>VDFB02047230.1:69706852-69837994 GCA_007258455.2 Sequoia sempervirens | reverse complement strand
TTATGTACATCCCAATTTGTGTACCTTAATCTCAACCATTTTCAAAATAAATTAGTAGTTTAGAAAGTAGACTCGGAGCACTTCGATCCTTGTTTTTGTTCCATCTCAAAATTTTGAGTGTAACTATCCTCAATTTCATGTCCAAGGTCAGTATTTCCTGATTTCAGAAAAAAAAGTGGCCACTTAAGCCCCCTTTTTGGGAACCATCTTGGTGCACTTACCCTCTATTTATTTAATATTTACGAATTCCATGTGCATTAAGGATCTACCTATCTCAATACTAGGGTGTTTATTAGTTTCATCCCTCTTGATGCTTCTCACATTTCTCATACCTTTTCCATTATCTTTCCTCTCAATCCTAGGATTGTTTCAACATTATTTCTTATTCCTTCTTCTTTTCTATAATGATCATTAAATTCTCTTCAAAACCTATCTTGATCTCAATAACAAATTCTTTTAATCTCATTCTATAAAATTTCCATAAATATTTTATTGATTTAATGTATGATCCATCCTTAACTTCTTTCTTTTTAATACCTTAATTTATCAGGGGTAGTACATGACACTTAATACTACCATAAATTTATTTCTAATACCTAGAGTGATCTTTATCTTATTTTATATTCTAGTAAGGTAATTTGACTTACCTTCTAGTGAACTTATGGGTTTTCCTTATAGTCTCCATTAGGTCACTCTTTTTTATTTTTCAACTTAATAGAAATATATCCAACTACCCTTTATTATTTTTATAAAGGTATTAATAGGGACACCATGGATTGGTATAAAAGGATTTTTCAAGGGCTAATGTGTTGTATCAGACTAAGGACATGGAAAATCTTATTAGTCTAGAAATATAGCTCATTAATGAAGGTGGTCCTTGCAAGATAATATCTAAGAATTGAGGGTGGATTCCTTATCTATTTAAGGATAACTCTAAAACAATTTGTTTTCTAGGGGTGTGAAAAGGGACATATTTTATTTGGATATGGATAGAGGTTGCTTGGATAAGCATAAAGGTTTCTTGGATATGGAGTCATTTTGATTGGTCGCTATTTTTATTTTTAGAAAGGAATTCACAGGAAAATAATTGCTTGGATAGGGAGATTTTCAAATTTAATGGAAGAGAAATGGGTTGGGGACCATCAATGTGGTGTGCCTAATGCTAGAAGAGAACAAAACAAATGAAATAGAGTGAAAGAGTTTCAAGGTTCAATGTGTGGTTATTTTCTCCCAAAAGTGTTATCATGATATAGATAATCTTGTCATGGTATGATATTCTTTGTGTAATATATTTCCTATTAGTATAAGACCATTTTTCTTTCGCATGCCTCTTATTAAGGGCTAGTATATGAATCCTTTATACACCATTTCTTCCTTTCATGGTATCAAACATTAATCACCTTAGGTTCTTCATGTTAATGGTAGGAGTTTCCGTACCAACCTTGGATTGAGAGAGATCTTGAGAAAAGGGAATCTTGATGTGGGGAAAATGGAAAGCACATCAAGTATAGAAATAGAGAAGTTCATGGTCACTTAAATTTATCTTTAATCCTATATAGAGATAGAGATAGATGGAATCATGTTTGGATCAAATTGTATTTTATAAACATGAAGATAAGGATGTTTAGGAATTTCCTAGGCTAATAAAATTTCTTCTTTTTTTTAGTCTCCTATAATATCAATTTAATAATATGATTAAAATAGCAAAGAAAATTTAATCAATCATTAAATATTCCTATGATTTTATGTATATATTAATTCTCTTATGGTGATGTAAAGACTAATAAATATTATTTCTAAACACTCTCGATGTGCATTGCATGGTTACGTCTATTGTTTTAATAAATTAGGGTTCAACCTTCAATAGAACACTCTAGAGTGTATTTTGAATGTCTTAGACTTCATGTCAACTCATAATGGCTACATGTGTTGCTAATGAGACCCAAAGTTTAAAACTTGGCATAGGACATGTAGGTTCATTTTTTAAATTATGTAAAGTTAACCTAGGTCAATTTTATTATTCGTAGATCTACATAAACATAGTAGATGTATTAGCTTTGATCATTTTTTCCAAATTCTTCTGAAAATATATCATTTTTCAAAACCAATCATTGTATTAGGGATAACTAAATTATCAAAATGAACCAAAATAAATGAGAGAAGTGAAGGATATCCAATTTTTATTTATAAATATTATGTTAACATTTGAATTAAAAAAAACATATCCTTAATATTTTAGGTAATAAGTAAGATCAATATCCATTAGAACTATTTTTTTTCAATATTATAATTTTTTAGAAGGTATACTAGATTGAGCATACATTTTTTATGAATGCATTAACATTTATGTCAAGATTGAGTTTGATTTGCTTCCAATTTTACCCTTCAAAAATCTAATGCAGTTGTAGTGAAATGGTTTTTTTAATGAATTATTAAATAATAATTTAAGAGATATTTTAGATTCATTAGTTATTTTGTCTCTTAAGGAGTTAGAAACATTGTTTTTGTGATTCTTTCAATTAATAATATTTATAGCATACAATATTTTATAGGGATTCAATTATGTAGTTTTCAATAAATTTTTATTGATCCATATTTAATGAATATTTATTCACAAGAACAATTTTTCATAAGCATGGAGATTCCCCCAAGGTCATATTCACTTAGCTTACTATTACTATGCAATTTTAAAACACTCGACAAGTTTTTTGCTTATGAACATCCATCACAAAGCTCCTTAACTTTTTCATTTACATTTTGGTGTTGTTTTCATAATATATCCAATCATATGATATCATGATTCAACTACATAATTTTTAATCAATCTTTACTAACCCATATTTCATGAGTGTTTATTTACAAGAGCCCATATCTTATTTGAAAATAATGGTCTACTTCGAAGTAATTACATTTAGGTGATGATCAAAAGGGTAAAGATTTAGAACTTGTTAAAAGATCATCCTTCCCAATACTAGTCCAACTCAAGTGTGCTCAACCATGGAGTTTCTCCAAAGATAAAATCTATGCTCTACCCATACACACATCCAAAAGAGTGCTAAGATTTTAGAAAAATGAAGAATAGAATAAGAAATGCTAGTAAATTCCCATTGTTTGTGCTTCCACATTTTGAATACATGTCTACCACAACAGTTGCAACTACAACATCTGATAAAATTGCTCTATCTTTCATGTTTTGATGGATTTCTATATCCTCTTCCAAAGCTCCCATTTTGGCACAGGCTAGGAGGATGTTGGCAAAGGTTGCAGAGTCTGTCTTTACATCTGCCAATTTCATTTTTTTTTTTTTCATAAAATGACTTTGTGAATAATCTGTGATCAGGGCATTCCATGGGAACACATTTATTCAAAGCATTCTGTTAAACTTATCTATATATTTTGTGTATCCTGCAATCATGGTAATCCATGAGACCACATTTCTTTTAGGTATTCTGTCAAATATTTCATACCCATTGTCTATGCTTCCACATAAATGACTTTTGTCTATCAGAATATTTACATCTGAAAAAATTCCTCTCCTTTATGCATCTATGGATACCCTGTTCCAAAGCTCTCATTTCAGCACAGGCTAGAAGTACGCTAGCAGATGTGAGCTGATGCGGTTGGAAACCTATTTGCTAGATATGGCGACACAGTATGATTGCCTTCTAAAGATAGCCATGGCTTTTGTTCACTACAATAACGATATTCCAGGAGAGGCTCTCTTTTTATTAATCCATTCAAACTTCCACAGTGCAACAACCATGATTTGAATTTGGTTTGGGTTAAATGCAATGGTGATTTGACTGCTCACCATGATGTTTACGGGATAGTTTAGGAAAACGGAAACAGACAACAGTTTGAATGGGCCCCACAAGAGCCATCTAATGGGGTCAACCCTTAGTGTGTGATCTTTAAGCCCAACCCTGAGCAATAATCACTACTCTCTTCAAGGCAAAGGGAACTTTAATAGAATTATGATTAAAGCAAGGATAAAATAAGAGCCAATTTCTCAAAGGATCTACATATGAAACTATGCCCAGTATTATAACTTCTTGTTCTAGGAGGTGTTTTATATTTCCAAGGAGATTGTAACTCAAATTGAACCAAATATTAAATACAATATCAAGAATTTAATGCTAATTTACATAAGAATTAGTGTCAAGTTATGTGTTAGTTGTACATGGTGTTTTTGAAGGATCAATAAGGAGAGTTATTTTGTTTTTTCTCAATGAGGGTAGTTGTCAGGATCAAGAATTGTAACCAATTTAATTGGAGATGATGAGTATGTTGTAAAAATTTAATGCATCTCTAAATTATTAAATGTAAATGTAATCTTCTCCATTGGTGTTGAGATGATCTCCACTCTTGATTTTGCCTCAAATATTGTGAGCATTTTCTACAAAAGGCAATCTTTTCTCAAGTGTAAAGGCTTGTTAAACAAGAGTTGTTGTAATCAACATTTTGAAATTAATACAAGCAAGACATCGAATTTGTGGTGAGTTACTTGTTATTTCTCTATGTATGAATGGTTCCTTTCTTCAATTTTAGATAAAAATTCAATTACAATGATGGTGAAGTGTGAATATATTCAAGATAGGTCTCTGGTTCATACCATTTGTAATTTTCTGATTGAAAGTTATTTTGTATGGTTAGTATGAGAGTTTATTTGTTATAAGTTCAATTGTGAATGTTCATTGGTATTGCTCCATAATTGGGTATATGTATGAATGTTTATAATCTAAAAATCTTTTGGTTTCCTTTGAAAATTGCACTGTTCTTGCAACTTTGTGAATTGAACTTTGGTTAAGCAGGAATTGCTTTTTATGAGGGGTCAGTCTATCAACAATACTAGCCATTATTGTCATTGCCCTTAAGTTTTATAAAATTAATTACTTCTCATCCTTTCTTTTGCATTTTATTTAAAATTGAGTTAGTTTAGGAAGAAAGCATCATTAAAATTCCATATTAGATGTTAAAAATCATTTTTAGATTTCATATTTGAAAATATAACTAGGTTTCATACCATTTTCAATCTTTACAAAACCTTCTTTCACAATTCCAGCTAAGTAATTGTAAGACCCCTTGTAAAACAATAAAACATTATCCACTAAATCATTTTATGCAAAGTCAAGACTTGACTATCAAAGCCTTGGGATCATCTTTCTAAAGTTTTGAGGTTATATTTATTTTCAAGAGAGACATAATACTTCATGTTTTGTCTGTGTTGTCTTGTACAAAAACACTCGTAAATAATATTAAAAACCATTAATAAAACTCACATGCTATCCAAATGACCATCAATTCTTTGTTTAGGTGTAATGATAATTTAAATACTTCATGTTACGTAGCTTTTATCAAATATTTATTCTATTTCATAGAAAAGTGTCCAAGTTCGAAATACTTATTATATTATTTAAGAATTTGTAAAGCTTGAAACTAGAAGATGAATAATCATGAAAGGAAGTTGAAATGACACTCCCTCTATATATTTTAATTTAAATAATTGTGCAAGGAATTTTTTGGTGATTTTGTAGAAGATTGTAGAAAATATTTAGACTTTAAGATGTTTGGAAAGCTAATAAAGATAAATTCAAAACTTTGTATGTCTATTGATTTTTTGTTTTGCATCTCATTATTCTAGTGTAAAGCTTTGTTGTTTAGGTCTTTTTTAATAAAATCTACATGTTCTAAAAAAATAAAATATTTCATTTTATTTTCTCTTTGTAGGATTAAAAATTTCTAGTTTCTATTTAATTTAATTTAGACACTTATATTTTCAACATTTGTTGTCTTTAGTTTTTAGTATATTAAAATCCCATCCATGAATAATTTATAAAAATTGTAAATATTGCATGGTGTAAATATATGTGGTGTATTTAGTTTATTTTATTTTTAACTATTAATAAAGGTAGCTTCACCCATTTTTGAGGAGTTTTTACTCCAAAATTGTTAGAAATCAATTGACACCAATTCCCCCCCATCAATTATTTTTGGTGACTCTGTTGGAGACCTAGTTTTCCCCATTTGTTTCAAAATTTAGATTCTATAATTTTTTGCATGCAAATATCAAAAAAATAATTAGCATATAGAACTAGTTTTGTAGTTATATCTCAAATTTTTGGAAGTAGATCAAGAGGATTTAATCTCTAGTTTCAAATACTTTTTATGGATAAATTAAAACAACACAAAATATAAGTCACAAGTGTTTTAGGTCAAGAATAAAGCATTATATATTAAGTACAAAAGGATGCTAATTAAATGCACAAGGGAAAATTATATGTTCAAAATGAAAGAAAATTGCAATAAAAACTCAACAAACATAAGAAACCAATCAACAATTAGATTAGGGAAAAAAAAATCCCATGCCTCCATAGATTTCAATGAAAACTAAGTATGACATAGCCCTCGATGCGTAGATTGCCCCAAGTTGATTGATTTGGATGTGTGCTCAATAAAATTTTGGAACCATAACACTACTAAATTTCCCAAAAGATGTAAGATCCCCCCAAAATGGTTATGTTTTAGAATTTGAAGTGAGGGGAGGTGAATGGAGGGTTGAGATTAATTGGGAGAAGATCAATGGCTAGGGATGGTTGAGACATCTCAACTCATGAGAAGAGATGTGGGGTAGTTGATCTCTCAAGCCCTAGGATTGTGACAAGTGTCACCATGTGAGGGATTGAGAGGGAGATAGTACCTTAGAAGGTACCATGGGGATATGGAGAGAATCAAGGTCATAAAGACCTTACTTGTCCTACATTCCCAATGTATGACAAGGAGGGGAATAAAGGAATTTTAAATTCCTTAATTATAATTTTGGGACAAGGACCCATGTGGGGTTCCTTTCCCAAAAGGGAAAAACCTTTAAGGCTTAGAGGACAAGGTTGATGTGTAGTAAATGGAAATGGGATTAGCCCTTTCCTAATCTTAGGATTAGAAATGTGCAAGTGATTGGGGGATGGGTTAGGTGAAGATTAGGATTAAGGGTAGGTGATTAGAAGACAAGTGGGAGAATATGGAGGATGTGACACCTCTTGATTAAGTGCGTGCACATAATTAGAAGATGAATTAGGATTAAAATTAGGAGATAATGTGAAATCATGGAGGATGAAACATGAAGTGAGAGAAAAGGGAATTAAATAATTTTTATTTAATTCATGTGAGGATATGTGGGGTTTAATTAAATAAATAGGAATATTTATTTAATTTGGAGGATAAAAGGGTAAAGTAAATAATTAAATTAATTAATTAATTATTTACTTTAGAACCTTAGGAGAATTAGGGATAAATTGGTAATAATAATTAAATAATTAAAATATTATATAATCAATGCAAATGAAGAGGAATTAGATGAAATATCGATATAAATTGACCAAACACAAGTGGTCAATTTTAGGTGTCTACATTTTGTCCCTCTTCGAAATAATGTTAAAATAATGATGTTTCATAGAAAATAAAAATATAGTCAACTTGATGGAAGGACTAGATGAGAAGAAGCCCCAACATGGAGGAAATAGAGGATAAAGAAGAAAAAGTGATGCAGCGGGAGTGATGCCCCATTGAGAGGATGAATGGGAAAAAGGGGCTTGGACGACCTCTCAAAAGATGTAAAAGAGGAATGACGAAAGATCCACGATGGAAAATGAGGAAAAATGACAAAGGAATGGAAGAAAATGGAGCTGCGAGGAGGAAATGGGGGCACAAATGATGATTAAGTTTTGCTATAAATAGTAATTAGGGGCTAGTTACTATTCATTTGAACCCTAATTACCTAAGTGATCGAATGAGCAAAATAGCATGTAGGGAAGCTATTGCACACCGTGCAGCCAAGACCTTCGATTGCAAACATGACGAGGAGGACAAGGTGGCTGGGTAGGATTTTTGAATTTTCCTTGTACTTTGGTTTTTAAATCATTTATGACACTTTGAAACTATACTAGGGGCAGATCCGCCCAAACTAATAGGGTAGATCTACCCAAGAAGAGAGGATAGGTGGATGTACTTTAGTTTGAGTGGATGCATTGAAGGGTAGGTGCACCTTAGAAAGGTAGATCTTCTAGGGGATGGGAAAATACACACTAAATGGGAAGATTCGTTAGAGGACATGTGGATCTTCCCAAAGGGTAGATTTGTAGAAGATAAATGGATATGCCATGAATGGGAAGATTTGTATAGAAGAGGTGGATGTAGAGGAAAGGCGAATTCACCAAATGAGAAGATTCGTATAGGAAGGGTGGATGCACCTTGAACAATGGATCCGCTAGAAGATAGGAAAATGCACTTGAATGGAAGATCCACTAGAGGAGGGGAAAATGCACCAAAAAGGCAGATCCATAAAGGATAAGCGGATGCACCCAAATGGTAGATCCACCAAAAGAGTTAGAATAAAAATGGAGAAAGTAGGAAAGATTAAAATTTGACATGTGGACTGGATGGATGCAGGTCATGTTGAGCCTACAGACTAGGGAGTCATGGTTGGCGATATTACAGCTGGCCATGCATTTTTTAGAAGAGGACTACACATGCCCAGAGGCATGCAAAATAGCATACGTGGAAGATATGCCTACTATCTAAGCCCACATATTACTATTGATAGTGCTAGCTGAGAGATGAAGCTCAAAGACCAACACCTTTCATCTCCCAACAAGGGAGATGACCATGACTCTATAGGATATATGGAGGATTTTGAGGCTTCCCATCAGGGGCCCAGGGGTGTTGGTGACACATACAAGTGTACAAGGATTTTTGGAGAGGTTGTTCAATATGATAGATGTAACGATGAGGGGGGTGTCATTAGATATTGAAAAGTGTACAAATCGAGTACCCAACATGGAACTATATCTGTGCAGACTAATCAATGGAGTACTCCTACCTAATAGGAGTGGACACTTCTTCAAATTGACATTGGGGGAGGTGGTAGTATAGATGGTAGGGAAAGGATAAAGATATGCATGGGGCCCTCATTTCCTTACACAATTATATATAGAGTTACATATTGTATGCTACAGGGGAGGGTAGAGCATAACCCATATCACACTTTTACAAATATGGGCCTAGGAGCACATTACTATGACTCACCTGATAGATGATAGATAGGAGAGGGATCCAAATGAGCACATAGTCTTCAACTGGAGAGTGGGACTGTGATACTAGGAGGTATGTAGTATGGAATATTAGAGGAGGACCTTAGATGAGGTGGAGAAGGGGGAGATCATTTGGAGGCCGTATAGGGGGATGAGGGGTGGGAGGAGGACGATGACTAAAATAGATATAAGCTCAATGTCTGCTACATTATAGGAAATTATCCCTATTTGATAGAGAGGTATATAGGCTAGATAGAGTCACATGACAATTCGACATAGTGTAGGACATCCCAAAGGGTCTTGTTAGGTTTGTGTGATTGTCGTGGGATATGGGAGAGTGGGAGCTAGAAATAGCCTCAAGTGTAGCAATGCACTCATGGCAATGAGTGGAGGAGGCCATATGAGACATGCATGGGGGTGTCAATGACCTTGACATGACACAAAGATATATGGAATGGTGGGAGATGCACCAATCAACCCTTATGGTGTTGGCATGACTACCAACAGAGGTTGGGAGGATGGAGGTAGCGGCAGAGGAGGAGGATCAACTAGAGTGAGTGGAAGGGGGTAACACCATTATCATCGAGGAGATTGTGGAGGAGGAGGTGACGACCTCCAATAGTGGTGGAGAGTGAGGAGAGGGAGAGGAGGAGTAGAGGGAGCAGATGGAGGTATATGGGGAGGGTAGGAGAGGAGGGAGAGTAGGCTAGTTGTGGCTAAGAGTAGGATGTCTACATTACAGGGACATCTACAATAGGCACATAAGGACCTAGCCAATGTGAAGTGGAGTGAGACAACCTCTAGGATAATAGGGATGGATTACATGCATGGGTGGGTACTATGTAGAGAGAGACAACCTTCGTCTAGCTTGAGATGGATATGATTTGGAGAGGGCTCAGTTAAAGAGTGATTGAGACAGATACAAGCAAGAGAGAGACACAACAAGGGCACAAAGAGGAGGGGAAATGATGGTAAATCTATCCCAATAGCTACTATAAAAAGGGAGAGAGGCCAAGTATTAAAGACTTGTATATCATTGTAGTCCCAGTAGTAAGAGGAGATCAGGCTTCTCGTAGGTCGAGAGCTCTAAGAGGAGTGAGTCTCGATCACTGTAGTCGGGATCCAAGAGGAGCAGATCGATGGGGCCACTACAAGGAGGTGAAGGAGGAGGGCTAGCAGTGTTTGGAGGAGTGCCACCCTTCCCCACACTTAGATGCAGGGAGCAACAAATAGATTGAGACAAAGATTAGGTGGGAGTTTTAGATCAATACATAGGTTTTTGTGATTTTGATGAGCCATTATGTACAAGTGGCTATATGATGCATTTATTTGATTATGGATTTGATCCTTGATGTATATGTACTTTATTGGATATTTATTGTATTATGATGGACATTCATATGATTTATGGACTTTGATTTATTTGATATGGATTATGGATGGACATCTATATATGTGATGGACTTTGATATGATTTATAAACTTTGATTTATGTTATATAGATGAACATTTATTTCTTTGATGATTACGGATACATATGGAGTATGTTATGCATGGACAATGCACATGATGTGATATGATTGAATGTATGTATGATTAGATCCAATGCAGGCGAGGTATATAATATTATGATATGATATATCGTACTAACGAGTGGTGATGTGTGATGCAACTATATGTATGTTATATGAATATGTTGCATACTAATGTGTGATGCAACTATATGTATGTTATATGAATATGTTGCATACTAATGTGTGATGCAGGGTGGATGTTCATGTATGTTTATGAAAACCCTAATGATATCATGATGAGTTATTATACCTACTGATGACATGTAATGATAATGAATGAATTTTTATTTATGGATGTAGATAAATTTATAATTTAGGTAAATGGATTAATGTATGATGCAACTAAATCTAATAGATGAACCTAATGATATAATAACACTACATGATGAATTGAAATGATTAAGCGATCTAATGCAACTTAAATGAGAATAGTTGTTTGGAATAATGATCCTAAACAACTTAATGTAATCTAAATGACAATAAAAATGATAAAAGATGCTTAGAATAACACATTCTAAACAAATTAATGCAATCTAAATGATACAAGATGCTTAGAATAACAAATTCTAAACAACTTAATGCAATGAATATGATAACGAAAATTAGAGAAGATGCTTAGAATAACAAATTCTAAACAACTTAATGTAATGAATATGACAATAAATATGAGAGAAGATGCTTAGAATAACAAATTATAAACAATTTAATTCAATAAATATGATAATGAAGATGAGAGAAGATGCTTAGAATAAAAAATTCTAAACAACTTAATGCAATAATATGATAATGAAAATGAGAGAAGATGCTTAGAATAAAAATTTCTAAACAACTTCATACAATGAATATGATAATGAAAATGAGAAAAGAGGGGTAGATGATAGGTGGAAACCATAGTGTATCAACCAAGAACAAACCAAATCCAATAGGAAAAGTGGAAGGGGGACACATTTGCACATTCAAAATCTATTGATTAGAAAAAGGATGATGGTAATAAATAGGAAAGATAGGTTGATAGGGATGGTGGATGGTAGGATGAGGGACAAGAATGAGAAATTTAGTATTATATATTAGACTTCCATGTAGTGACCACTTAATTTGATTGAGCATGGGATATTATGCACTAGGGTATGAAGAAGTAGGGTGGCTATGTATCACACACATAATACTGACACAAAAAACACACAGGTTGTTCCAAAATCCTACAAAGTCATAAATGGCTTTGGTGGGGCTGATGTTGGAAAACCACAAGCACAAAAGGATGCCTTAGCATAACACAAGACCAAGATAGATCTTGGTGGATACAACAGGAGGCAACTAGGAAAACATGACAAATAAAAATCCAAGACTTTCCCCTATTTCTACTTGTCATAGCATACCATAATATGATGGATTGTGGCAACCTTGAGTAAGTAGAGTAGGAGGTTCAAAGAAAAGATAAAAAAAGATTCTAAAGCACCCAAAATAATAACCAGAGATCTCAAATATCCTTTCCCATAAAGATAATGGTTGGATTGATGTGGTCTGATGTGAGGAACGATATATCTTGTGAAGGCCAAAGAGGGATGGGATAGATCCTGGGGTTCCTATGACAAGGGATAGTTAAGATACCTAAAACCAAAGGGGGCTAGTAAATTTTGTTGGAGTACTAGCTTGATAGAGGATCTTGGCGACACAACAAACGCAAAGATGGGACCTAGTGACAAGTATGTACAAGGGCGGCCAAGATGATGACACAAGATCAACATTATATACATTATATAAAATCAATGGAAGTTAACAAAAACCTAATCAATAAGAGAACCTCAAGTATCAGGAATGTACTAGGACCTAGGGGGTGCACTCTAGAATAAACGAGTGAAGCTTAAGAATTATGATAGTAAATCTGACTCATTGAATGCTCAACCGATATATAGCATGAGATGGATGGAGAGAATCGAGATAGCTAATAGATGGAATGCAGGTGGATTGGGATAGCATGTAAGGGATGTGAGTGGTAAGTGGATGCATGAAGGTACATGGAAAAGGGGAGATGAAGTAGATAATGATTGTGCCCCATACGCATGGTGCCTATGACCAGGTTTTCACCAAATGTACTTGTCCAAGGTGCCATCAAGGGTGATTTAAAATTTTAGGTAAAGATTAGCATGGTTAGATCAATAAAGTGAGATCAGTTCAACCTTTATCCTCTTGATTTTTCGAATCTTACAAATCAAGCAGTCTTTATCTTCTTGATTTTCAAAAATCTTTATCTTTTTGGCTAATTATCACATTTATTCTCGACCGCTGATTTGATTTTATCAAATGACATCTCGACCACTCATTTAACAATCTTGCCCTAACCCTAATTAGGGATTGTCACATGAAATATCATCCACTGATTTTAGGCTTTGTCAGCTTTTAGGTTATTAAATAATTAAAGATAATTATTTAATTTAGAGGATTATGACTGATAATTAAATAAATTAATAAATTCATTTAATTATGAGAATTAGTGACATACTAAATAAATAAATATAATTCATTTATTTAATAATCAGGAAGAATAAATGAATAAAGGTAATTAAATAAATTAATAAATTTATTTAATTGTAAGAGGACAATAGACCCTTAGTGACGTATTGAATAAATAAATAAATAAAATTTATTTAATAATCATGAAGCATAAAAGAGATATGAATTAATTAAATAATAATCAATTATTTAATTAACAGTGGAAAGTGGACGAAGGACATAATTAAATGTCATAATTATGCTAGGACGAAAGATGAAAAATAGAGCTTGCAAGCCTAGGCCATTTTTAAGTGTCTACATTTTGCCCCTCTTTGTCATAATGTAGCATGTCGCATTGTGACAAAGAAAATAAATCAAAAATATGCCCCAGTGAAAAATAGGATGAGGAAGAATGATGAGGAAGGTAGCGATATGCCCCCTCGAGAGGACAAATGGGTTCCAATAACACGGGTGTGCTCTCAAAATTAATGAGAAGACTAGAATATGAAGAGACAAAGAAATGTTAGTGCAAAAGATATGGATGATGATATGGATACAATGCCTATATGAGATGGGTGAGAGAAGATGACAAGACAAAAGGAGATGCATGTTAGTTCCTAGACCAAATCCTTCAAAACATTACCATAGGACTTTAATATTTATTGCTCTTAATCATCATTGGGAAGATTATTGTAATGGCCAACAAATACCATGATATGACATAGATCAAGGTGTGCAAGGTCATACCATCACATGAAACTAACAATCATAGACAAGGATGATCATGACTCATACTAAGAACGTGATTCCCTTGTCTTTTTGTCACAATCAACCATGAGCATAAAGAGACAAGCAAGACAAGTCATGAAACATCGTTGCTCCTCTAAATCTTGTCGTCAGGACATCCTCGAGGAACTAGCAACATGATTGTCAAAAGATAAGATAAAACAAAAACATCATCATGATACGCCGCTACTTTTCTAAATCCCGTTGTCAGGACCTCGCTGAAAAACTAGTCACATGATGAAAAAAGAAAAAGACAAGATAAGACAATCATGATACATCGCTACTTTTCTAAATCCTATTGTCAGGACCTCATTGAAAAACTAGTAACATGATGAAAAATCCAAAGACAAGATAAGAAAATCATGATACATCGCTGCTTTTCTAAATCCTTTTGTCAGGACCTCGCTGAAAAACTAGTAACATGATGAAAAAGCCAAAGACAAGACAAGACAATCATCATGATACATCGCTGCTTTTCTAAATCCTGTTGTTAGGACCTCGCTGAAAAACTAGTAACATGATGAAAAATCCAAAGACAAGACAAGCTAATCATCATGATACGTCACTGCTTTTCTAAATCCTCTTGTCAAGACCACGCTGAAAAACTAGTAACATGATAAAAAACCAAAAGACAAGTGCAAAGTGTTTGCCAAGTGTGTTTGGACATCGAGTGTCTTAATGTCAAGATGTCAAGTCTAATGATGTCGAGATGCTAGGGTGTCAAGATTTTGACGATGCCAAGATGACGAATGTCGAAGATTTCCAAATTCAAGGACACATCCTCAATAATGTTGATGCAGAGAGGATTGATCCCTAAATTTCAAAAGGGATCCCTCAAAATGCAGTGACAGTGACAGTGATGATGCCTAGGAAGGACACATCCTAAGGCATAAATTACAGAGTTTGTTCTTCAGAAGGACACATCTGAAAGATACGAATGTCGAGAGGAGTGATCCTTAAACCTCAAGAGGATCCCTCAAAAATGTCAAATGACAATGACGATGCCTAGGAAGGGCACATCCTAAGGCATAAATGACAGAGGCTATTCTTCAGAAGGACACATCTGAAAGATAACCAAGAGTTGACAGTTTGACTGGTTATGACAATTTTACTTGTTTTGACTGAAGTTTGACTAAAGTTTGACTTGTGTTGACTATGTGTTGATATTGTCCCGTCGATATGATTGACGTGCTGATGAGATTGTCATGCTGAATTAAATGGTCGCCGTAATTTGGTTGCAGTAATTAACTTATTTCGAGATGACCTGTTTGACTTGAAGACTTTTTGACGTGTGTGCCAGTGTAATGAACCCTAATGGACTGACCTAGTGCGGCCTCGGGGTCTCATCGACAGATGGCCTTGCCTACATCATACACTCAAAGCCCTCATAGTTCGACATGACCAATGACTTTGTCTTGATGACCAAAGATTGCATCATGATTTTATTTTGACAAACCTAAAAGGGCTGACCTAATGTCTCGGGGACTCAAAAATGAGTCTTGCCTACGTAGCAAATGCGCAGAGACAACGTAGTTCAGACAAATGACAAAGACTGACTGATTTGACAGACTTGACAAGAAATTACTCTAGTTTTTGCGTTTTCGAGACAGTTTGACATTTGTTATGGTTTCTTCAGGACATTTTTCAATTTTTAGGTCTTTCTGCGAGATATTTTATAATGTTTTTGGTCTTTCTTCATGACATTTTATAATGTTTTTATCTTTTTTAAGGACTTTTTGTGATGTTTTTGTCTTTTTTCAGGACTTTTGTTACATTTTTGTCTTTTTTCAGGACTTTTTGTGATGTTTTTGTCTTTTTTTAGGACTTTTTGTGATGTTTTTGTCCTTTTTAAGGACTTTTTGTGATGTTTGTCTTCTTTCAGGACTTTTGTGATGTTTTTGTCTATTTTAGGACTTTTATAATTGCCCAAACCATGTGTGATACCCACTGTAGTGACATGATAAAATTTCTGCCCCTAGTCAGTCCAAGACTTAGCCAATTTTAAAGGACGTGAAAGGGATATGCATGGGGTGCCGGATGAACAATATTCAAGACTTGATGTCAACCGTTTGTCAACCATGAAAGGAAGGGTATGATGTCATGGTAGATGTCGTGGCGGTGACGAAGAATGTGTTTCATCATTGGCCAAGATAGATAAAGTAACAATATATGGTAGAGCGATGATTGGCTACTCATGGCACTTGTTTGCCAGGTTTTCACCATGGTACTTATCCAAAGTGCCTATTTGCCAGGTTTTCACTGTTGGACGAATTATTTCTCTTTACTATTTTTGTCTTTTTTTCATTTTTTTGGTGCTGCCAAGATGCCTGTTTTCCAGGTTTTCATCAAGGCCACACTTTTTTTTTATCATTTATCATTTTTTTTTGTATTTTTAAAGTTTTAAGCTCAACCTTCTGATGCTATGCATAGAAATTTTGGAGATGTAGACTATTGATAGGCTCTTTCAGTTGTTCTCCATCTGGAGTCACCAACTGATAAGCTCTAGAACCAAAGGAGGATATGATGACGTAGGGACCTAGCCAATTTGGTTCAAATTTGCCAAGTTTTTCTCTGTCAGCCTGATTCTTAGGGTTCTGCATGAGGACTAGGTCACCAATGTCAAACTTCCTGACCATTACTCTCTTGTTGTAACTACTACATAGACGGTTCTGATATGCCTACAGATGGTTTAGGGAATTACGCCTTCTTTCTTCTAACATCTCCAGCTCGTGTAGATGTGATTGTCTATACTCCTCATCATCGGTCAGACCCTTCAGGGAGACTCGTAAGGAAGGAATTTCAACCTCAATGGGCAAGATGGCCTCAGCTCCAAAGACCAGGGTGAATGGAGTGGCTCTCATAGGCGTACGAATGCTGGTGCGGTAGGCCCATAGAGCAGGGTTGAGTTGAATATACCAGTCATGACCAGCGTCATTGACAATCTTTTTAAGGATTTTAACAATGGTTTTATTTGGCACCTCGGCTTGACCGTTTCCTTGCAGGTAATACAGAGAGGAAAAATGATGTTGGATATGAAATCGCTCACATAACTCACGAATGTCTTGGTTTTTAAACGGACGTCCATTTTCAATGATGATGGATTGTGGAAGGCCATACCGACAAATGATATAGTTTAGAATGAATTTGGAGATTTGTTTTCCAGTTATGTACGTCAGGGGGATGGTTTTGATCCACTTCGTAAAGTACTTAGTGGCGGTGATGATGAATTTGTGGCTATTTGACGAGGTAGGATGGATCTTTCCCATGAGGTCGAGTCCCCATTGTGCGAAGGGCCAAGGAGATGTGATCGGTTGAAGTTCTTGTGCTGGAGCGTGAATCAAATCACTGTGAATCTGGAATTGGTGACAAGTCTTGACATATTCTAGTGCATCTTTCTCAATGGTCAGCCAATAGTACCCAAGTCTTGTTATCTTCTTGGCTAGAGTAGGACCATTTGAATGAGACCCGCATATACCCTTATGTACTTATCGTAAGGTTGTGCGTGCTTCGTTGGTGTCGAGACATCTAAGGAGGGTGTCGTCAAAGCTACGACGATAAAGGGTGTCACTGATGATGGCATATCTTGCGGCTTTTCGGATAAAGGACTTCCTTTGGTTATTGGATAGATTAGGGGGGAGGGTTTGAGACTTAAGGTAGTCATGGATGTCTTGGCACCAGGGAGAATCTGGACCAACAAGCTCGCAGACCATCTCCGATTCTAGAATATCATAGGCAGGGACCAACAGTTGTTCTACCAGGAATTCCAATTGAGGCATATTGCTTGGAATGTCAAGGAGAGAGCCAATTGTAGCCATTGCATCTACTGCCTTGTTCAGTGCTCTCAGAACTTGCTCGAAAGTCACCATGTGAAAGTATGTCTAGAAGCTGTCAACCATTCATTTGTAGGGCATTAGCTTCTCATCTTTTGAGTCATAGTCATCATTAACTTGGTTGATGACTAACTGAGAATCCCCATAGACATGTAGTGCTCTGATTTTCCATTTTATTGCCATTCTAAGTCCTGTAACCAATGCCTCATATTCTGCCACATTATTTGTGCATGGGAAAGCTATGCGGAAAGAATTGGGAATGGAATCTCCTCGAGGGGTGATAAATAATATCCTTGCCCCCGAGCCATGATTAGTATGTGATCCATCAAAGTATAGCCTTCAGGGTGACTTTGGTTCTATATGGAATATTGAATCATCTGGGAAATATGCCACTAAGGGGTGATCACTTTGCATAGGGGCATCTGCCAATTGGTCTGTAATCACTTGTCCTTTGATCACTTTTCTTTCTACATACTAAATGTCGTATTCACTTAGAATCATGACCCATTTTTCCAGACGTCTTGTCAATGCTGCACGACTCAAGAGATATTTGAGGGGGTCAATCTTTGCTACCAACTATGTCTGATGGCTCAACATATAATGTCTTAGCTTCTGAGCTGCAAAGACAACTGCTAAACAAATGCGTTCAATTGATGTGTAATTCAGTTCATACCCGACCAGTGTCTGACTGATATAATATATGGCCCTTTCTTTATCTCCTTGGTCGTTTTGTGCTAGTAATGCCCCCAGTGCTGAAGTAGTGGCAGAGATGTATAAGATCAAATGTTTTCCATGAATGGGTGGCATGAGGACTAGCGGGGACAGTAAGTAGTCTTTTATTTGCTGAAAGGCTTCTTGGCATTTATTTGGCCACACAGAGGGGATGCCTTTGCGCAAAAGATATTGGAATGGTTGACACTTTTTGGCCAATTGTGCTATAAAGCATCAGATAGATTGTACCCTACCCAGTAGAGTCCTGAGTTCGCTTATTCCTCTAGGAGGAGGCATTTCCATGATGGCTTTGACTTTTTCTGGATCAACTTCAATGCCTCTGCGAGACACTATGTATCCCAAGAGTTTGCCATATGTTACACCAAAGACACATTTCTTATGATTCAGTCAGACTTTGTATTCTTCTAGTCTCTTGAAAATTGTGTCTAACACCTTCAGATGATCTTTTCTTGTTACTGATTTAGCCAAAAGGTCGTCTACGTAATATTCCATTATTTTATGCATCATGTCATGAAAGATTGTGGTCATAGCCCTCTGATATGTGGCGCCTACATTTTTAAGACCAAACAACATGACATTCCAGTAGTATGTACCCCAAGGGAAACTGAATGTTGTTTTATG
This sequence comes from Sequoia sempervirens, assembly GCA_007258455.2. NCBI lineage: Eukaryota > Viridiplantae > Streptophyta > Pinopsida > Cupressales > Cupressaceae > Sequoia > Sequoia sempervirens. The sequence goes on along the minus strand of VDFB02047230.1, from coordinate 69,818,878 downwards.
TTGATCTTCGGGGGCAATAAGAATCTAATTATAGCCAGAGAAACCATCCATGAGGGACAACATCTTGTATCCTGTCGTTAAGTCGACTATGATATCTATCTTTGGCAAAGGAAAGTCATCTTTTGGGCATGCCTTGTTTAAGTCTCTGAAATCTGTACAGACTCGGATCATTTCATTTGGTTTTGTTATTGGCACAAGGTTAGATATCCATTCAACATAATCAATAGACCTTATGAACCCAGCGTCTAGAAATTTCTTCAATTCAACCTTGACCAATAAAGCGACCTGAGGATGCATTTTGCATAACTTCTGTTTAACTGGGTTTGCATTTGGCAATAATGGAAGATGGTGCAGAACAAGTTCTGGGTCTAGTCCCGGCATGTCAGCGTACGACCATGCGAAGTTGACTTTACGTTCCGCAAAGAATTTGTGAAATTCTGGTCTCTCTTCTTCAGTCAAGGATGCAACAAAGAGGACCATTTTGGAATCTTTTGTTGTTGATATGTTGTCTTCTATGGTGTCCTCTATGAGCATAGCTAATTTCTCTTGAGTTACGGGAAGAAAGTCCAGTCCTCCATCTTTGGGTGCCTCAGAGAGGTTTTCAACCACAAATACATCCTTTGTTTTTACTTTTTTTTCGTCAGAAGGTGCCTTTCGGTTTTCACCTAGAGAAGTTTCATTTTTTGCTTTATTCTTATTTTTAATTTTGCGACTGGAGGATAGAGCAGTCTTGTCGAAGTAGGCTACACAATCTATGTCAATGGCGAATCCTACCTTGTGATCGCCACTGGGTATGCCCTCACATAATCCCATAAATTCTGCAATAGCCTCATCATTCTAAAAGGTGTCCAGGATTGGCGGGCCTTGTTGGTCCCAATCTATTAATTGTGGATAGACTAGGGAAATGCCATCGTTAGCATTGGTGAATTGAGGGGAGGATGTGGAAAGCATGCAGATAGATTCAAAGATATTGTAGATGAAATTATCATCATCCAATTCCACATCAAACTCTATCCAATATTCCCCTTCACTTGTTTCATATTCGTTGTCAAAGTAAGGGGTGAAGGACTTAGAGTCGTGGTTGTCAGTGTTATCTAGAAAATTAGATACATTCAACTAATGGTTACTAGATTTAGGTGGTGGGTCTTGTACGTCATGGGGAAGGGAAATGGAATTGTGACTATTTGGTTCCTGGTCGATTTTAAATGTTTGCCAAAAAATTTGTTCAGAGGTAAGCTCCCCCATTTCAACGAAAAAATCATCGAGGCAACAATCACTTAAGGATCTTTGGGAGCCAAATTACCACTCTTGGGAGTCAATTTCGGTAAAGGTTTCCTTAGTGGTCTTGAAACTTTCCAAAGCATGCACGCGCTCACTCGAAAGTCCACTGGTACGTCGGTCGTCATTTTCGAGCAATCCATACCCTAATCCAAGATACTTTGGTATTTTGAAAGATTCTATGGGCCCTCTTCATCTAGTTTTATTTTTGCCTAGGCCATTAGTTCCATCGTAGCCCTTAGCCTTCATCATGTCATATCCCTTGCCATATTTCTTAACTGGTAGTGGGGGTAGGTTGGCCATTTCTTGATAGAGCCATCTTGTAATATCGGTAAGTTCCTCGTTACTCATGTCTCCCTATTTTATGAAAACCGTTTTTGGTGGAACTTTGAAAATTTCTTTGGGTTCCATTCTAAAATATGGTCAACCATAGACGTTCGGAGACTTGGGTATTGTTGTGATGTTATATGCCATAGCCTAGGTCCTGGATCTTGACATTAGACTCATCCTTAGGAAATGTGGAAGATGGTGGTGTGGTGGAAGATGTGGATGGAGTGGACGTGGAAGATGATGCGAGTGTGGATGGGTCAATGTATTTAGAAGAAGAGGAGCTAGGAGCTTCTCGGTTGATGGGCACTCAGTTTTCAAAAATTCCCATTAGGTTGGTACAATATTGAAAAGGGTTTAGGTCTCCATATATAGTGATTTATGTGCCGTCAAATGGGAATTTTAAGCATTGGTGATATGTGGAGGGAACGACTTTTAGGGCATGAATCCATGGGCGGCCGAGCAAGATGTTGTAAGGTAATTCTAGATCGAAGACCTGGAAAGTTGTATCCATAATGACTGGTCCCACTCTGATAGGAAGAGAAATAACGCCTCGTGAAGAATGTTCTTCGTCATCATATGCTTTTATGACTATACTCTTTGTAGGGTCCACGCATGCATCAAAAAATTCTAGAGCCTTAACCAGTTTCAAGGAGCATATGTTCAATCCTGCTTCACCATCTACTAAAACTCTTCTGACCTTGTGCTTATGGAAGAAAGTTTTGATATGTAATGCGTCATTATGGTTGGTCTTGGGTGACGAGTAATCTTGATCAGAAAAAGTGACATGATGATGTGTAGTGAGGTATCCCACCATGGTCTCAAATTGGTTGACATCAATATCCTTAGGGACTGACGACTCTTACAGTGTTTTATCCAGTATAGCCTTATGCGTGGGAGAAATGCGAAGCAGCTCAAGTATGGAAATCTGAGTGGGAGATTTTCCAAGCTGGTTGATAAGGTTGAAATGACTCTTAGGTTGCCACTGTTTTGTGGTCGAGGCAGGTTGTGACTGCCTAGGAGATGGACCAGGTATGGTGATCTTAGGTTTCCTAGCAGGGGGCCAACCAGCTATGGTGATCTTGCCACTTCGGGTAGTGGCATTGCATTGGGGTGCTCATTTGACTGTGATGTTGTTGATGTATTCATCATCTGTATGGACATTGTTTATAGTAGGTCCACCAGAATAGTCATACTTGGTGCGGGCGTAATTGGCTTGATTATTGTTTGTCTAAGGACCTGATGTGGAAGCATTATTAGAGCCATGGTCTTGCAATGGGTTCTTATGAATGGTATGGTCGACATTTGATGGAAATTTTGGCCCACCCAATTTGATTATTCAACTCTCGATAAGGTCTTGCACAATATTTTTGAGTTGTTGATAGGACGATGTCTTATGTCCTTTAGCCTGGTGGTGAGCACAGAAGGCATTATCATCCCACCATGACAGTTTAAATTATCCTGGGTCATATGGTTTTAGTTCTTCAAGTGTGATGAGACCATTTTGAAGGCATTTCTTGAGGACTTCCTCCATGGGCTCACCTAAGGGAGTGTATGTGTGACCCCTGGGCAATTGTCTTGTCTGACAGTATTGTCCTTGATTTTGATTGTTTTGACCATTTTGGTTGTTTGGGGTGGCATTGGTGGGGGGTGTTAGTATCGTCGTTGGCTTGTTTTGCGGTTGAACCCCTTTCAGAGCCAGTACAAGACCCATAATGTTTACAACCTTGGCATCAACAACGTCATCGTTGGTAACATTTTTATTTTTGACCCAGTACTTATTTTTGTCAGTGGGAGGATTTGTGTTTGTGTTTTTAGGACCGTATCTTAGCTCTCCCTTTGCAATAAGGGCTTTCTCAATCTGGACACCTTTTTCAACTAGATCCATGAAAGTTGTGCAACAATTCACCTATACTACATATTTTAAGGGACCTAGAAGTGTTTGAACAAACATGTCCACCTTTTCCTTTTCGGGTATGTCGATGTGGAAATGACTAGCTAAACTTCTCCATTTTTGGAAGAATGAGATGAACATTTCACCAACGTCCTCTTGTGTGAGATTGCATAAGCTAGTAATAGAGGTGTCCATGTCAATGTTGTATGAATAATTTTTTATGAATTTGCATTTAAGTTCATCCCATGTTTGGATATCCTTTTGAGTGGAGAACCATTCAAGGGCGGGCCCTATAAGACTTTAAGAAAAGAGTCTCATCAAGTATGTTGGTTCATATGTAACGTCCATACAGTTGGTTGAAAATTCTCGGACATGTTCGATAGGGTTTGTCTTTCCTTTGTATTTGGTAAAATTAGGTGACACATATCCTAGAGGAAATGGTGGCATGTATAAGTTTATGTCAAAGGGATATATGCCGGATAAATCGTATGACACTTCAGATTTCTAGCTAGATATTTGTATGTTTTCTATGGTCTTCTCTAGACCCATCAGCTTTGCTTGTAAGGCATTGATTATAGGGTCATTTGTGGCCCCATGCATTGGATTGATTGGTATACCATAGGTCCCCATTTGTTGTGAGTGGATGTTGGTGTGTTGTTGAGGTACATTTTGTTGTGACATGTATGATGTGTTTTGATTTGCGTGTTGTTGGTATTGAAATTTTGGATTGGGGACGTGTTGGTGGGTATGAATATGGGATGAGTATGTCGGGATGTGTCCCACAACCATTTGGGTCGATATTTGGGGAATATGGCAACCATGAATATTTTGATGTGTGAATGAAGCCATAGGTTGTGTGTTTTGACTACCTTGTCCAAATTGTTGGGTTTGTACAAGGGGAATGGTTGTATTTTGTCCTTGGGAGGTGATGGCATTAAGCTGTGTTGACGCGTTAACATTTTGTTGTGGTCCTTGAATAAAGGTACGTCATTTACCTCCACCCAAAGGATTATGTGAGGTACCAATGAGAGGATATGATGAGGATGCATTCATGGTACTAGATGTTGTCGTCAATGGAGGATTTGTATGGCTTGATGATGCCCTTGTGGCATTTACCATAGTGGTAAAGAGTGGATTGGAATAGCTTTCCCACATTGTCGAGGACCCAAAGGTGGTTCCAGCCGATTGTGACAATATTGTGGATATTGTGGGCAATGTGACAGATTGTGTTCCTCCAATGGATGTAGCGTTTATTGAATTGGAGTTGTTTGGAATGTTGGACGTTGCGCTCATGGTCATTGTGACATTTTGTGAGGTAGCGTCAAAAAATGTATTGCTTGTGGTGATTGGAGGTTGACCACTATTGGACATATTGACGTTATGGTTAGGAGATGTCGATCTCAAAGTATTAATGTCGAACCCATGGGGTAATTTAGCTCCTTGACTTAAAAGTATGGACAAATATCTATCCCTGTCATATAAGACCATTTGTTCTACGAAAAAGGCCACCTCTGGATCTTGTGCTGCTACCTCTAGGTTTTTCTCAATTATTTGTCCATATTTATCCTTACGTAAGAATGGTTCAAAGGGGCTGTTTGATGAGGATGGTATGGTCATGAGAGGTTGAGTATTCGTGTTGGTAAATGGGTCCTCAAAACTCTAATTTGGGTCGTAAGTGTGATTGGTGACATTGGAATTAGAATCTTGTCCAAAGTTTGCCATTTGTCTTTTCTTTCTTTGGAGTCTAGTTTCCACCATAAAAGGGAATTGCTCAAATGAGGAAAATGAAAATGATGACTAAATGTAAGGATGATACTAGCCTATGTTTTTTTTGTATTTTTGTGATAAAAGGATTATAATGCAAGACTATGTTTTTTGGATTTTTGATAATGAGGGATGACAATGCAATAGTGTTTTCCAAAGAAAATGGCTAATGCGAAATGACGCCTATATTGAAAATTTATGACAATTTTTTTGTATTTTGGAATGAAGGATGACAATGCAAGGTGATGACTAAGGAAATGATTGATGAAAAATGAAAAGGTTGTCAAAGCCTAAGTGTCGAATGAGGACTAAGATGGTAATGTTGATGAAGGACTAAGGCGATTAGTGAAAAGCCTAGGTTCAAAATGAGGACTAGAGGTGGACAATGCAAAAGTCTAAGTTTAAAATGATGACTAAGTTTGAACAATATTTGGAGAAAGGTTTGCCTAACCACTCTAAGCTTGACTTATGTCACAATTCTGGTTATCAAAAGGACTTGCTAAAGGGACTAAATGACAAGTGAGCCTGCCTAACTAGATTGTTGAGTTGGAGGTTCTCACAAAAATGACAATGACCGAAAAGAGGAATAATGACTATGTCCCAAGATAACCTAATTTTGAAGACAATGGGTTTTGCAAAGTGTGGAGATTTGGCCTAATCCAAAGTTTTCCAAGATAAAACCTAAGGAAAAATTTATGTTAAAAATGATGATTATGATGCCTAGGGAAAGCAACTAAAATATGGAAGTTTTAAACCTATGGTTAAAGTGCAAACTAATGAATGCAAATGATGGACGTTTTGAGCAATTTCAATTCTGTTTTTTGACAGAGACTCTTGAAAAAGATGTTTGACAATAGGCTAAGATGTCTAGACTCAGATTCTGGTTTGAAATAGGGTTTACTTTGTTGAAAAGCAAATGCGTCATTACAGGTAGCAAATGCGTTGCAGTGATCAAATGTGGCGTTGGAAATGTCAATTGTGGTTCAGTTTTTCAAATGTGGCTTTACATATGTCAAATGCGATTTAGTTTTGCATATGCAACTTTAAAGATGTCAAATGCGTCTCAATACAGGAAAATGCGGTGTTTGGATTAGCAAATGTGTTTGAATGGATTAGATGCATTGCAAAATCTGGAAAATGCGGTGTGACAGAGCGATTGCGTTTTGACAAATGCATTGCAGGATGTAAAAAAGTCAATTTTTCTGATATTTTGGTTAAAAACCCAAATTGTTGAAAGTTTGACTATTTGTTTCCAGATGTTTGGGTGTTGTTTGTTTTGTTTTAGTAACCAACAAATACTTGGCAAGCATGATATTTTGAAAAGTAATCAAACACATAAGAGAAAAAGTATGATCCTATGGTTAAGCCAGGACAATATTCGCTAGACTCCACATGGGTTTCCCCAGCCGCATATCAGTAGCGTGTGAATCTAGAAGCTTGGTTGCACGAGCTCCCCCTTACAGTGCACTCTCTTCTTAGGCCAACCAAGCTTCCAACCCCCATGAAACTCCCATGGCAGATTGATCACCTCTACTAAAGACTGTGAGGACGTGGAAGGCTTCACACCGACCGATGTTGTACTAGCAAATAGAAGGTTTTGGGCTTACTACACAAGAGTTTTTAATTTGGGACCCTCATTCGAGTGGCCATACATGGGGTGCAATATTAATCTCTGTTTAGGAGGCACTCCGGCCTGAAGAGGTTAAGCTCGACAGGGTTTTGGGGAGTACTACTTGGTCTGTATGACACATCTACACTCGTAATCTTAGGTTTTCCCTTAAGATTCACATTTATATACCGATCGGGGTTAGCTTGGCTTTAGCTCTATTGCTGGTTTGAGTCACATTGGGGTGATGAAATCCCCAGGCAGGCCCAATTTCTAGAGGCAATAATCATTTCTCTTACACCTAGGATCGCATGACTGCGCAAGGGGAGATGATACTTCGGTTATTGCATCAAGGTTACACAGAAATAAAGTGGGTATGGCTTTTTGATCACCTAGTTTGCACAGTGAGAGCATATTCGCCTACCACTTTCAAACACAATCAGACAATATGGAAGGCATGTTAATTTTAAATGCACCAAAAGAAATGTGATTTAATCTAAAAATCACAAGCACAATGTTTTTGGAATGAATCTTGGACACTCGAACCTGCAAAATCACACATTAGGAGTCTTATCAACTAGTCTTGGACCCATGAAAAGTAACTGCCACACACTTCCAGAAAGATTAGTAACATGAAAACCAAAATACAGAATGCAGAAGAAAAACCAGAATACAAAAAAGAACATCAGAATGTAAAAAAAAAACTAAAAAAAAAAACTGAAAACTCGAATGCAGAAAAGAACAAACAGTTACTAGGAAAATGCGTCACAACAGAGTGAATGTGTCACTCTGTGCAACAAATGCGTTTCGTTCCCACATTCTGGTATGATAGGCAGATGTGATTCAGGAATACAGATGCGTCAGTTGAAGGATCAAATGCAGCTCATTCTGTCAAATGCGGCTTTCCAGAATGCTTATGCAGCTTATCAGGGTGTTTGCATCGCTTCAGATTTCAAATCCGTAGAAACACATCAAGTGCGGCTTGAGAAAACACGAATGCGGCGTTCTGTACTTGTACCGACAAAAACAACAAAAAACAAAAAAACTGTATGAAGAACAAAAAAATAAAGGAGTCGGGTTCACCAATGTATCAATGGGTTAAATTTTAGGTAAAGATTAGCATGGTTAGATCAATAATATAAACCCAAAGAACTATCGAGTACAATAAAAGCTAAAAACAAATGAAACAATTATACCAGTTGATTCGCAAAGCTTCCATGATTCACCTCCATAGCACCTTCTAACCTACTGATTGTGTTGCCCTCAAATCGAGTGTGTGAGCAATCTTTGACCATGCCAATGTCCTAAACAAGCTTTGAAGGATTTGATGACTATGCCTATGACTATGAAAAATGACTATAATCAAATTAAAATAAGCTAAATGCAAAATATGCAATTAAAATCTAAGCATAAATGTCTTATATCATGAAGTGGTCCCTAAATTGTGAGCAAAATTGACATTTTATAGAAAACACAATTTTGGATGGACAAACGAGATTAAAAGCTGACAAAGCCTAAAATCAGTGAATGAGATTTCATGTGACAATCCCTAATTGGGGTTAGGGAAAGATTTTTAAATGAGTGGTCAAGATGTCATTTGATAAAATCAAATCGGCGGTCGAGAATAAATGTGATAATTAGCCAAAAAGATAAAGATTTTCAAATTTCAAGAAGATAAAGACTGCTTGATTTGTAAGATTTGAAAAATCAAGAGGATAAAGGTTGAACTGAAAAGGAGATTTGAAAAATCAAAAAATTTCTCAATTACTTGATTTTTGGAAGAAGATTACCATTTTGAATTAAATAAATTCAAAATATGGATTTTGTGTAACAGTAAATAATCGATTTTCAGATTATTTACTAAAATGAAGTGACAGTTAATAAAGTGAGATCATTTTAAATAAGTAATTTATTTAAAATGAGATAAATGTTAAATTAGGTAATTAAATAATTAAAGATAATTATTTAATTTAAAGGATTATGACCGATAATTAAATAAATTAATAAATTCATTTAATTATGAGAATTAGTGACATACTAAATAAATAAATATAATTCATTTATTTAATAATCAAGAAGAATAAATGAATAAAGGTAATTAAATAAATTAATAAATTTATTTAATTATAAGAGGACAATAGACCCTTAGTGACGTATTGAAAAAATAAATAAAATTTATTTATTTGATAATCATGAAGCATAAAAGAGATATGAATTAATTAAATAATAATCAATTATTTAATTAATAGTGGAAAGTGGACGAAGGACATAATTAAATGTCATAATTATGCTAGGACGAAAGATGAAAAATAGAGCTTGCAGGCCTAGGTCATTTTTAAGTGTCTACAGGTGGGATAACTCAGCTGACTTAGGAATAAAACCTCTTGAGGTGGATGATGTTGATGGGTTCATCTAAAGGTTCACCATTAGGATTAGCTAATTGACATGCCCTTTAACCATACTTTTCTATGATGACATAGGGACCCAACCAATTAACTTCAAATTTCCTTTCTTTTCTCAGTCCTGCTAGGTCTACCAATTCTCTTTAAAAACAAGGTCTCTAAGCTGGAATTGGCAAGGTTTGATATTATTTTTATAGCTTCTTCTTAACCTATTTTGATAAGCTTGGAAATGGTTGTAGGCGTTGAGGTGTCATTCATCAAAAAATTCTTACTAAATTAGGTGTACAAATTGATACTTATCATTGATGATATTCTTCAATGAGATGTGTAGAGATGGGAGTTCAACTTCTATTGACAAGATAAATTTGACACCATAGAGTAGTGAGTATGGAGTGGTTCTAGTAGGGGTATGGATGCTCATACAGTAAGCCAAAAGGGTGGGATTGAGGTGGTGATGCTAGTCACAACTAGTGTCATTGACAACTTTCTTAAGGATTTTGATTAAGATTTTGTTAGTTGCCTCATCTTGGCCATTACCTTGAGGGTAATATGGAGTGGACCAATGATATTGTATGCGGAATTGTTCACAAATTTGTTGCACATGTTTGTTTTTGAAGGGTTTACATTATTGGTAATGATGGTGGAGGGAAACCATGAATTTGGAAATTTGGAGGCTAGTGATGAGAGTGAGTGGGATGGCTTCCACCCATTTAGTTAAATACTCAGTGGCGATGATGATGAAGGTGTGTCTATTGGAAAAAGGGGGGTGTATCTAGCCAACTAAATCAACACCCCATTGCAAGAAGGGCCATGGTGAGGTAATAGGTTGCAATGCCTCAGATGGTGCATGCATTAAATTTGCATGTTGCTAACAAGGAAAACACTTCTTAACATATTTATAGGTATCATGTTACATGGTAGGCAAAAAATAACTTTGTTTAAAGAAGATTCTTTGCAAAGACCATTCCAATTGTGTGAGCCCCATAAATACCATTGTGCTTGAGAACTTTCTCAATAAGGGTGAAGATAGACTCATCTAAAAAAATTGTGATTAATGGATGGGAATCCACTAGAGGAGCATTTTCTAGCTAACCGACAATAACTTGACCTTTGATTGCTTTGTGATCAACATACTCAATATCAAACTTAGTGAGAAGAATGACCCATTTAGCCATACAACCTACCAAAGATTTTTGTGACAATAGATACTTAAGGGGATCAACTTTAGAAATAAGTTTGATTGAATGACTAAGCATGTAATTCATGAGCTTCTGAGAATGAATACCACTTCCAAGCATGCCTTTTATATGGGTGTGTAATTGATTTCATAGCCAATAAGTGTGTTACTAATATACTATACTACACTCTTTCCCATTCTTATCATGTTGTGTAAGAATTTCCCCCAATACCATTGAAGTAATTGAAATGTATAGCAATAATGGTTTAGTACTTGATATAGGAGGCATGAGGATTAGCCAAATATTCTTTAAATTTGTTGAAACCTTGTTAACATGAAGCATCCCATTTAAATGTGGTGTCTTTATGAAACAAATGGTTGAAAGGTTAAAATTTATCAACAAGATAAGTGGCAGACCTACAGATGGACTGAAGTTTTCCTTGCAAGCTTCTCAACTGCTTAAGTGTTTTTGGAGGAGGCATATCCATAAATAATTTAAATTTAGCAAGATCAACCACAATGCATCTCTTATACATAATAAAACCAATAGTTTACTTGAGGTTACACTAAAGACACACTTCTTCAAGTTGAGTTGCAATTGGTATTATTCCAATTGAGCTAATATCTTTCCAAGGATGACTAGGTGTTCTTCTCTAGTCCTGGATTTTCCCAACAAATCATCCACATTGTCTTCCATAATAATGTGTATGAGATCATGGAAGATGACTATCATGGAACGTTGATATGTGGAACCAACATTCTTCAAACCAAAGGGAATGAATTGATAGAAAAAGGTTCCCCATAGAATTTTAAAGGTTGTTTTATGTTGGTATTCTATTGTAATGCAGATTTAGTTATAGCTTGAGAAGCCATCCATTAATGAAAAAATGGAATTACCCACCATTAAATCCATAAGGATTTCAATGTTGGAAAGCGAGAAGTCATCTTTTGGACAAGCTTTATTTAGATCTCTAAATTTGGTGCAAATGTGGATGCCCCCAATTGACTTTGCAACAAGAACAATGTTAGAGATCCAATCTAAGTAATCTATGGGCCTAATGAAACAAACTTCCAATAGCTTTTCTAGCTTTACTTTGATCAACAATACAACTTGAGGATGCATCTTGTGAAGTTTCTACTTGACAGGTTGGCATTGGGATGCATAGCCAAATGATGCACCACTATGGAAAGGTCAAGTCTTGGCATGTCCAAACGTGACCATGAAAATTTGATTGAACCTCTTTGGAGAATACTATAAAATGTTTGATATTCATCTATTGTCAAAGAGGTTTCCACATATGTAAGTCACGATTTAGTTGTAGTGCCCAAGTTAATCTCCTTATTCTCCTCTATCAAGATAGAGGATTTTTCTGATTGTTGTGTATCCATGAGGGGAAGATGAATTTCCTCACCCCCTAAAACCTCAAGGAGTTTTTCATTAGAGGATACACCCTTTCTTTTTACTTTTTATTGATCTAGAAGTGCCTCTAGGATGTTTTCACCAAAAGACCTTGAATGATTTTCTTGACTTTTACTTTTACAGTTAAGGAGTTCATCTTCCCCAAAATAGGAATGTTGATCAAGTGTGTAGAAAATTTTTGATCTATGATCCCCACAAGGAAATCCTTCCTGTAAACCCATGAATTTAATAAATTCCTCATCATTTTGAAATACATCAAGGTGTGCGGAGCCATGTTGGTGCCAATCGATGAGTTTAGGATGATGAAGTGAAAGGTCAATGACAAGGATGGTAGTGGAGAAAAAGGAAGAGACATCCAAATAACTATATGAAAGTTTAACAAATTTAGTTGCAATATCTTCAATAGGAACAAAATTTGAAGTGGCATTGTTAGAAGTACTAGGTGATAAAGGGGGCTTATTTTTCTTAGACTCATACCCAAGTCCTTGATGTTTGATAGTAGTTGGTAGTTTTATGGGTTGAAGTATACCTTGTTCATTTTCTCCCAATCCTTTCCCTTGGTATTTATATTTTTGAGCCATCTCATGAGGGATTGGATAAGTTTCTTGAAAATATTCAATGTAGTAGAGCCCTTAGGTTCTTCATGGTATACCCATTGACTGATATCTTCCTCGATTTGATCTTGATTTAAAGTACTTAGAGATTGGAAAGTGGTGGAACCCAAAATTTTGATTGTTGATTCTTGTGGTTTTTTTGATGAGGACGACCTTCCAAAAGTATGTGGAGTGAGGGGCATGGAGCCCACATTGAGAGCGATGTTCATTTCATACTCCCAAAAACCCTTATCAACGGTCTTGACCTTGGAAAAGGTGGATTCAATGAGAGTAGATGGATTGGATGTCATGAAAAGTATGTTGGGATTGACATAAGATGAGGATGAAGTTGCATTGGAAGGCACAACTTCAACCCCAGGACAATTTCGAGAGTGGGGGAAAGTGGCCTCAAGAGCATGACAATACTCAAAAGGATGAGGTTCAACATGAATGGTGACTTCAATACCATTATGTGGGAACTTAAGGCATTGATGACATGTGTTACCAATTTTTTGCCACAACTCAATTGGTGGAGCCGGCTGAAAATTGTTATATCTTAGGATGAAATTACAGATTATGTTTGAGTGTTGTTTGCACTTTTCATCAAGTGACAGTTGTGCATTTAAAAGACGAAACTGAATTTTAGAAGTGCTATTCAAATGATTCAAGATTAAATGAAGTACATAATTGAGCATATAAACAATAGAGCATTTCAAATTCTTTCTTTATTTCATGAAATGATTCATATTTACATAGCTTCATTTGATTGCAAGAATCCAAATGATAATACAACATTGCATTGGAATACACTTTTCTTTTCGAATTGAAAAGCATAAAATTAAATCAAATATCCACACAAGCTGTGGATGTGGCTGTCACAGTGCATAACTAATAGCACACTACACTATGGAGGATACAAAAGAATAAATCACATAAGTAACGACATAATCATCATTGTCTGATTTTCTGATGGTCGACGCTGAAGTGGTGCACTTTTGTCTTCTTGAGCTCCATTGACCTATAGGAGAAAAGAGGGGGACGTTAGAGGATCTGATTATGAAGACACCTATATGAATCACCAACAATAGTGCAGCCTGCTATCAATCATGCATTGAAACAATCAAGTAAAGTACAGAAGAATGAGCTGAAGGAGAAACATCAAACATGATCATTATATATTATTTTTTACACTAACATTGTTTGTTTCCTTGTGTAGGTATAGGGAAAATCATGAATCTAATCATTATTTGAAGATCAAGCATGTGGAGGAAATGGGCTCCCACAAGGGTAGAGCTCGACATGTTGCCCTTATTCATGACAAGTGGGATGATAAAGAGATAGTGATTACATCATCATATTCATTAAAAGGAGTGATATACAACTGAAAGAGTTAAACAAAATTATCTATCAAGCATTAAACCAATTGTGCATTCATAACAATCAGGTTAATGCTTTTTGAAAGCTATAGGTGAACAGTGAGTTTAATTTTCTCAATCATTTAATTGAGTACATTTATATCAGACATTGCTGTATGGTTCATGTTCTTTTGCTACAGTGTTATTTGTTCATCATGATCATATGTCATGCAAATTTCAGTTCATCAGTGTTCTTTTTCACAACCAAGGACAGTGAATAGGCATACATTATGCCTTAATGAAGAGATTTGTTTTAATTCTCATCTCAGAAGGGAACAGATTTACAGAACAGTTTGTTAAGTGGAGCATAAAAATGCATGAAGAGTGTCAGGTTGAAGCCCAAGAGCATGAGGGGACATGCATTGCATTCAAATGGTAAATGAGCAGTCAGTTCCAGTTTGACTGATAATACAAATACAACATTAAAAATTACAAGGTGAGAAGTGATCGTTCTAGAAGGTGTCTCTGAAGTGTTAATCATGCACTCGAAATACACTGAAATAATCAATTAAGACACAACCTATAGAACTACAATACTTTAATCAAAATATTTGCATAAAATCAAAGTGGAGTTGGGATACTAGCTAGTCTACAAATTCAGTCAAAAGGAATTTTGTGTGCAAGAAGGAAACAACATGGAGGACAGTAAATAATACAAGCAAAAGATACATTTCCAGAATTTCATGAATCTATGGAGGATGTTCGACAGAAAATCATTCAGAGGAACAAAGACGTGAAGATAACTCTACAAAATTCAACAAATGCAGATGTATGAAGAGGTCTGAGAGCAGAATTGAAGGTTTGGTGCAGTTTTAAATGCATGGTTTTAAAGACAAATGCAATTTTCTTTATCGCTGTCAGCATTCCCCAAAAGTGTGTTCTCATAATATTGTGAACCCAGGTGGGGTTTTAATAAAGCAACAAAGTTTACACAGTGTTCTCATGATTGGCGTTGAAGAAAAAAAGAGATCTCATCAAGATACAGTTTACCCATGAGAGGGTTTGAGCTAAAGTACATATTTTTTCCATATACCCACATTGTGTTGCTACAGAAAAAAAAAAATGCAGAAATAAGGGGTGGGTTGGGCCCAGTTTTTTAGTAACGAATGTCATATCTAAGTTTTCCAACTATAAGTGCAAAAGAGGAAAAATATCATGAATCAAAACTCACATACAAAAGGAGTGCATTTTCTTCACAATCAACAAATACCCACATTGGGGTTTCAAGTAAGTGTACAAATTTTCACCATTTCCTACTTACCCATGCAAGGGTTTTCAATAGAATGTCAAAGTAAAGTGCCAGCCATTATGGGTCGAGCTTATAAATTGAATGCACAATGATTATATTTTGTTTCCCATAAACCCACATTGGGGTTTGATTTTAAATACAGAAAATAACCACTTGCAGTGATAACCCATATGAGGATTGTATATGAAACAAAAGAATATAGAGGTCGAGCTTTAGAGTGGAGAAAGAAGTTTTCATTCAAATCTCATCATACCAATTAAGGGGTTTGTTCTAAAATGCAAAGTTGGTAAAAATTTCAACATGGGTTGAGCTCAAAATGCTTAGAGGTTTCTTCACAGGATTTTCATAACCACGACTTGTTGACCCATCTGGAATCAAGTTCAAATTCGATGGCTGACTGAATACACCAGTAGTAAAGCACATAAATTCAAAGATTCAATAAATTTCTATTATGGGATGGACTCAAAAGTCTCCATACACCCAAAATCAGATATATATGGTGCGACATGTACATGGCTATAAATCATAAGTGAGTTTTTGAGCTTTGTGAGCAAATGAAGTATATGCTTTAAACACAACTCACCATTTCATGCTCGCAGGAGAACACACAAGACGCGGCCATAACATTCACCATAGGCTCCAAACGTAAAAGCTTTCACCATGGTGGCCAGAGGAAGGCACAAAAAAACCAAGCTCAAGGCTCGAGCTCTCTTAAGTGAGCACAAAATATAAACAAAAGCATTAGAGGTTGTCTAAGCCACGACCACAAGACCAAGAGGCTCGAGAGGTTAAGTCACAAAAGCTACGGACCAAGAAGCTCACCTTGTGTAGAGAGAAGAAGACAAAATACACGAGCAAGCTCTCTCGTAGAGCTTTTAGATAAAAGGCCCGAGCTCGTACAGGTCAACCAAGAAGAACAAAGCACATGGAATGTAAAAAGTCAGGAACAAGCATGAGCAGGCCGCGACCTTAGTAATCTTTATTACTTCTAGAATGAAGTGAAAAACTACAATAACATTCAGATCAAGCTTACCCAGCCAATATTTGGCTATTTGAAGACAGTAGTGAGGATTCTCAAGCATGTAAAGTTCATTCCAAGTTTAATCATGGCAGCGTGCTCTCTGAGGCAAAGCTCAATTTTTCCAAGTGATCATTGCAAAATGAAATCATTTTTAGGGTTTGACATCTTTTTCTCATGCCCTAATTCGAGCCAACTTTATGATTATATGGAATATTCACAATTGTCAATAGCACATGGGAAATTCGAATTAGGGTTATTCTTGCATTGTGATTTATTAAAATCTGAAGCTAATGTTTGGTGGTAGAATTTCATATGCCTAAGTCAAGCTTTGAGGAGTGATGGGGTTATTTTCCTAGAGCTGAGGGTTATTTGTTATTGAAAGGAGGCGGTGGACTTAAGGAAATTTATGATTGATAATGCCTTTGCCTTAGTGGAGAATGAAGGATGTCTATACCTTAGGTATTTGTTTTTTAATTGATTTTGAAGGAATTCAATTAAAGTTTGAATGTTGAATATCTTATGACCTAGGGGTGATTTTTGATCACTTAGGTTTTTGTATTTTCAAAGAAATCAATTATCTACTTAGGGTTTTTGTTTCAATTGATTTTAGAGAAATCAATTAGAGATGTTGATAAGAGAAAGTGATATGCATTGATATTTTATGATTTTTTAAGAAAAATCAAAGCATTGTATTGGTGAGATAAGATGTAATTATTTTGCAAAAGATTTTCCAATCTTTTAATTGCAAAATAGACAATTGTAAAATCTGCAGTGATGTAACGCAGAATCATAAAGCAATGTTTTATAAATTGTTTTATGATTTCTTGCTATTTTTAGCAGATTGTATTGACTTCTTCCCTTGGTTGGATTTGAGTCTCATCTTGGAGAGATAAGGTGTTTTTTTGGCTTTTAAAGTAGATTCAACCTATTTTTAGAGGCTTTACAGTTTGATCATAAAAGCAGTGTGATTTTTTCTACTTTTATGCAGTTTTTTAGACAGTTTGAAGCTTTTTTCCTTGAGCTTCTTTGTGAGCTCGGATTAGGGTTTCTTGGAGATATAATTTGAAAAGACTTAGTCTTTTGGGTCTACTTCTCAGTTCAAATATAGTTTCTTGCTCATACACATCTTGGAGCTTGAAAACTCAGTGTACTCAATCAGACAGATACTCTTTTAGTTTTAATAAAGCAACATATTTCTCCTTCTTATTTTCTGTCAGAATTTTTGTAATGGAAATCTAATGTATTTGTGTTTTCAAGCTTGAATCCTTATATGTATTGCTATTGTAACCTTTGTTCAGAACTACATGTTTCAAGTTGCATGTTGTGTTTAGTTTTTTCCAGATCTTCATGCAAATCACTGATGAAGTATGTGCTAATGAGATTGTGAGAATTAATGTAATAGAGAAGCTGTTATGAGTGGTTAGGTCTGAATTTTCATAAGTTTGGTGAATCATCTGTTAGTCATAGGTTTTATTCTTTGAAGTTATGCTTCTAACTTTTTCCTTCAGAAAATAAATAGAATAATATTCATCATTCGGAGAGCCAATTCACTCTGGAGATTCCTTCTTCGTTCAGATCACCCACATCTGAAGAAGGTTTCCATGTTTCAGTAGATTGCTGAATTCTGTATTCAGCAGGGTGCAAATCCAATTGACAACAGTTTTTGGCACACCCGGTGGAACTCTGAAAGCTATTTTCAGAGAATTTTTTAATATTTTCAGTTTGCTATTTCAAGTATGTAGCATATTTTCCAGCCTTCTAGAGGCTATTAAAATATACCTGGCGACTCTAGTTCTATTTTTGCATGCTAGTGCAGTCTGCACATGAGAAAGATACATACAAGATCAAGTTCTACACCCTTCAAGTATCGAGAGCTGTCCCCATCACGAAGAAGAGGTAGGACAACAAGGAGGCTTTTTGAAGCACCCATGAGATCGAAGTCAACACCTCCTGTTTTCAGTTCCTTGGTGTTATCACCAGGAGTTCCAGTTCCAATCTCACAAGTACTGCCAATGGCAGCACCAAGGCAACACCCGTTCATGCCCTTCAATGGTGGTACCCCATTAAACATCGTTCAGCATGATGACATACTGGTTGTAGCCCTTAGAGGTCTGCCATACTTCACCGGGGAGGATTTCACCACACCATTTGAGCACATCTGTGATGTAGCCACGTTATGCTCAGTGCACAATATCACGCAGGAGAACATCGCGCTAAGGTTATTGGCTGCATCACTCAAAGGAAAGGCGTTACAATGGTTAAGAGGCCTCACATCCAACTCGATCGTGACATGGGATGCGTTAGGTAATGGTTTATATCAACATTTTGCTGATAAATATGACAACCTGTCTTTATTAAAGCAGTTGAGCACCATTCAGAGGGCGCCACACGAGCACTTGGCCCACTTCAACTACCGATTTCAAAGAACCTGAGATAGGATTCCTGCAATGGTAAAGCCCTTACCAACACACACTTTTTTGTTTTACTTAAAAGATCTGAATAGTAAAATTGCAGTCATGACTCAGTCTATGGGTGAGCTTACGCTCCCTAACGCCTACAATATAGCCATTAAAGCTAAAAATTGCCTCATCCAAGCTGGAGACATAGCTCCTAGACCTCCTATGCCTTTATTTCTAGAAATACAGCCACCTATCCCTGCTGTTGTACCTCCTTTGGTTGTTGTCCCACCTATTCCAACGATAGGATATCATAACACAGCCCAAGAGGTTGTTGTCCTAGCCCCAAATCAGGAGATGCAGGAGATTAAAAGCTTATTAAAGACCTTTGAGAATGATCTCGTGACTATTAAAAAGCATGTTGGCCAAGTACATAAGCCTTATCAACAAAACCAACAAAATAGACCTGCTTTTCAAAATAATTATCAAGCCCAAAGAAGGAATTTTAACCCTAGGCCATTCCAGCAATACAATCCGAACGTAGCTAGTTCGTCAAAGGAACTTGTGCCACAAAATAGTGTTGCTCAGGATTGCGATTGGTGTTATCCGTGCAATCAGCCCCATAACCAATCAACGTGCACCAATGGAATGAGAAATCAAGCTTTAATGGTTCAAAATAGCTATGCTGGTTCAGAAAATGTTGTAGATCAGAATCAAGAACAACAAAATAACGTGGAAGTTTCCTTGCCGAACTGGCAGAGCTCTAAATTCTATGGCGTGAATGGCCAAAGTCAGCAAAATTCTCCTATTTCAGCTAATACCAGGTCAAAAAAGAGAGCTATGGATCTAGGACAGCAAGCTGTAAGTTCATAGCAGCAGCCTCTAATCAGAAAGTAGCTTGTGTCATCAAATGTTAACGTTGCCACGCAACCTAAAATGCAGATTCTACAAAGAGGCCAAGAGATACCTAGCAAGGAACAGTAAAAAATGCATTCTCAGCCTTTGCAGAGGAAAAATGATGCTGTTGTCACAAAAAACTAGCAGAAGGTAAATTCTTCATCATTCAATATTATTGAGCATCTCAAGAAAGCTACTGTTAGCCTGTCAGTATTAGATGCTTTACAACTTCCAAGGCAGAAAGGTTTACTGCAGAGTGCATTGGCGGAGTTGTCTATTTCTGACAATGCTAATCAAGGAGTTGCAAAGGTCGTGCTTGCTAATGACCTGGAGGATAAAAATGAACAGAAAAGGAAAGAGGTAAAGCCCCCTCCATTCTATTTAAGTCTCATTATTGGCGATAAAATTGTACATAACTATATGGTTGATTCTGGTGCTAGTAGTTCAGTCATGCCTAAGAGTTTAGCTGATAAGTTAGGTCTTGTTTATGAGCCTAATCCTTAGAAAGGCATAGTGGAATTAGATGGGCCTGTTGTTAAAACTGCTGGTATTATCAAAAATTTGGCTCTTACCTTGCATGCATCCCCAAGTTTTTCTATTCATCAGGATATACATGTCATTGACTTAACGCCGCACTTTTCCATTTGTCTTTCAAGGGATTTTACAGCCAAGTTGGGTGGGTTTTTGTCTTTTGATTGGTCTCATTTTTTTTTTAGAACAAGGTATGGTACGAAAGTGACCATAAAGTCTGAGCCTCTCGCTAAAGACCATATCGAACCATACTCACTAAATCCTATAAACACTAACCTCTACGCCACCTCTGCACTGGAGGAGCAAACCATGACCTTAGACTGTAGCACCCATGTAGACAATATCAATCTAGATGAATGGGCAGCCGAAGATCACGAGCTTGATCCATTTCAGCACACAGATGAGATAGGATTAGGAGTCTATATGATTTGAGAGCTTGATTGCGATATGCCTAATCTTTGTAAAGAGGAAGAACTGTCTACAGAAATAGGCAATGAGCTTTGGAAGCTTTACTTCGATGGTTTGAGGAGCAGTGTTGGTGCCGGGGGTGGAGCTATGTTGATATCACCTGAAGGAGATAAATACTTTTCAGCTTGCAAGTTTTCTTTCAGCTATTTGAATAATACAACTGAGTATGAAGCATTGGTGCATGGCCTTGAATGGGCCCGCAAATGAGGTATTAAATGCTTGCAAGTTTATGGGGATTCAGAACTAATTGTAAATCAGGTCAGAAATTTAAATGCTACCAAGAATGATTTGCTTAAGAAATATAAGCATCGTGTTGGGATTTAATGGAGGATTTTGATGCTTTTAATATCATGTCAATTCCTCGTAATCAAAATAAGCATGCTGACAAGCTCGCTGCCATAGGAGCCCAGTTTGATATTCCCAAGGAGATTCATAAAGTAGAGGCATGTCAATACGTGAAAATAGTGGTCAGACCTTCTGTACCTGACAATAACGTGAGCTAGTAGGTTTTTGACAGCGATGAGCAAATCGTAAATTTCCTGATTGCTGAAGCTGAGTTTGCAGATGGAAACCAGCAAAAATGGCAGCAACAATATGAGGACCAGATTGTGCAGTTAAAGACTAATAAGCTGCCAAAAGGATTGGTGACCTTGGAATCTGTGTTCAACTCAGATGACCAAGTGCGTAAAGACAAATGCAGCTTGACTGTTAAAGAGGAACATTATGTAGCCATTGAAATCTTCAAAGGAAAACTTCTTAAGCTAGGAAAGGTATGTAGTCAAGACAAACAACAAGCATTTATTCTGTTATGTCAGAAATATAGTGATGTTTTTGCTTGGGAGTATAAGGATTTGAGAGGTTTTAACCTAGAACTAGCCCAGCATACCATTGAACTTGAACCCGATGTAAAACCAGTAAGACAGAAACAAAGACCCCTTAATCCCAAATTAGAGCACCTTATGAAGGCTGAACTAAATAAGCTAGTTGAGAGTGGTATTATTTTTCCTATCAAACACACCTCTTGGGTGTCAAATTTAGTACCAGTCAGGAAGCAAAGTGGGGAAATCAGACTATGCGTCGATTTTCGAGATTTAAATAAAGCTTCATTGAAAGACCATTACCCACTCCCTTCCATGGAGAAAATTTTACAGGTAGTTTCTGGTTCTGACAGATTTTCTTTGTTAGATGGTTACTCAGGTTACAACAAGATTCTGGTTAAGAAAGAAGATCAGTTCAAAACAACTTTTACAACTAAGTGGGGCATGATGTCCTACAAGAAGATGCCTTTCGGCTTATCCAACGTTGGAGCAACTTTTCAGCGTGCGATGGATATGGCCTTTCACGGCCTCATAAACAAGTTCATTCTGGTATACTTAGATGATATTACTATTTTTTCCAAAAATGCTAATGAGCACCTTGATCATTTGGAGCAGATTTTTCAAAGATGTAGAGAGTTCGGAGTGTCTCCCAATTCGAAGAAGTGTATGTTTTTAGTGCACGAAGGCAAATTGCTCGGACACATTGTTTCAAAGCAAGGTATTTCTATTGATCCTGAAAGAGTTTCTGCAATTCTTGAATTGCCATTACCAGCTCACAAGAAAGGCTTACAAAGCTTTCTTGGAAGAATCAATTTCGTGAGCAAGTTCATACTGAATATTGCAGCTTTGCTACAACCTCTCACTTCTATGCTTAAGAAGAATATGCCATTCAGTTGGACCAAAGAAAGTAAGAGGAGCTTTGAGCAGATTAAGGAAGCCCTCGCTGCTGCTCCTACTCTCATTAATCCAAACTTTGACAAAGACTTTATTCTGTATGCTTTTGGAGGAGTAGATACAGTTTCAGCTATGTTATGCCGGTAAAATAATGAAGGTTTGGAGCAACCTGTTGCATTTTTCAGCCAAGTATTGCATGATTATGAGGTAAAATATTCTTTTGTTGAGAAGCATGTTTTTGCTGTTGTGAGGAGTTTAAAGAAATTCAGACATTTTTTGTCCAACAACAAGATTCATTTGCTGGTAGCTCATTCAACTATTAAGGATTTTCTGCTTAACAAAGATATTAACGATAAGCGTGCTGGTTGGATTACCAAAGTAATGGAGTTCGATGTTGATATAAAGGTAACCAAGCTCATTAGAGGGAAAGGTTTGTGTGAATAGATTGCTGGTAATGAGAACAAAAACTTAAAGGAAGCTGCAAATACAAAAACAATGCTAAATAATGACGTTGCAGATGTTGTTCCAGTGTCTCCTACTACTTGGTTGCAACAAATGATACATTATTTGCAAACTGGTGAGTGCCCCGAAGGCTTAGACAGAGCAAAACGAAGGTATTACAGATTACAAGCCATTCCTTATGCAATCATTGATGGCATTCTTTATAGGAGAGATTTTCAAGGTATCTTATTACGTTGTATTCAGCCTGATCAAGTGGACAAGCTTTTAGCAGAGTTTCATGATGGACCTTCAGGAGGTCACTTTGCCGCAAGAACAACAGCTCTGAAAATTATGCGAGCTAGTTATTACTGGCCAGATTTGTTCAAAGACGCTATCGCTTGAGTCAGAAAATGTGAGAAATGTGCTTTATTTGCTGGTAAACAGAGGCTTGCACCACTGCCCGTACATCCGATACAGGTAGAAAAACCCTTTGCCAAGTGGGGCTTAGATTTTATTGGTCCTATCAATCCAACTTCAAGTGCGGGTCATAAGTGGATTCTTATTGCCACATATTATTTTACAAAATGGATCGAAGCTGTTGCTTTAAAGGAAGCAAACGAGTCTTCAGTGCTTAGTTTCTACCAAGATCTCGTATCGAGATTTGGGGTCCCAGATTCAATCATTTCTGACAATGGTTTTGCTTTTATTGGTATGAGTATTTTTGACTGGTCAGTTAGAAATAACATTTATTTGAACACGTCTTCCAATTATTATCCGTAGGGCAATGGTCAGGCAGAATCTACAAAAAAGAATCTGATTCAGATAATCAAGAGGACTGTCGAAGATAATCAAAGGACATGGCACGAAAAGCTGAAGCTAGCCCTTTGGGCTAACAGAATAACCCCTAAAAGGGCCACTGGTTGTTCACCTTTTGTTTTAACCTATGGTAAAGAAGCTAAGTTACCTGTTTCAATTGAGTTGCCAACTTTAAGTTATGTTAAAGAACTAGAATTGCTAAATGAATAGCCTCTTGAGATAAGATTTTCACAATTGATAGAGCTCGAAGAAACCAGAAAGGAAGCTCTAAGACAGTTGGAGATACATAAATCTCAGATGAAGAATTCTTTCGATAAGAGGGCGAGACCACGTGCGTTCATTGTTGGAGATCTAGTTTTCAAGTGGAATGAATTTAAAAGCAGACCTGGACGACATTCCAAGTTTGATGCAATGTGGGACGGTCCTTATGTGATCATGAAATGTAAGGAACACAACGCATTCCAACTTACCAAGTTGATTGGCGAGGTGTTGTCTATCCCAGTTAATGGGATCCACCTCAAGCATTGCCTCTGAGATAGGTTATCTCGTAGTTAAGTAGAGTAGTATTGCAAATAATTGCGTTCCACACATTTACTTTCAGTAGTTTTGCTTTCCCTAAGCGCTACTGCGCATTTTATGTTGGCCATTAGGGCCTGTTAGCTTACTTTTAGTTCAATTTTGTTTCTTTTGTTGTTGTTTGGAGTATTTCTCTTCAAGTTTCTGAGTTTCAAGAAGGGGCAGATTTGACTCCGCGCCCAATGGAGTGTTTTAAGGCCACTGATCTATGCTTAGCAGGCAAGCATTTAGCGGAAATCACCAAAATGTTACCAATTTTTTTCCATAGCTCAATTGGTGGAGCTGGCTGAACATTGTTATATCTTATGATGAAATTATAGATTATATTTGAGTGTTGTTTGCACTTTTCATCAAGTGACAGTTGTGCATTTAAAAGACGAAACTAAATTTTAGAAGTGCTATTCAAATGATTCAAGATTAAATGAAGTACAAAATTGAGCATATAAACAATAGAGCATTTCAAATGCTTTCTTTATTTCATGAAATGATTCATATTTACATAGATTCATTTGATTGCAAGAATCCAAATGATAATACAACATTGCATTGGAATGCATTTTTCCTTTCGAATTGAAAAGCATAAAATGAAATCAAATATCCACACAAACCGTGGATGTGGATGTCACAGTGCATAACTAATAGCACACTACGCTATGGAGGATGCAAAAGAAGAAATCACATAAGTAATGACATAATCATCATTTCCTAATTCGCTGATGGTCGACGCTGAAGTGGTGCACTTTTGTCTTCTCGAGCTCCATTGACCTGTAGGAGAAAAGAGGGGGATGTCAGAGGCTCTGATTATGAAGACACCTATATGAATCACCAACAATAGTGTAGCCTTGTTGATGGCGATTTTGGCACCACAACAATGCAAGCATAATATTGCTATTCTGCTTCTCTTGAAAGAGAAAGGCAACACATGGATGCCTTAGCTCCCAAAGTCTTTGTAGTTGGGTCAAAACCGTGTTGATGTTACTCAGTGGTCAATGCAACAGTAATATTCAAGGGGCCTACTGGTGTTGAGCTTCTGGATTGTTCTAAAACCAAACATGAAATGAAACCTACTTTAACTAGGGTTTTAAAGAAACAACAAAAGATAGATCAGGGTTTTGAAACAGAAAAGAACAATAGTTCATCCGATCTTAACCAGACTTGTTAACTTCAAGGAATTATAAACTAAAACTGCAGAACAAGATAAGCTTGTGATTGACACACAACCTCTTTCATTCACAGTGCTAATTCGAATTACAGACCTTTAGCTACCATTAAATAAAACACAAATAACATTTCATTCCTTGAAGACTTCACAAATCAAATGATCAATTAAGACAAATATCATTCAGGAACACAACATGAAGTAGATTAAACTCTGATTGCTTCTACTGTTAATAAAATAGATAAGCAATATTTACAAAGCTAACACAATCACCAGTGTACAGAGAATCTGTGGCTCCAGATTATTTCCAACTACGCTAAGAGAACTTAGAAAATACATAACAGTCTGTACTAAAACCTTACCGCTAACCAAGAAGACAAGAGAAGCTCTCATTACTGAGAATCGAGATGCAACTCTATCTCCTTCTGTGAACTAACTAACTCCTAACAATTCTCATTGACCGTTCTTCTGGAAGCACCGTCAAGCCTTGTTGTAGATTTAAACCTTTCACCTGAGTCGATCCATTTCCTTTGGATCTCAAAAGGAATCCATTTTGCTCGTATTTTGTTTTTTTTCATCATAGGGGCAGTCAATTGGTCAAAGGGACCGATGAGTCATTCTTTTGGCTCCTTCTGATTGGTTGGGCATATGCCAAGCGAGCTCCTCAGGTGGTCAAAGGTGGTCTGATCAACATCGCATGTCAGTGAGACACCATCGGTGTCTCCCTGATAAGATCTCATCCTTCAGTAGTCATCAAGGTAGCATGGGGCATTCGGTGAGACCTTTCGGTGAGCTATGGGAGTCATACCGAGCTCCAAAAGAACATCGGCAAGATAGCCACTCGTCGGTAAGACATCACAGCGATGATATCCCTCTTACTGGCTCGGAGTTCATTTTCTTTTCGGCAAGACTCTCTTTCTTTTGGCCAAACATTATGCCAAAGCTACAACCTTCCATCGACCTCTATTTCCTTTGCTGAGACACCTTGGAGTCACCCAGACATTTTGTCGAGTGCCCTTTATTCTTCTGGAGTCTCCTTGATTTCTTTTGTTTCGGCGTAACCTTCATAGTTGGTGAGACATTACATTGAGTCCCATATCCTTCGACGATTTTATTTTATTTCGGCCAGACCCTGTTGAATCGACAAGAGATTATATTGATATTATTTCACATCGGTGAGACCTTTCCTCTTCGCTAAGACCTTATATCGAGGTCCCCATGTCATATCGAAGACTGACCCTTCAGCAAGACCGATGGAGAGCTTTTGTTTTCTCCTTTGTGTTGCCGAGACTTTTGAATGTTGGCCAAACCTCTTGGTGACTCCCTTTCCTCTCCCCGAAGGGACATCCGGTTGGTGTGACCTCTTTCCTTCGCCAAGACCTTATGGCGAAGGCATTACCCTCTTGGCGAGCTCCATTTCTTTCGGTGGGACTTCGCATGGTCGGGGAGACCTTTATGTAGTCATGCCGACATGGGTGTCTTCGTTTCACATGCATTGATGTAGCATTCTCTTGTCGGGGAGATGTCTTGCAGACATCTTATGTCTCATCGAGGAACCTTCATAAGCCCACTTTTGTTGCCGTAACAATTTTGTTCTCTCCCCGATGCGCAACTTTCACCGTCAATCGGTAAGACCAAGAGACTTCGCCAAGACCATACGCCGAATGTTGATTGTTTGACTGAGGTGTTCACTTATAAGCCGATCGGCGAGACATAAGAACTCGCCATGACTTTACTCCGAAGACAAGCCTCTTGCCGAAGTGTAGCTCCTAGTCGCCGTGACTATATTTCATCAGCGAGACATTACGTTGAAACGCCCACACTCTTTCCGAAGACACCCCTGTTGGCGAGACTGCACCCATTCGCCGAGACTTCCTAGCGACGTTATCTTGCTTTGCCAATACACAGACCCTCCTCGTCAGCGAGACTCCTGACGACTCCCTTTGCTTAGTCGGTGAGACTTCGTGAATTCTTTGAAACATCTTGGCGGGGATAACACCTTATGCCGATATAGGAATCCTCTTGATAGCAATCGATGAGACATGGAGACTTTTCCGCTGAAGTGTCTGCTGGTGGTGGTAGTCGGTGAGACTTTAGGGATTCGTCGAGACATCTCAGTGAAGAGAGAACATTGTGCCGATAGTGTATACCTTTTTCCGCCCGTCGGTGAGACCTGAAGATCTCACCAAGACTTCTCTCCGAAGGAAACCCCTCATGCCAATAGGAAATTCATGTCGCTGAGACAATGACCCCTGTCTTGCCGACAGATCCTACATATGATTCTTGATCGATGTGACATCTCTGGGGTCTTGCCGATAGGCAACATAAACGTATATTTGAACCAAACGAACCATGAATCAGGGAGACCTTATAATCATATGTAGATATGATCCTTAATGGGGAGTATTCTGATTCTTTGGATTTCGAACAGTTAGAGCCGAGCCACCAGTCGGTAAGAGTCTAAAAAAGTCTTGCCGACTTTTGCCTTAACTGATTTTCATAACCAACTGGATTGAGGACAACCTTCCAACTGAGCAACCTTGGCAAATATCATCATGTATGCGATTTAGTCCTGTATTCAACAAATAAAATCACAGTAAAGATCACACAGATAGAAGTTAATAAATCAAAATCATCATTGAAACAGATCCTATGTCAGCAGGGTACTATTAAATTTTCAAACAAAATGATCATACAACAGTTCGGGTTTCAGGCTGACCCACGGAATCCAAGCCAGGGAGGAATTTCGGAGAATTTTGGGTTAGGCGGATTCCAGCGGAATGAACATGAAAACACTTGATAGAAACTTAATCCGATCATTATCAAACTAGGAACAACATGAAATATCCAAAAATAGCACCCATTAATCATGAAATGCATCATCATTTATTAGCTAATCCTGTTACTCCATGCTTCTTCACACTTCTTCAGATTCCGGGGAAATCCGCGTGGGACAGATTTCCGCGAAAGAGAAAACATTCCCGCGAATCCGGAAAAACCAGGGGACAACGGATTTTGGGAAAATCCGGTCCACGCGGAATTCCGTGAAGACCAAAAATCCCTGAAGAACAAATGCTCAGCCAAAGTTCGAGTGAGATCCAGGAAAATCCGAATGGGATGGAAAATCTTGAACTCAGGAGAAAACCCGAAGAATGCCAAGAGCAAAAGCAAAAACCAAAGGCAAAGAAAGGAAAAGGAAGGGGGACCCGTTTTGTTCCAACTCAAAATGGGGTGGTTATGCAGGGCATAACAAATGGCGACTCGGCTGGGAAAATGGTTTAACCATTTTCATGAATCTGAAGGATTCAGCTATCCAGAACTCCTGGTTCATGAACATCACAACTCCATTTGGATCGGTTATAACGAACAAGGAAGAGCTAGAATCTCAAATGTAAGTCAATCAAAGGCTACCCCCTGAATCTTTGTGTGTGCTTAATAGTGCATCATCCTTTCACAAAGTTTCTTCATCTTTTGAACGATAATGTGTAAGATTTGAACTACATGAGTTGATTTCCTTTAACTGTCATGCAATGATATCCTGGGCATTGCTCCGCTGCCAGTCAGGCGTCTATAGCCCCGACAGAGATACCTCTAGTTTTCTCATAGCATTGCTCTACTGCCAGTCAGGCGTCCATAGCCCCGGTAGAGATACTGGAATCACCCATTCATATTGAGCCTCTTTTCTTGTAGGTAATTCTTTCTTTTTTCTTTTCTTTTCTCATAGAGTTTCAAATATTTCATTCATTTCTTTTCAATATGTCAAATGCTTAACATCCGATCAGGGTTGAAAACTACCATGGACATCATAACATCAATTGGGAGATCAGATTTTTCACTCAAATCTTACAACACTATCATCCTAGGACAAATATATCATTACAAGAGGGGATGATCTTAATGACTTGTGACAGATTCAGAGGGAGCTAATGAAGGTTGCTTACTTTATACTTTGTTTTCAAGACCTTCCACAACCTTTATTGACAATGGGCATGAAACAAAGAGTTTAGGACAAAATCACCTGAACAGAAAGAGTGAAAATATCTAAACCAATTCTCTCCTAATGACTAAAGTATGCTTCAGATAACAACCCACAGTTTTAGGTAGAAAGAAATAGACCAAACCCCCAGAGAACAGAACAAACAGAAAACAAAAGGAGACAGGGACAAGCATACAAACAGGAAGCTATTTACAGACAAAAGCCACATTATTTACACAAAGAGCAGCAGATTATTTACATAAAGGAAAGGGTTATTTACAAACAGGAGACAAAATAAATTATTTACATAAAGAACAACAAATTACTTATATACAGAACCAAAATTAGCAAGTCTCAAGATTCAAAATAGTGCTTAAAGAACTATCCATTAACAGGAAAAGGAACGGGTTCTCCAGTTAGGCTACTCAGTCTGAAAGCATTTTCCCCTAGGATCTCAGCAATCTGATAAGGACCTAGACATTGTTTGTCAAATTTCTGGTGACTGCCCTTCTTTTCACTGGCCTTATCCCATAACAACACTAGGTCAAATATCCTAAAAGCCTTTATCTTGGCTCTTTTGTCAAACCAGCATTTGACAACAGCCTAGTGCTTGAAGAATTGTTGTAAGGCCACATCTCTCTACTCCTCTAATTTCAACAAAGTAGCTAACCTGATCTCTATCCTATTGTCACTGGAGTAGAATTTCTGCATGAACTCCAGGATAGGTATTTGCAGATGGATGGGAAAGACAGGCACTTGGCCATATACCAGCTTGAATGGTGAGGTGTTTAAGGCAGCCTTAATCCTAGTCCTATCTTCCCACAATGCGAATCTCAGCTAGGTATGCCAGTCTCTAGGGTTATGTTCTAACAGTTTCTTAATCACCACTAAGAGATTCTTATTGGTAGACTCTGCAACTCCATTGCCTTGTGGATAATAGTTTGAAGAATACTTCAAGACAATCTTGTGATCATACACCCAGGAAATAAACTCAACAAAAGAAAAAGCGGAACCATTATCACATACCAGAGCGAAAGGTACCCCAAACCTTATAGTGATGCATTCGGTGAGGAACTTGATCACTACCTCCATTGTGCTATTTTTACAAGGTATGGCCTATGTCCACCTCGTGCAATAGTTAGTAGCAGTCAAGATAAACTTATGTCCTGTAGAGGAATTTGGGTTAATCACTCCAATGAAATCCAGTGCCCACTGGGAAAATGGCCTTACCTCATAGATGGGCTACAATGGCATGGCTGCATGGCATTCCCTTAGTGCAGAAATCTGATAGATGTGACATGTCCTCACATGCTGATGGGAATCTTTGAATACACAGGGCCAGTAATAACTAGATCGAAGGATCTGGTGTGCCAAAGAATTTGCAGACCCATGAACTGGGCCATGTTTCCCATGAAACTCAGAGATCACATGTTTAGCCTCTTGATGATCAAGGCATTTCAGGTATACTCCTTTGAAATTCCTCCTATATAGCAACCCTCCTTTGAGCATGTAATGAGAACTCTTCAGTCTTAGGGCTCTCCTTTGAGTGGCATTCATTCCTTCTGGACATTGATTGTTGAGCATAAAGTATATGGTATCAGCATACCAGGGGTCGTTAGAGAAAGACTGGGTCGTATATTGCTGACGGATGATGTTGTCGCCAGTGTTCGCCATGGATTGGGACAAACTTGTACCCCTGACTAGTTTCATGGGATGTATCTCCAGATCGAATTCTTGCAGGATAGCCATCCATTTGCCTCTCCTTTCTCCCAGCTCGCTCTACATCAGTAAAGATTTCACAGCCGCATCAGGAACTACAACAACGATTTGGCTTCGAAGAATGTAATGCCGGAACTTCTTGACAGCCCGAACTAGCACGAAGGATTGCTTCTCCAGGGGTGGGTACTTGATTTCTGCATTCTTGAAGGGAGAACTCATGAAATCAATCGGCCTCTCCTCTGACTCTTCTTTCCGTTGAGTTAACACTGTTGCGCACGAGTGTTCTGAAGCAAAAGAGTAGATGTAAAACGGTCTGAGATAGTCAGGGCTGGTGAGCACAGGTGCCTCTAAAATGGACCGCTTGACTTGTGAGAATGCAGCCTTTGCTTCCTCCATCCACTCTATTTTGGCATCCTTTTTCATCATTTGGTTTAGAGGCTTTACAATCTCTGTAAAGCCTGTGATGAACTTCCTTACGAAGTTGATTTTTTCGAAGAAAGATTTCATTTATTTCTTACTTCCTGGCCTGGTGATCTTCAGGATGGACTCAACTCAATCTGGGTCAATTGAAATCCCTCTTTCAAAAATTATGTGCCCCAAGAGCTTCCCTTCAGAAACTCTAAACACACATTTGTTGGGATTCAGGGAGACACCATATTGGATGCATCGTTCCAGAACCTTGGCCAAGTCCGCAGCATGATTCAATCAATCTTTGGAGAATACCATCAGGTCGTCCATGTAAACAATGATGCACCTACCGATTAGGTCCTTGAAAGCTATATCCATGGCACGATGGAAAGTTTCTCTAGCATTTATCAGACCGAATGGCATCCTTCTGTATGCAAAAGTTCCCCATTTCGTAGTGAAGGTTGTCTTCATTTTTTCTTCACAGTCGACCATTACCTGATTGTAGCCAGAGTAACCGTCTAGAAAGGATATCATCTAAGATCCATTGACTGTCTGCAACACTTCGTCCAGAGAAGGGAGCGGGTAGTTATCCTTTTCTGAGGCTCTATTGAGATTTCTGAAGTCGTCACACAGCCTGATCTCCCTATTTTTCTTACGAACTGGGATTAAGTTAGCCACCCAGGTTGAATGGCACATGGGGAAGATTATCCTAGCAGAGAGTAATTTCTGGGCTTCTTTATAGATCAATGGTTCAATCAAGGAATTGACAGGGCACTGCTTCTATCGAAAAGGCTTAACCTCAGGCTTCAAGGGGATAGTGTGAGTCATAACAGAAGCATCAAATGTCTGGAGGTCTTCATACCCCCAGGCAATCGCAAAATATCCTTTTTAAGCGCCCTCAGTATGTCTTCTCTAATTGCTTCTGGGTAGGCCTTCCCTATATAGACATTCCTTTCAAGGCCAGCATCGACCAAGTTGACTGTTTTATATTCGCCTCCCTTCTCTTCAACTGATATTTTCTCTCGATCCCTTAGATCTGAGTCAAAAATTCTTTCTAGAGCAACCATTCCCTTGGGAATGTTATTAGTTTTCAGATTAAGGACCCCTTATGTATCACAATCTCCAGGGTTCCAATCTCCTTGATCCCTGTTGGAATCATCAATGATTTTCCCTTTAAAAACATCAGAACTTGCTAAGAAGGACTAAGAATCTTTTGAATTTGGAGCCTTGCATAGGTTCCAAGGTACTTGCAGTAACAGCCAGTGAATCAGCTACCTGATTTTCTTCTCTAGGAATTAAGCTAATCCCAAAGGCATCAAAGTCTTCGATTAGGTTCCATACCCTGTTCCTATACGCTGCCATCCTCTTGTTGTGACATGTATATTGGTTGCGCACTTGCCTAATAACTATTTCTGAATCTCCCTTAACCATCAAGGCAGTGACCTTCTTATGAGCAAACATCAGTCCCCGTGCTAGAGCTTCATATTCTGCCATGTTTGTGCATCCAAATTGCAACCTGTAAGAAGCAAAGAAGGTTTTCCCTTGAGGGCTGGTTAGTACAATTCCAACACCACTGCCTATCTTAGATTTGGATCCATCAAAGGTAAGGGTCCACAACTGATCAAGGGTTGGAGTTGATTTTTTTGAAGTTGTTATGGGGGTTTGATCTAGATGAGTCGGGGATGGGACTTCTTGATCTTTTACATCAGGTACAAGGGAAGGGTATTCGACTAGTTCCTTTGGTATAATTTCCAATTCCTGCACAGATATATTATGTGACCGACAGTTATCCTCTCGACATTCGCTTGCATCTTGGGGTTGTTCCTCAAAAACATGCTGATTTGGAAGTGTGTTTAGAGTAGGTTTGATCTGAGAAGGGATTTCTTTTGAAAGTATTGTATCCCTGGTTAACATGGTTGCTTCCTTGGCCTCAAATGAGAAGCAGTTTGCAATGGTCTCATGGCAACTTGCGCCAGCTTCCTCAGCTTGGGAAACATGATTTAAAATGTCCCTGCAAGGTTGACAAGTCAATTCAGAATGACTT
Source organism: Sequoia sempervirens (assembly GCA_007258455.2). Classification (NCBI taxonomy): domain Eukaryota; kingdom Viridiplantae; phylum Streptophyta; class Pinopsida; order Cupressales; family Cupressaceae; genus Sequoia; species Sequoia sempervirens. The sequence goes on along the minus strand of VDFB02047230.1, from coordinate 69,785,589 downwards.
TGATAATGTACCTTGCACCAGTTAGGGAGCAAGAGACTTTGCAGATCTATATCTACCCCTAAGACCAGTTGGTCTTGTTGCAACTTTCTAACTAAGGCCTGTTGATTTTCATCAATGGTGGGGTCAGGGATTTTTTGTTTTGACATGTCTTCAACATTGAGAACCGAGAAGGTTAGGATTTCCTCTTGTTTATAAACCCCCATCTCAGTCTCAAAGTAAGCCACCTCATTGAGAAAATCATACTCAATGATAATATGCTTGAGGCGAGGCTCACTTTCAATCCTAATCTAATTAGGAATCCCTTTCCATGATAGCCACATATGTGAAAAGTCAAGGGAAAGATATCCCCCTAAATTTTTCATCAAATCTCAGCTTAGCAACATACCATAGGTCTCGGGAATATCTGCCACTTGATTATCTATGTTGGTTAGGATCTTGGGATCTGATCCCACTTGAACGTGTATGTCTCTTAATTCTCCTACCACATTAACCTCTGTCTTGTCAAGTTGAATGACCTTCTTATTGGTTTGAATGGGGTTTAATCCTAACTTATTGCATATGGAAAATAGCATGACATTTCCTGAAGCCCCCGAGTCCAATAAACAATTATGCAAGTTCTTGCAAGAAATTCTTAAACTTAAAAGGAAAGGTGGAGTACCTACCTTGTTTCTGTATAAGGCTACATTCACGTCCCCAACAGGTGCCACCTTGCTCTTTCTTTTTGACTAATCAGCTTTTTCTAGAGCCTTCGGCACTATCTCCCTTTGAGCAGGGCACCACTTTAAAATGTCAAAATATGACAAAGAAGTTTTTTGTTTCTGCATCTCAGAAACAATGTCAAATTTTGTGTTACAACTAGCAGTACCTTTGAAAATGGCAGAGGAATTACCCTTATATGGAAGTCAGGCGGGCCTTTTAGTGGAGGAGGATTATTATCAGCACCTTGATTTGGAGGCACCATATGATTAGGGGGTGCTGATGTAGTGAATGGCCCCTTACTTTGATTTCTCAAGAAGTGTCCTTTTGACTAAAAGGCTTGGGCATCATATGAATCTCCCTCTGGTTCATTCTCACTTTGCATTGGGAATGAGGGCTCTTCTTCAAAGATATCATAAGCCATTGCAGTATCTAGCGAGCCACCTCCTTTGTTTGAATTCCCTGGAATGTATGGGCATCTTCGTGTGCCATCTTCACAACTATCTCCATTTTAGGGTAGTTTACCTCAAAATGCGTTGTTGTATTATGCAACTTGCACCAATTGGTCATGAAGTTGAGGTTAGCCACACTTGCAGTATGTGTTCTTTCCTCATTTGCTTGATAGTTATGAGGAACTCCCCCATTATTGGGCCCTGTGTTCCATTGTTTGTTGTTATTTGTTCTCTGGTTGTACCCTCTGTTTTGGTTTTGATAACCTCTTTGGTTGTAATTGTTGTTATTTTGATAAGTACCCTAGTTGCTGCTATTTTCATTGGGGTAGTTCCCTTGGTTTTGGGAAGGGTTCAACCGAAGCTGAGCCATGTCGTTTGTAACTTGAGATAGCATTTTCTTCAGGGTCTCTACCTCATTCGTAAGCTGAATTGTCTTCTCACTTTCCACACCCTAAGCAACAGGTGGCTGACCACCATGATTTGATGTTCCAATTTGGTTAGGATGACCATGGGAACTTTTAGGAACCTATGGTTGTTAAAAGAGATCAGGAGTTCTAGTAGCAAAGAATGGAAAAGGTGGTTGGGTCTGCAATTCAGACATAGGCCCATAATGTGAAGGAGACATTCCTGGGATAGTGTTAAATAGAGGAGTTGGGCTAGACACCTGCTAGCCTATTGAAGAGAAACCCCCTCCTAGGCCTCCTTGTTGAAAATTGGTTTGTTGCTGCAGCTTGATAGCTAGGTGGTAGACTTTGGATAGAGAATCAATTTCAACTGGTAGGTAAGTCCTTTGTAGGAACAAACCTAGCAAAGGGTCTATAACCCTAAAGTATGCTTGAATGGCACTGTCCTCAGTGACTAAATATGGATCTTGCAATCTCCTATACATTTGCTGGAACCTAGTATTAAATAAAGGCAAAGGTTCACCTGGTTCCTTTCTGATGGTAGCGAATTGGTGATATAAAAGAGCTGGATCCACATAGATTATAAACTAATTAATGAAATAATTTTCCAAGTGTGTCCAGCTCAGAATGGAGCCTTGAGGGAGATTAAGGTACCAATTGTAGGCCATATCCCCTAAGGAATAAGGAAACAACCTACAGACTACATCCTGGTGGGATATCTGAGCTCTAGTACAAGCATCCTTAAAAGCTTGTATGTGTTCTTTAGCATTCCTTGACTCACCATGAAAGTACTTAGGACAAAATTTCTCAGGGTTCTTAGGTAGGTCATGAAAACCTCCAGGAATAGTCCCTAATGGAGAGGGATTATTCTGAAAGAACGCCATTGGTGGGGGTAGTGGTGGTTGAGCCAGTTGTTGTATGGGTTGAACCAGCTGTGATGACAATTGAGATGGACGTGATGGTGGATTGATAGGTATCCACTGGGGTATTGGTGAAAAGCCTGGTGGAGTGAGCGGAGCTAATAAAGGTGGTATGATGGTTGCCCCAGTCTTATGATTCTTGTGTCTTGTTGGGGTCTTGAGCTCTATGAAGGGTGATGGATTTTCGGTTGATCGAAGAACTCTGTGGGACTTCTCTGGGGATGAAAAAGACCGAATGTTCTCCAGTTTTCTCTTCTAGGCCCTCCTTCTAGCACCAATTCCTGTTGACGGCGATTTTGGCACCACAACAATGCAAGCAGAATATTGCTATTCTGCTTCTCCTGAAAGAGAAAGGCAACACATGGATGCCTTAGCTCCCAAGGTCTTTGTAGTTGGGTCACAACTGTGCTGATGTTACTTAGTGGTCAATGCAACAGTAATATTCAAGGGGCCTGCTGGTGTTGAGCTTCTGGATTGTTCTAATACCAAACATGAAATGAAACCTACTTTAACTAGGGTTTTAAAGAAACAACAAAAGATAGATCAGGGTTTTGAAATAGAAAAGAACAATAGTTCATCTGATCTTAACCAGACTTGTTAACTTCAAGGAATTATAAACTAAAACTGCAGAATAAGATAAGCTTGTGATTGACACACAACCTCTTTCATTCATAGTGCTAATTCAAATTATAGACCTTTAGCTACCATTAAATAAAACACAAATAACATTTCATTCCTTGAAGACTTCACAAATCAAATGATCAATTAAGACAAATATCATTCAGGAACACAACATGAAGTAGATTAAACTCTGATTGCTTCTACTATCAATAAAATAGATAAGCAATATTTACAAAGCTGGCACAATCACCAGTGTACAGAGAATCTGTGGCTCCAGATTATTTCCAACTATGCTAAAAGAACTTAGAAAATACATTAGAGTATGCACTAAAACCTTATTGCTAACCAAGAAGACAAGAGAAGCTCTCATTACTGAGAATTGAGATGCAACTCTATCTCCTTCTGTGAACTCACTAACTCCTAACATTTCTAACTTTGAAAGCTATTGATCTAAAAGTTCTTTTAATCTAGAAATGCTAACACTAAAAGTTCTAACCTTTACAAAGAGGCAAGAATGCCATTATATACAGAGTACATCAAAAGAATGCACTGTCCCCCTGTATTGGGGTTCACAAAATATTTGTTGACTGTAGGAGAGTCGGCTCTCAGATCTTTTGAAGAGAGTCGGTTGTGCATTCAATGTGAATTCCTGCTGTCCATATTGTTGGAAGGATTCCTACTCGTAGGAGAAGTCTTTTTAGATCTTTTGACAACTACAGCATTAACTCTAGCATCTTTGTGTCTACCTTTGAAATCCCTCACTGATTCGCCTTGAATGCTCCAGGATATCTGCATTAATATTGACCTACCTTTGTCAGTGGTCGCCACAGGTGTCCCTCTGAGTCATGGCTTCTTCATTCTTCAGCCTCCCTTCTGTTCTGGAGTCCTCTGCTCGTTGACCGTTCTTCTGGAAGCATCGTCGAGCCTTGCTGTAGATCTAAACCTTTCACCTGAGTCGATCCATTGCCTTTGGATCTCAGAAGGTATCCATTTCACTCATATTTTGTTGTTTTTCATCATAGGGGCAGTCAATTGGTCAAAGGGACTGATGAGTCATTCTTTTGGCTCCTTCTGATTGGTCGAGCATATGCCAAGCGAGATCCTCAGGCGGTCAAAGGTGGTCCAATCAACATCGCATGTCGGTGAGACACCATCGGTGTCTCCCCGATACGATCTCATCCTTCAGTAGTCATCAGGGTAGCATGGGGCATTCGGTGAGACCTTTCAGCGAGCTGTGGGAGTCATACCGAGCTCCAAAAGAACATCGGCAAGATGGCTGCTCGTCGGTAAGACATCACAGCAATGATATCCCTCTTACTGGCTCAGAGTTCGTTTTCCTTTCTACAAGACTCTCTTTCTTTCAGCCAAACATTATGCCAAAGCTACAACCTTCCGCCGACCTCTATTTCCTTCGTTGAGACACCTTGGAGTCGCCCAGACATTTCTCTGAGTGCTCTTTATTCTTCTGGAGTCTCCTCGATTTCCTTTGTTTCGGCATAACCTTCATAGTCGATGAGACATTACACTGAGTCCCATATCCTTCGGCAATTTTGTTTTGTTTCGGCCAGACCCTGTTGAATCGGCAAGAGATTATACCGATATTATTTCACATCGGCGAGACCTTTCCTCTTCGCCGAGACCTTATATCGAGGTCCCCGTGTCATATCAAAGACTGACCCTTCAGCAAGACCAATGGAAAGCTTTTGTTTTCTCCTTTGTGTCACCGAGACTTTTCAATGTCGGCCAGACCTCTTGGCAACTCCCTTTCCTCTCCCCGAAGGGACATCCCATCGACGTGACCTCCTTCCTTCACCAAGAACTTATGGCGAAGGCATTACCCTCTTGGCGAGCTCCATTTCTTTCGGTGGGACTTCGCATGGTCGGGGAGACCTTTTTGCAGTCATGCTAACACGGGTGTCTTCGTTTCACATGCATCGCTGTAGCATTCTCTTGTCGGGGAGATGTCTTGTAGACATCTTATGTCTCGCCGAGGAACCTTCATAAGCCCACTTTTGTAGCCGTAACAATTTTTTTCTCTCCCCGACGCGCAACTTTCACCGTCAATCAGTAAGACCAAGAGACTTCGCCAAGACCATACGCAGAATGCTGATTGTTTGACCGAGGTGTTCACTTATAAGCCGATCGGCGAGACATAAGAACTCGCCATGAATTTACTTCGAAGACAAGCCTCTTTCCGAAGTGTAGCTCCTAGTCGCCGTGACTATATTTCATCGGTGAGACATTACACCAAAACGCCCACACTCTTTCTGAAGACACCCTTGTCGGTGAGACTGCACCCATTCGCCAAGACTTCCTAGTGACGTTATCTTGCTTTGCCGATACACAGACCCTCCCCGTCGGTGAGACTCCTGACGACTCCCTTTGCTTAGTCGGTGAGACTTCGTGAATTTTCCAAAACATCTTGGCAGGGATAACACCTTATGTCGATATAGGAATCCTCTTGATAGCAGTTGGCGAGACATGGAGACTTCGCCAAGACCATATGCCGATGAAGATGACTCCCGTCGATGTGTTTGCTGGTGGTGGTAGTCGGTGAGACTTTGGGGATTTTCTGAGACATCTCGGCGAAGAGAGAACATTGTGCCGACAGTGCATACCTTTTGCCGCCCGTCAGTGAGACCCGATGATCTCACCAAGACTTCTCTCTTAAGGAAACCCCTCACGCCGATAGGAAATTCATGTCGTTGGGATGATGACCCCTGTCTTGCTGACAAATCCTGCATATGATTCTTGATCACTATGACATCTCTGGGGTCTTGCCGATAGGCAACATAAACGTATATTTGAACCAAACGAACCATGAGTCGGGGAGACCTTATAATCCTATGCAGATATGATCCTTAATGGGGAGTATTCTAATTCTTTGGATTCCAAACAGTCAGAGCCGAGCCACTAGTCGGTAAGAGTCTAAAAAAGTCTTGCCAACTTTTTCCTTAACTAATTTTCATAACCAACTGGATTGAGGACAGCCTTCCAACTGAGCACCCTTGGCAAATATCATCATGTATGTGATTTAGTCCTGTATTCAACAAAGAAAATCACAGTAAAGATCATACAGATAGAAGTTAATAAATCAAAATCATCATTGAAATAGATCTTATGTCAACAGGGTACCGTTAAATTTTCAAACAAAATGATCATACAACAATTCGGGTTTCAGGCCGACCCGCGGAATCCAAGCTAGGGAGGAATTTCAGAGAATTCTGGGTTAGGCGGATTCCAGCGGAACGAACATGAAAACACTTGATAGAAACTTAATCCGATCATATCAAACTAGGAACAACATGAAAGATCCAAAAATAGCACCCATTAATCATGAAATGCATCATCATTTATTAGCTAATCCTGTTACTCCATGCTTCTTCACACTTCTTCAGATTCTGGGGAAATCCACGTGGGACAGATTTCTGCAAAAGAGAAAACATTCCCGCGAATCCGGAAAAACTAGGGGACAACGGATTTTGGGAAAATCCAGTCCACGTGGAATTCCGCGAAGACCAAAAATCCCCGAACAACAAACACTCAGCCGAAGTTCGAGTCAGATCCGGGAAAATCCGAATGGGATGGAAAATCCCGAACTCAGGAGAAAACCCGAAGAATGCCAAGAGAAAAAGCAAAAACCAAAGGCAAAGAAAGGAAAAGGAAGGGGGACCCATTTTGTTCCAACTCAAAATGGGGTGGTTATGCAGGGCATAACAAGCCTGCTATCAATCATGCACTGAAACAATCAAGTAAAGTACATAAGAATGAGCTGAAGGAGAAACATCAAACAAGATCATGATATATTGTTTTTTATGCTAACATTGTTTGTTTCCTTGTGCAGGTATAGGGAAAATCACGAAGCTTGTCATTATTTGAAGATCAAGCATGTGGAGGAAAATGGGTTCCCACAAGGGTAGAGCTCAACATGCTGCCCTTATTCATGACAAGTGGGATGATAAAGAGATAGTGATTACATCATCATATTCATTAAAAGGAGTGATATACAACTAAAAGAGTTAAACAGAATTATCTATCAAGCATTAAACCAATTGTGCATTCATAACAATCAGGTTAATACTTTCTGAAAGCTACATGTGAACAATGAGTTTAATTTGCTCAATCATTTAACTGAGTACATTTATATCAGACATTGTTGTATGGTTCACGTTCTTTTGCTACAGTGTTATTTGTTCATCATGATCATATGTCATGCAAATTTTAGTTCATCAGTGTTCTTTTTCAAAACCAAGGACAGTGAACAAGCATACATTATGCCTTAATGAAGAGATTTGTTTTAATTCTCATCTCAGAAGGGAATAGATTTATAGAATAGTTTGTTAAGTGGAGCATAAAAATGCATGAAGAGTACCAGGTCGAAGCCCAAGAGCATGAGGGGACAGGCATTGCATTCAAATGGTAAATGAGCAGTCAGTTCCAATTTGACTGATAATACACATACAACATTAAAAATTACAAGGTGAGAAGTGATCGTTCCAGAAGGTGTCTCTGAAGTGTTAATCATGCACTCAAAATACACTGAAATAATCAATTAAGACACAACCTATAGAACTACAATACTTTAATCAAAATCTTTGCATAAAATCAAAGCGGAGTTGGGATACCAGCTAGTCTACAAATTCAGTCAAAAGGAATTATGTGTGCAAGAAGGAAACAACATGGAAGACGGTAAATAATACAAACAAAAGATACATTTCCAGAATTTCATGAATCTGTGGAGGATATTCGACAGAAAAGCATTCAGAGGAACATAGATGTGAACATAACTCTACAAATTGCAACAAATGCAGATGTATGAAGAGGTCTGAGAGCAAAATTGAAGGTTTGGTGCAGTTTTAAATGCATGGTTTTAAAGACAAATGCAATTTTCTTTATCGCTGTCAGCATTCCCCAAAAGTGTGTTCTCATAATATTGTGAACCCAGGTGGGGTTTTAATAAAGAAACAAAGTTTACACAGCGTTCTCATGATTGGAGTTGAAGAACAAAAGAGATCTCATCAAGATACAGTTTACCCATGAGAGGGTTTGAGCTAAAGTACAGATTTTTTCCATATACCCACATTGTGTTGCTACAGAAAAAAAAACAAACTACAAAAATAAGGGGTGGGTTGGGCCCAGTTTTTTAGTAACGAATGTCATATCTAAGTTTTGCAACTATAAGTGCAAAAGAGGAAAAATATCATGAATCGAAACTGGCATACAAAAGGAGTGCATTTTCTTCACAATAAGCAAATACCCACATTGGGGTTTCAAGTAAGTGTATAGATTTTCACCATTTCCAGCTTACCCATGCAAGGGTTTTCAACAAAATGTCAAAGTAAAGTGCCAGCCATTATGGGTCGAGCTTATAAATTGAATGCACAATGAATATATTTTGTTTCCCATAAACCCACATTGGGGTTTGATTTTAAATACAGAAAAATACCACTTGTAGTGATAACCCATATGAGGATTTTATATGAAACAAAAGAATACAGAGGTCGAGCTTCAGAGTGGAGAAAGCAGTTTTCATTCAAATCTCATCATACCCATTAAGGGGTTTGTTCTAAAATGCGAAGTTGGTAAAAATTTCAACATGGGTCGAGCTCAAAATGCTCAGAGGTTTCTTCACAGGATTTTCATAACCACGACTTGTTGACCCATCTGGAATCAAGTTCAAATTTGATGGCTGATTGAATACACTAGTAGTAAAGCACATAAATTCAAAGATTCAATAAATTTCTATTACGGGATGGACTCAGAAGTCTTCATACACCCAAAATCAAATATATATGGTGCAGCCTGTACATGGCTATAAATCATAAGTGAAATATTTTGAGCTTTGTGAGCAAATGAAGTATATGCTTTAAACACAACTCACCATTTCATGCTCGCAGGAGAACACACAGGACACGGCCAGAACATTCACCATAGGCTCCAAACGTAAAAGCTTTCACCATGGCGGCTAGAGGAAGGCACAAAGAAACAAAGCTCAAGGCTCAAGCTCTCTTAAGTGAGCACAAAATATAAACAAAAGCATTAGAGGCTATCTAAGCCATGGCCACAAGACCAAGAGGCTCGAGAGGTTAAGTCACAAAAGCTATGGACCAAGAAGCTCACCTTGTGTAGAGAGAAGAAGACAAAGTCCGCAAGCAAGCTCTCTCATAGAGCTTTCAAATAAAAGGCCCGAGCTCGTACAGGTCAACCAAGAAGAACAAAGCATAGGGAATGTAAAAATTTAGGAACAAGCATGAGCAGGCCGCGGCCTTAGTAATCTTTATTGCTTCTAGAATGAAGTGAAAAACTACAATAACATTCAGATCAAGCTTACCCAGCCAAGATTCGGCTATCTGAAGACAGTAGTGAGGATTCTCAAGCATGTAAAGTTCAGTCCAAGTTCAATCATGGCGGCGTGCTCTCTCAGGCAGAGCTCAATTTTTCCAAGTGATCATTGCAAAATGAAATCATTTTTAGGGTTTGACATCTTTTTCTCATGCCCTAATTCGAGCCAACTTTATGATTATCTGGAATATTCACAATTGTCAATAACACATGGGAAATTTGAATTAGGGTTATTCTTGCATTGTGATTTATTAAAATCTGAAGCTAATGTTTGGTGGCCGAATTTCATATGCCTAAGTCAAGCTTTGAGGAGTGATGGGGTTATTTTCCTAGAGCTTAGGGTTATTTTCTATTGAAAGGAGGTGGTGGATTTAAGGAAATTTATGATTGATAATGCCTTTGCCTTAGTGGAGAATGAAGGATGTCTATACCTTAGGTATTTGTTTTTTAATTGATTTTGAAGGAAGTCAATTAAAGTTTGAATGTTGAATATCTTATGACCTAGGGGTGATTTTTGATCACTTAGGTTTTTGCATTTTCAAAGAAATCAATTATCTACTTAGGGTTTTTGTTTCAATTAATTTTAGAGAAATCAATTAGAGATGTTGATAAGAGAAAGTGATATGCATTGATATTTTATGATTTTTTAAGAAAAATCAAAGCATTGTATTGGTGAGATAAGATGTAATTATTTTGCAAAAGATTTTCCAATCTTTTAATTGCAAAATAGACAATTGTAAAATCTGCAGTGATGTAAAGCAGAATCGTAAAGCAATGTTTTATAAATTGTTTTATGATTTCTTGCTATTTTTAGCAGATTGTATTGACTTCTTCCCTTGGTCGGATTTGAGTCTCATCTTGGAGAGATAAGGTTTTTTTTTTGGCTTTTAAAGCAGATTCAGCTTATTTTTAGAGGCTTTACAGTTTGATCATAAAAGTAGTGTGCTTTTTTCTGCTTTTATGCAGTTTGTGAGACAGTTTGAAGTTTTTTTCCTTGAGCTTCTTTGTGAGCTCGGATTAGGGTTTCTTGGAGATATACTTTGAAAAGACTTAGTCTTTTGGGGCTACTTCTCAGTTCAAATACAGTTTCTTGCTCATACACATCTTGGAGCTTGAAAACTCAGTGTACTAAGTTAGACAGATACTCTTTCAGTTTTAATAAAGCAACAAATTTCTCTTTCTTATTTTCTGTCACAATTTTTGTAATGGCAATCTGATGTATTTGTGTTTTCAAACTTGAATCCTTATATGTCTTGCTATTGTAACCTTTGTTCAGAACTACATGTTTTAGGTTGCATGTTGTGTTTAGTTTTTTCCAGATCTTCATGCAAATCACTGATGAAGTATGTGTTAATGAGATTGTGAGAATTACTGTAATAGAGAAGTTGTTATGAGTGGTTAGGTCTGAATTTTCATAAGTTTGGTGAATCATCTGTTAGTCATAGGTTTTATTCTTCGAAGTTATCTTTTTAACTCTTTCCTTCAGAAAACAACTAGAATAATATTCATCATTCGGAGAGCCAGCTCACTCTAGAAATTCCTTCTTCGTTCAAATCACCCACATCTGAAGAAGTTTTCCATGTTTCAGTAGATTGCTAAATTTTGTATTCAGCAGGGTGCAAATATAATTGACAACAATATGTAGAAAAAATGGCTTCCATAGTATGGACCCATGGGTGACTGAGGAGGAGATTGTAGGGGAGGTCAAGAGCAATGACATGACATGTGGTATATTTCAATGATGAACAACCATAAATGGGGAGGTAAATAGTTCCACCCAAATCTTGCTTTGTATTGTCCTATACCTTGATAGTAATTACCTGATTGTCTAAGTTAGCTTGAGTATACCCCACTTGCTTTATGAACTTCAATATACACAAATTGAGGGTAGAACCATTATCTAACATGACCATCTTTACTTTGTGCTTGGAAATGAGAACTTCAATGTGTAGGGGATGATTATGTGATAGGTCAATTGGAAGCATGTCATTTTGGATAAAGCTCAACTAGTAAGTGGATGAAAGGTGTCCTACTAACTCTTAGAATTGTGTGGGATCAATGTTAGTAGGAACATAGGCATAGATTGCAATGCTTTGGTGAGGATCTCTTGGCGGATAGTGGAAGACTTCAGTAGGTCTAAAATAGAGATTTGTGCTAGGGTTTAACCAAGGAGATCTAAAATATTACAATGCAAACTAATTGGAGGTGGTTGGGGTGCATTATATGGTCTTGGGATTGTAATGTGGCCTCAACAAGTAGTGACTACACATTGAGGTTCTTTGGCTTTCACTCTATTTATGGACACACAAGGATCAACTTGCATGATGCAACTGACCACATTGTCATAATTAAAGAGGACCTTGGTATAATCAACATTATTGGTCTGATTGCTTTAACTATTATTTTAGGAATTATGTGAACCAAAGTTTGCATTGAATGTGCTACCACCTTGGGAGTGGTTTGGAAAAGAATTTTGATATATCTGTATTTGAGCATTAGATGAGGTGGACTAGTTCCCTTCCAAAGTAATATCACCTTTATCGATGAGGTACTTAACCCAATTAGGCTTTGGTTTAGTGTCATCAAAAGGTTGGGTGATTGGATAGGTGACCACATCGGCTTGGACTAGCTTACAAAACACTACATCAAGGGGTTCTCTTAAAGGAGTGAAAGAGTGTTTAGCATTGCCTTGATTGGAAGGTCAGGGTGTTCCTTGAGGAACGAATATTGCATTCGTAGTAGATGAGATAGATGCATTTTGATTGGCTTGGGATGTGTTATCCACCTGGATATGCTTAGTATCAGTCACACATTCATTGAAAACATTATTATTCTTGTTCCAAAAGTGAGATTTATTATTAGAGGGATTATCATTGTTTTCCTTATAGATTTTGACTAGACCCTTATCTATAAGTGCCTTTTCAATGGTGATACCTTTCTCAATGATCTTGTCAAATATGAAAGCACAATGAATGCACAAATTAAAAGATACTTTTATGTGTAAATTTTCAACAAAGATATGAACACCAATTGATTTCAGGTAAGTGGCATGAGGGGCGACTAGCTTGGGCTTTCCACCTTTGTAAATAGCTTACAAAACTCTCTCTAGTATGTTGTTTATTAACGTACATAGATCAATCATGTTGACCTCATGTTTTAGAATATAGGAGAAATGTGCCAAAAAAATTTTAGATAAATCTCTAAAGGTAGAAACAAAACCCTGAGGAAGGTGCAAGAACCACTCCAATGCTTGTCCACCCAAGCTTCGAGGGAATAAAAAAAGGAGGTAGTTATCATTATAGGCCACCTATTAACAAGTCATATAGAATCATTTAACATGATCCTGAGGGTCACCTTTCCCTTTATATTAATCAAATTTTGGGATCTCAAAATGTTTGAGAACTTGGGTGTAGTTGCAATGGTATGATCAAAGGGATATGGGCACAATTCCTCTAATTTAAAGGACTTCTTAGTATTTCTTGCTTGTAAGTACTGAAGTGAAACTTTCATGTCCTTCGATTCTTGTATAGGAATTGTGGATGAGGGATGAGCCACCAATTTGAAACTTGCCTGGTTGGTGAGATGGTAGAGAGGAGTATGGTTGTGATGGATGTTGGAGTGGATTAGTTTGAGGTGATTGAGGATTAGTGTATTATTGTGGGGGTTGTTGAGATTTATATGAGGAGTGTTGAGGTGGTTGAGGTGTATATGATTGATATGCATGATCTTGCAAGGTGTAAGGAGTTTGAGTATGGCATGGAGTTATAGGGGGTTGATAATGATATGGATCATGTTGGGTGGGAGGATCCATAAGAGGTGTTGATGTAGGGTATTGGTGGTATTGCATAGAGAAATATTTGGGTGGAGAATTAGGATAAGATTGAGGTGGTGGATTGGGATATGATTGTGATGGAGGATTGAGTAAGATTGTGATGGATGACTAGGATAATATTGTGGAACATTAGTAGGAGGTGGAACATGGGAAGAAGATGGAGTAGGAGCATAAGAGGTATGATATACTAGTTGAATCGGTACAAGAGAAACATGATAAGTTGTTGATGTGGGTGCATTGGCTATGAGAACTGCCACATTTCCTTGAGGTGGGGGAGGAATAGATATTTGTGATGTGAGATTTTGGATGTTCTAAGGGATTGGACCCTGGAACTGTGTGGATGAGGTAGGATTAGGTCCACAAACAGGACTAAGGCCTGATCCAGATCCCAATGTAGGAATTTAGATGGGAGATGGAAGAACCTCTATTACTACATCATCCCAAAAATCTAGTATATTCCAAGGGTCTTTATGAGGATCTTGAGAGGTTGATGGTCAAATTGTGCCTAAATATTACCTTACTCCAAACCCCAGTGAAGGATTCGTGCCTTACATGAATAGTTTAGTGAGGATGTCTTTGAAACATGCATTTATAAGGTGATTAGTCATGCAAACATTGGTTATATGGTTGTAATGCTCCTAAAGACTAGGAGTAAGATCAGGTTGGGAAACCATTTCCTCTTCGATGAATACAAGGTCATGAGATTAATGTGGATTTTATGGATCATCTTGCATGTTGGTTTTGTTGAGGGTCTCTGCTATTAGGGAGGTTAACGAAATATGGTGATTGGTGTTGTGACCAGGCAAAAATATTGTTCCAGAAATGAGCAACAACAACAAGCGTGCAAGAAACAATAAAAACACCTAACACCTCAAGATTAGCCTAGTTGGATTCAAAAAAAAAAATGATAACAAACAACAACTAATTTACCTTGCCTTGAATCAATCCTTTGGTTGGCCCTTGATGGTTTATTCCGTGTATGCTCCTTAGATGGAAAAAGATGTTGATATGAGATGCAATATGGATGAGAAATGAATGAAAATGGTATGATGGATGCAAGGAATGCAAGTTTTTAGATAAGTGTGGCTCAAATGAAAATTTTGCAAGAGTTTGGTTAGCACAATGATCAACCCCCCAAATGAGAGAAAAGAGGGGGTATTTATAGAGGAAGTTGAATTCTCTAGAGAATTCAACGGTTGAGATTCATCCAACAAGGTCAAGATGAAGGGCTATGGTGAGTTGAGGACTCACAAGCCCTCACATCTTGATATGTGGCAGGTAAAGTGGCTTAGAAATGGTGATGTGTAAATGAGGTGGAAGGAGGGTACATGATGTGGAGGAAGGACAAGTAGCTTGAAAGTACATTAGGAGATGAGAAGATTCCTTGGAGGAATAAAAAGTGAATTTAAAATTCACATGATTGGGGAATCTTGTGGATAAGACAAGGTTCCAAAGGGAGAGGTGAAAAGTACCTTAGATAAGACAAGGTGCCTAAAAAGGTAAGTACTTGTCACATGTGACTTGATGTGACAAGTCAAAGATTCTAGAAGATGCATTAGAAAATGGGAAGAGTTCACATGTGACTTGATGTGACAAGTCAAAGATCACATGGGGAAGAGAAAAAAGGATTTTAATATTCCTTGGAAGGATAAAAGGAATTAAAAATTACTTGGGAGGTTGATTAGGCTAGTTAATGAAGGATTAGAGGAGGGTTAGGTGGCTAAGAAAGATTAGAGGTCAACTTGCAAAAGTTGGAGGATGTGACACATCCTAATCAAGGATTAGGCATGTGCACATCTCTAATGATGAGATTAGGAGAATAATTAGGATTAAGAAAGGGATGTGACATGAGAGGAATTAAATAAATGTCATATTTATTTAATTTATTTAATGAAAGGGGGAAGGTATTTAATTATTTAACTAGATACCTTAGGGATTAGAAGAACTTTAGAGGTATTAATTAAATAATAGTGATATTACTTAATTAATGCGGATAAGGGGATGTTTAGATGAAAAGGGATAAATTTAAATAAATTAAGTGTCCAATTTTAGGTGTCTACATTTTTCCCCTCTTTGAGATGGTGTTACAAAGTAGCATCATTTCAAATAATATTAAAACATAGAACCCAGAAAAAAATGGTTAGATTGGAAAAGATGCCCCAGTCGTCAATGGAGTGACTAGGAAGAAAGATGATGGGGGTGAAGATGAAGGTTAGGGATGAACGATGCCCCCACGAGAGGACATGCAGGTTCAAGAGAACAAAGGTGTGCTCTCGAAATGGATGAGACGATGAGAAGTGAGATGAGGAAGATGATGCAAAGTGATGGGTAAGAAGGATGAAAAGGTGACAGGAGATTGGGAAGCAATGGATGCAAGGACGAAGGTGATGTTGCCCCAGTCAAGCTACAAGCCAAAGTGGGTTGATGATGGATGGAGTGTTGTTTGATGAGGGAATGATATATCCTGAAAAGCAACAAAAGGATAGGGAAGGATACATCCCGATGATGATGATGATTAAAGAGATGATGATAAGAGAGTGGATGGATAGGGGAGGGATAGTGATGAATGATGAATGCATGGGTGGGGAAGATGAAATGCAATCCTAATGCAATTTTCCATCTTCAAAGCACTGATTTTTGCTATAGCATAAGACACAAGATGCCATGGTATAGAGAACCAAGGCTGATTCGTGTCTAATGCATAAGACAAACACAACAAACAAGAAGGATATCCCAATACCCCAAAGTCATGAAGACCTTGGTCGGGCCAGGTATTGGGATAACCACAAGCACAAAAGGATACCCCAACATAACACAAGACCGCAGGAGTCTTGGTGGGTACTACATGGGGCAACCGAGAAGACAACAACAAAGCAAAAAGATCAAGATATGCCCCTATGTTGACTAGTCAAAGCACACCATAATATGATGGATCATGGCGGCCTTGACAAGTGATGATAGGGAGCTCAAATGATAAACAAAAGCCAAAAGCATCAAAAGATTGCAATCAATTTCCAACATCCTTTGCCATAGGATCAAGTAGATGGATGGGATTGATGAGGTTTGTTAGGAAGGATGCATCCTGTTGAGACCGATGATGGATACGAGACTAAAAGATTGATATAACACAAGATATTCAAAATCAATTGGATCTAATGACACCAATGGATCTCATTTGTGAAGAACCAGCAAGAACAGGGCATAGCATGATGACACGATACAAGAGACGAGACACAAGACAAAATACTAACACACCCTAAGGACCTAGGGGCTCGAGGGTTGATCAAAGATTAGCCTTGCCTACATGAAAGCACAGAGCCCTCGTAGTTCGATAAAAGGTTGACGACTGACCATGGATAAAAGCGAGAAGAGGACAATGGAGACCTTGATGGATGACCGATGATAGAAAGGAAAAAAGTAGAAAGATCGATGATAGACAATAAAGGAACTGGATGGACAAAATCCCTCAGGGTGGATCAAAGGATCAACCTTGCCTACGTGAAAGCGCAGGGGCAACACAGTTCGACAAAATGTCAAAGACAAATGATGGATAAAGGATGATGAGATAACCCTAGATAAGGGGATAAAATGATGGGACCGATACGATGAGACATGATAGACCTATTGGATTGGATAGGATGATGGTGATGACACAAAGCTCAGGGATGGGATAGTTATCTGAATCATCAAAATGAATTGGGAGGATGATAGGATAGATAGATGAATGATGAGAAAGGATAGGAGATTGAAAAGATGTACAAAAGAAGTGGAAGTGATGATGATGAGGTAGATGGCATTGGATTGCGTGGGGAGTATCCTATAGCTAGATACCAATGACAAGGGATTATGAGATGGGATGAGGATAGAGGATGGGGGAGGAAAAGGATTGTGTGGATGGATTGGATAGAGGGATAAGGAATTGGATGAGGAAAAGGTTATTGGCTAGATAAATGGATAGATAATAATTTGGGTGATGGAAAGGATTTTTGTGATGGATGGATAGAGAGATAAGGATGGGGAGATGGAAGGGATTGTTTTCTAGATGAAGGATGTATCCAAGGACTATGTCACAACGGAAGATATATTCCCCCACTCTAAATATGTCATGTGTGATGAGGCATGAAGTATGGAAGATAGAAGGACGGGCAGATAAGGGAATGAGATGGATATGGATAGGATGTATGGATAAGGAAGGGAGATTTTTGGTAGTATGACAGGTGGGAAAGGAAGGTAGATGAATGCGGATAAGGATTAGGATAGTGTGTGGATGAGGGGAATGTATACCAAGAGGTGTCCAAAGCATGTATATACGTTTTCCCCTATCAATATAAAGATCACAAGGAGGATGGAGGGATTGGGATAAACGGGATATGGCAGATAAGATGTGGATGGTAGGGGGGATGGAGGAGATGGTTGAAGGGGATGTAGGTGATGGATGAAGGGGATGGAGTTTCCCCTAAGTGAAAAAGTAAACTGGACGGGGGATTTATGCATGATGCCGGTTTGCCAGGTTTTCATCATGGTACTTATCCAAGGTGCTTGTTTGCCAAGTTTTCACCATTGGACGAATTATTTCTCTTTACTCTTGTTTTTTTTTTTGAATTTTTTGGATAGCATGCGGAAGGAGATGGATAAGGATAGGAATGTGGATAAGTGGATTTAGAAGACATATGATAAGGAGAGGGATGAAGGACTCAAACATCAAGTTCCATATGAAGTATTAAGAGCCCATATGTGAAGCAACTGTTTGATGTTGGTACAACCTTATTAGGATAAATGGATTATGCAAGAGGATGAATTAGAGGGATTTGATGGGGAAGATATGTGGGATAATGGATGGGATGCTGGAAAGGGTGGAGATAGAATGATGGGGTTGGTGTGTTTTGGTGGTGAGTTCAGGACCAACATTGGCACATATGGTGGTGTATGTGAAAGGATAGGAGGATCAACAAATGGTGAATGTGGGGATAATGGAGGAGATGGGATAGTGAATTTTGGGACATAAGGACCTAAAATAGATTTAGGAGATGGTGGATGAGAATGATTAGGTCTTGGAGTAACAACTTTGGATGTTGTTACAGATTTTTCATTTGAAGGTATTGCATCTTTTTTCTTTGGGATCCACATGGTTTTGATCTTTGCTTTGGTGGGCCTTTGTGGCCGATGGGTTTGATTTTGATTGTGGATTTGATTTTTCTTTTCTTCACCATGTCTTTTAGAGGGGACATGAGGAGCTTTATATTTATGTGGATGTTTGGATTTATGCATTTTTTCTTTAGCATCCAAAGTGCTTTTAATAGAAATGGGATGGGTGCGAGGAGATGGATGATGTGGAGCGATAGAGGTAGGATTATGAGGATTAAGTGTAGATGGAGGATGTGTAGGTATGTGCCTTTGTTGATCCTGATTAGGGGACATGAGAGTGGGATTTTTATGATGGGTGACATGGATAGATGTTGGATAGATGAAAGGATGAATAAGATGAGATGGAGGAGGTGATTTTGGGATATAAGGGCCCAAAATGGACTTAGTGGGTGGAGGGACATACGGACCCAAGATGGATGGAGTAGATGAAGGATGGGAGATGGTGGATGGAGGGATGTAAGGACCCAAAATGGATGGAGTAGATGAAGGAGGAATATGGATGGTTGTTTTGAGGTGATATGATGAAGGAGGAAGGATGGAAGCATATTGTTGGAATTTGTGCCTCAATCCTTACTGACATGAAACTCCTTGAAGGCAAATTCAGTGTGACATCACGGATGTCTGACCGACTAACTGTTCTAAAGTTCTAAAATGTTCATATCGCTGTGATAGGGTTGAAGTCTTGCTGACAAAGTCTATTGTTGTGACTTTGTGCGTTCGGCATGACCTTTTGGCGAATGGAAACCTTCAGGTGACAATGTGTTCTTATCGAGCGTCGGGGAGACTTGGCCGAAGAAGTCTATTGTCGGTATGTGGTCTCACCGACTTGGAATGTCTCACTGATAGTATGGCTCTATCGGTGAAACATGGGTTTCGAGAAGATGTCTCCACGAGTATGAAAGGTCACGCCGACGGGAGATGTCACATGGACTTCGCGGTGACAAAAGACTTCGCTGGGAAGTCTCAACGACTTGGTTAAGTCACGCCGACAATAAGTCTTCAGTAAGACTTAGGGCTCTCGGAGAAAGGTCACGGCGAAAGACATGAGTCTTGCCGACAGTTTGTGACTTTTAGGGTGACATGGGATGTTCGCTATGACATCTCGGCGAAAATGTTTTTCGGTATGTCATCTCACCGAAAGACATGGGTCTTGCCAATATCAAATGCTTATCAATGTAACTCAAAGACTTCGTTGTGAGCTCTTGGCGAGATCGGTATGTCTTGCTGATAGTTTAACTCATCGCTATGACTTATGACTTTGATATGAGTCTCTCTGAAAAGTGATTGTCACACCGAATGGAAATCTCATCGCTGTGACTTGTGATTGCGACATAAGGTCTTGGCGAGAATGAAGTGTCTTGCTGATGGAATGTCTGATCAATATGACTTGTGCTTTCAATATGAGTCTCGCTGATAAGGGAAACCCTTGCTGATAGGAACAAAATGGACATCAATGGTTTCAGTATAATTGTTTGTTGTCTTGCCGACTGTTGGAGACTTAAAGCCGATATCGATAGAGAAACTTTGTGGCATCGGGGAGACACTATTAGTGTCTCACTAATATGCCAACAAAGTTTGAATGTCGTTGATCATGTGAACATCCTATGTGGCTTCCTGCTGGACCAATCAAAGGAAGCAGTTTTCAAACGGATGACGGTTGGATTTTTGCATCAGTTGCAGCACTGGAGAAAAACTGCATGCAAGGAAAAATCTGAAAAGGCATGGAAACTTTCTTCGATGGAGCGTTGGCAGATAAGGATGAATAGAAGACAAAAATCTGAATGTGATAAGATTTAAAGGATCGATTCTGATTTGAATTGATATGATGAGAAAATTGAACTATTGAGAGATTTTTCCTGTAACTGTATGAACAGTGAGTGTAGCTACTGAGAACTGAGAACCAGAGAGTTGTATCTCTGAATTGTATGTGTAATATTTTTGTTACTGTAATACAAAGAGATTCAGCTTGGTGTGGTGGGTTTTTTCCCGAAAGGGTTTTCCCACGTAAATCTGTTGTTCATTGTCTTTGAGTATCTTCTCTGTTTCTGTAAATCTTGCATGTGTGTCTTAATTGAAGTATAGTTAGAAAATTAAAAGTATTGCCTACTTACTCCCCTATGGTTTTGACATTAGGAAATTTGCTTCCGCACCTCTGCTTTCCTTACAAGTGGTATCAAAGCCTGGCCAGTTGTGTTGTCCTTGTGAGTGGGTTGGGTTTTTTGTGTCAATCCTTTTCCAGTGGGAGTTTTGTAGAGTTTTGTTAATTTAATTACAGATTAAGATGGCGAGCACATCTGGTAGGATGGAAATAGAGAAATTCAATGGTAGAAATTTTGAGCTATGGAAACTCAAAATGGAAGATATGTTAGTTGATCGAGATCTTTGGACTGCCGTGTCCAGAACAATGCCTCAAGGCATGAAGCAAGAGGATTGGGACTTGGAAAACAGAAAGTCTAAAGGGCTGATAAGGCTCTGTTTGGCAGACTCTGTTCTTCTGAACGTGCATGAAGAAAAGACTGCATCTTCCTTGTGGAAAAGACTGGCATCCATTTATCAGGGCAAGTCCTTGGTGAACAAGCTTTTCTTGAGGAAGAAGTTGTATTCTTTGAGAATGCAAGAGGGAGGATCTGTTGATGATCACTTGAATGCTTTCAATATGTTGATTGATCAGTTAACATCTGTTGGTGTGAAGATAGAAGATGAAGATCGCTGCATGGTGTTGCTATGTTCTTTGACAGATTCTTGGGATCATCTGGTGATGGCTATTGGGAGTACGACATCCACTTTCAAGATGGAAGATGTTGTTGCTTCTCTGCTATCAGAAGAAATGAGAAGAAAATATTCTAAGATGGCAAAGGAGGCTCTGGTTGTTAGAGGTAGACCAAAGGAGAAAGGCAAGAAGAAGGACAACAAATCCAGATCAAAATCAGAAGGGAGATCAAAGTCTCCTGGTAAGAAGTCCAAGGTGAAATGCTAGAATTGTGGGCAACCTGGTCATGTCCGAAGGGATTGCAAGGAGGAGAAAAAGAAGAAGAAGAACTCTTCTGGAAATGATTCTTCTCAAAGTGATGTAGATGCCTTCATTGCAACTTTGGCTACACAGGCATCAGATGATGTCTGGCTGATTGATTCTGGAGCATCTTTCCACATGACATCTCATAGAGATTGGTTCACGAAGTATGAAGAATACAATGGTGGAAAGGTGTTCTTGGCAAGTGACTCATCTTTGGAAATTGTTAGTCGTGGAAGAGTCAGAATTCAATTCCCTAATGGAAAAGTGAAGGGAATCAATGATGTGATGCATATACCAGGTTTGGCTCAAAATCTACTTTCTGTAAGTAAGCTGAATGATATCGGAGTGCATGTCATGTTTTTTGGAAATGGCTGCAAGATGACTAGAGGCTCTATGGTGTTGGCTAGGGGTGCTCGAATTGGTACTCTGTACAAGCTAGATGCACTAGTTGTTCAATGCAACAATGTCTCTACAAAGTCACTTAAGGCTGCTCATGGAGAAAAGAAGGAAATCATTCCTGATGGTGTAAACTCCATGGAGGTTAAACTTCCAGCAGAGAAGACTATGCTCTGGCATCATAGGCTAGGCCACATTGGTGAAAAAGGTTTAAAAACCTTGAAAAATAAATACCTAGTAGAAGGGCTTGATGATTGTAACTTTGAGTTTGAATTTTGTGAACATTGCATAGATGGAAAGCAACACCGTGTTTTATTTTATTCCAGTCCTCACAAATCTTCTGGTTTGCTTGATTATATTCATTCTGATGTGTTTGGTCTAGTGAATATTCCTTCTCTGTCTAAATCAAGATACTGTGTGTCATTTATTGATGATTATTCAAGAAGAACATTTGTATATTTTCTGAAAAGTAAATCAGAAGCGTTGAGTCAGTTTAAGAAATTTAAAAATCTTGTTGAAAATCAGACTGGTGAGAAAATAAAATGCTTAAGGACTGACAATGGCAGTGAGTTTTGTTCAGATGAATTCGAAAGGTACTGTACAAATCATGGGATTAAAAGACATAAGACTACACCTTATACTCCACAGCAAAATGGAGTTGCTCAAAGGTTCAACAGGACAGTAATGGAAAGAGCACAAAGTATGCTGAGCAGTGCTGGCTTGGATGAGAAGTTTTGGGCTCAATCGGTCTCTACAACATGTTACTTGGTAAATCGTTCTCCTAACTCTACTCTTGTTGAGAAGACGCCTTTGGAAGCATGGTTTGGAAAGAAGCCCTCTTTGAGACATATTTGTGTCTTTGGCTGTGAGGCATATGCATATGTGCCATTTGAAAAAAGATCTAAGTTGGAAAATAGAGCTATGAAGTGTATTTTTATTGGCTATAGCGCTAGAATAAAAGGATACAAGCTTTGGAATCCTGAGACTGAGAAGGTTTTGTACAGCAAAAGTGTTATCTTTCATGAGCTGAAGTCTTCTACATTGGATCTACATTCAGAGAAGAAATCAGAAAATGAAAAGGATGTAGCAAAAATTCCTCAGACTCCTAACAAAGAGGAATTGAAAAATCAAAATGTACCTGATACTGAGGAGAGCTCAAGTAGTTCTGAAAGTTTTGAAGAAGATGAAGAACCACCTCAGCCTCAGCCTGTGAGGAGGTCAACTCGTGAAAGAAAGCAACCTGAAAGGTATGGTTTTTCTTTGATAGAGTCTACTTGTTCCTATGCTTTAATTTCTAGCACTGATGAACCTAGGACTGTGAAAGAGGTATTTAAAATGCCTGATTCAAACTCTTGGTTGGAAGCCATGAATGATGAAGTGGCATCATTAGAAAAGAATGATACCTGGAGTTTGGTTCCATTGCTTAAAGACAGAAAATTTGTAGGTTGCAAATGGATATTCAAAAAGAAAATTGGTCTGGATGGTAGTGTAGAAAAATATAAAGCAAGGTTGGTTGCAAAAGGTTATTCCCAGGTAGAGGGAATTGATTATGGAGAAAAAATTTCTCCTATAGCTAAGCTGACATCTATTAGATTTCTTTTGTCACTTGCAGCGGCGTATGACTTAGAGATTGAACAGATGGATGTGAAGACATCGTTTCTTCATGGTGATCTTGAAGAAGAAATTTATATGTCCCAACCAGAGCACTTTGTGGTAAAAGGTAAGGAAAGACTGGTTTGCAAGTTGAAGAAATATCTGTATGGTTTAAAACAGTCTCCTAGAATGTGGTACTAGAAATTTGACAGCTTTGTTTTGTCATTGGGATTTGTAAGATCAAAATGTGATCATTGTGTATATTACAAAGCTAAAAGTGATCAAGTACTTATTATTGCTCTCTATGTTGATGATATGTTGTTCATAGGAAATAGTAAGCTAATGATTTATGATCTTAAGTCTCAGTTGTCTGCAAAGTTCGAAATGAAAGATCTTGGTGCAGCAGGGTACATTCTGGGAATGGAAATAACCAGGGACAGAAAGAATAGAAAGTTTTGGCTCATTCAAAGTAAGTATATCATGACTGTTCTAGAGAGATTTTTTATGACTGAGTGCAAGCAGCTAGTTGTTCCAGTTACACAGGGAACAAAGCTATCTGTTGAGGATTGTCCAAAATCTCCTACTAAGATGGAGGACATGACCAGTGTACCTTATGCAAGTGTTGTTGGCAGCCTTATGTATGCAATGGTCTGTACAAGACTAGACATTGCCCAAGCAATGGGAGTTCTTAGTCGGTTTATGGCTAATCCTGGAAGGACACATTGGGATGTTGTGAAAAGAGTGTTTAGATATCTGAAGGGTACTTTAGAATATGCTCTGTGTTACCATGGGAACTTGGTTGAATCACAGAGGACTCTTAGTATTCAAGGTTATGTGGACTCTGATTGGGAAGGGGACATTGACAGCAGAAGATCCACCAGTGGATATGTTTTCATGATGAATGGTGGTGTAGTGAGTTGGATGAGCAAGCGACAAGTTGTAGTCGCTTTGTCCACTACAGAGGCAGAATACATGGAAGCCACACATGCCTGTAAAGAAGCAATCTGGTTAAAACATTTTTGTTCTAACATTGGTTTTAATGTAGAAAAGATTACTATCTACTGTGATAGTCAGAGTGCTATATGTTTGGCAAAGAATCCTACTTTCCATGTCAGGACGAAACATATAGATGTACAGTATCATTTTGTACGAGATATGGTGGAGGATGGGAAGGTCTCTTTGGAGAAAGTGGATACTCTGGAGAATGTTGCAGATGCATTGACGAAGCCTGTGAGCACAAACAAGTTTAGTTGGTGTGCTAGTTCGATGGGCCTCTTGGCCCATGAATTTCAGTAGTTTTATGATGCTCTGAAGGTGTCAGTAAGATCTTCGTCAAGTGGGAGCTTGTTGGAATTTGTGCCTCAATCCTTACTGACATGAAACTCCTTGAAGGAAAAGTCGGTGTGACATCACGGATGTTTGGCCGACTAACTATTCTGAAGTTCTAAAATGTTTATATCGCTGTGATAGGGTTGAAGTCTTTCCGACAAAGTCTATCACTGTGACTTTGTGTGTTCGGCATGACCTTTTGGCGAATGGAAACCTTCGGGCGACAATGTGTTCTTATCGGGCATCGGGGAGACTTGGCCGAAGAAGTCTATTGTCGGTATGTGGTCTCACCGACTTGGAATGTCTCACCAATAGTATGGCTCTATCGGTGAAACATGGGTTTTGGGAAGATGTCTCCGTGAGTATGAAAGGTCACGCCGACGGGAGATGTCACATGGACTTCGCGGTGACAAAAGACTTCGTTGGGAAGTCTCAGCGACTTGGTTAAGTCACGCCGACAGTAAGTTTTCGGTAAGACTTAGGGCGCTCGAAGAAAGGTCACGACGAAAGACATGAGTCTTGCCGATAGTTTGTGACTTTTAGGGTGACATGGGATGTTCGCTATGACATCTTGGCAAAAAAAAAATTCAGTATGTCATCTCACCGAAAGACATGGGTCTTGCCGATATCAAATGCTTATCGATGTAACTCGAAGACTTCGTTGTGAGGTCTTGGCGAGATTGGTATGTCTTGCCGATAGTTTAACTCATCACTGTGACTTATGACTTCGATATGAGTCTCTCCGAAAAGCGATTGTCACACCAAATGGAAATCTGATCACTATGACTTGTGACTACGACATAAGGTCTTGGCAAGAACGAAGTGTCTTGCCGATGGAATGTCTGATCGATATGACTTGTGATTTCAATATGAGTCTCGCCGATAAGGGAAACCCTTTCCGATAGGAACAAAATGGATATCGATGGTTTCGGTATAACTATTTGTTGTTTTGCTGAATGTTGGAGACTTAAAGCCGATATCGATAGAGAAACTTTGTGGCATCGGGGAGACACTGTTAGTGTCTCACCGATATGCCAACAAAGTTTGAATGTCATTGACCGTGTGACCATCCTATGTGGCTTCTTGTTGGACCAATCAGAGGAAGCAGTTTTCAAACGGATGACGGTTGGATTTTTGCATCAGTTGCAGCATTGGAGAAAAATTGCATGCAAGGAAAAATCTAAAAAGGCATGGAAAATTTCTTCGATGGAGCGTTGGCGGATAAGGATGAATAGAAGACAAAAATCTGAATGTGATAAGATTAAAAGGATCGATTCTGATTTGAATTGATACGATGAGAAAATTGAACTGTTGAGAGATTTTTCCTGTAACTGTATGAATAGTGAGTGTAGCTACTGAGAACTGAGAACCAGAGAGTTGTATCTTTGAATTGTATGTAATATTTTTGTTACTGTAATACAAAGAGATTCAGCTTGGTGTGGTGGGTTTTTTCTCGAAAGGGTTTTCCCACATCAATCTGTTGTTCATTATCTTTGAGTATCTTCTTTGTTTCTGTAAATCTTGCATGTGTGTCTTAATTGAAGTATAGTTAGAAAATTAAAAGTACTGCCTGCTTACTCCCCTGTGGTTTTGACGTTAGGAAAGTTGCTTCCGCACCTCTTCTTTCCTTACACATATGATCTGGTGGAGCGATAGGAAGAGCCTATATTTCTTTTGGAAGAGGCCCGTTGAGGACGTCTAGAGGTTGTACCAACATCTTTAGATTGTGAGTCTTGGGAAATAGGTCCAAGACCTTGCATACATATTTTTTCTTTAACCTAGATGGGCTCTAAAATACCTTGCTCATGAAGGCCTAAACCTTTTCCTTGATAGTTCATGTTCTTGAGTATTCGATCCATGATAGGATTTTTGTTATTTTGAAAACATGATGCGATTCCATTATTAGGTGGAGGATGATGGGTGGTATATACGCTGTGTTTTTCTTCTTCAAGGAGACCACCATGGAAGAATGTGAGGGTACCAAGGGGATATACAAGCAGTGTGGGGATAGTAGGTTTAGGTGATAATGGAGGATCATGAGATGGAGATGATGGGATAGCAGCATTTGAATCAGGATGATTGAGCGATAAGGAGTCAAGAGAGGGATTAGGAAATATGATAGGATTGAGATTTGTGACAACAGGTGATAGGAGCTTGTGATGGAGTGATGGAATCTTGAGTGACAAGGGGATCATGGGATGGAATGGATGGAGGAATGTGATCTTGATTAGGATTAGATGGGATGGTAGGATCTTGATCTAGAGAAGGGGATATGTTGGTATGCTTTGGGTCAAAATCTTGGCATGACTCATCTTGTGTGGATGGCAGGATGACAGAGTGTTGGAGGGACTCTTCAAGTTGGGCAGATGGAAGGATGGAGGATTCAAAGCATTCATCAAAATTTATTTCAGTGATACTAGGGGTAGGAGAAGTGGATTGGATTTGGGTGTCTTCGATGGATTGGGTGGATCTAGGAGTAGAAGATGGTGTTCAATGGATTTGGTAAATGTGATGGTAGGAGATGGGGACTCAGTGGATTCAGAGGATGTGATGGTTTCGATGGTTTGAGTGGTGCTAGGGGTGGTATCATCAATGATAGGTGTTGGGTAGAGAAGGGTATCATCACTAATGACCATGGATGATGGGTTGGGATGGCATGATTCCACAACTTCAAGGTGTGGAGTGGGAGATGTCTTCTTTGTTATAAGTCCTTGGAGAAATTCTGGAGTGAGAAACTTGAATACTCTAGGCTAAGATGGCATGGCAGGAGTGGATGAAGGATTATGGATTGGTGGGGGATTAGGACTAGGGATTGGTGGATTAGGATTAGATGGGGGAATGGGATTGGATGCAGGACTGGGAATAGATGAGGGATTAAGATTAGATGAAGGGTTAAGATAGGGGTATTGGAATGGTGAATTAGGACAAGAGGATACGGGTGGTGGATTGTAGCAAAAATATTGGGGTGGTGGATTAGGATGGGAAGATTGAGATGGAGGATTGAGATAGGGAGATGTGGATGATGGATTAGGATAAGAAGATGTGGATGTTAGATTAGGGTAAGTTGATTGGGGTGCAGGTTTAAGATAAAAAGGTGTGGATGTGGGATTCGGATGGGTTGATTGGTATGGAGGATTACGATAAGGTGACATGGATGGGGGATTGTGATAGGGATAGTGGGATGGTATATTAGGATAAGAGGATGCAGGTGTTGGATAAGAGGATGATGTAGATGAAGGATATGACAAATATGAAGATGGGGAAGGTAATGAATATCCCTTGTCAAAGGTAGCATAAGGAGCATGAGTAGGCATGGATGAAGACATAACGGGGTAGCTAGAAGGGGTGATTGGTATTTGGAAAGTGGGTGGAGAAAGTTTACTAGTGATGCTAGCGTCAAGGGGATCTGTGTCATATTCTTCTTGATCAACAAGACTTTCGTTATTGTTGCCAACGTAATTAGGGTTTCCCTTGATTACTATTGATGGAGGATAAGGATTCATGATGATAAAAGGATAAATATGATGGATCAAATATTTTGGATGGAAATGGACTAAAGCTTGAGTTGGGATTTAGGTCAAGCTTAGATCGAGATTGGATTAAAGCTCAGATTAGGATGATTGGATGGTGTGATGGGATTGATTTTGATGATTGGATTTTATTACCAAAGGATGACTACGACACCAAATCTACTTCAAGATGGAAGTACATTGATTGGGTCGAAAGTGATTGGATAGGGATGTGATTGGATTAGATTGGATAAGATCGATCGATGAGACGATTGATAAGATCAAATAATGGATCAGATAGGATGATGAAAGGGACTGTAAACCCCATTCAGAGATTACCCTAGGCGACTTAGGATACTGATTGATTGGATTAAAGGATAAATGGATGATTGCGGCACCAAATCCACTTTGAGATTGAAAGTGGATTGATTGGGTCGACGATGATGATTAACTTAGGACAAATGATAATCCTAAGTAGATGTTGATGATGGTGATTAGATCAGACACTTTGGTCAATTGGGATAATAACCCGAAATGAAGTTCAGGGGATTTGGATGGGGAAAACGATGATCTAATAGGAAACGGATGATAAAAATGGATGAACGAATACTCAAAACGAGTAAATGATTGATTAGAATAAATGAATGACTACTTGAAAAAAGTAAACGATTCCTCACAACAGATGAATGATTCTTGGAACGAGAAGATGAAGGTTTGGAATAGATGAAATATTACTCAGAACGAGTAAACGAATGATCGAGATGGATGAACGAATGCTTGGGTGGGGAGAATCACTCTCAAAAGGGATGAAAGTATGCTCCGAATGAAAAACGAGTATTCGAAACGAGTGAACGGATGATTGGAAAAGATGAACGATTGCTCGAAATGAGAGAATGAATGATTGGGGAGGATGAACGATAGCTTGATAGGAGAAAATGAATGATTGGAAAGGATGAATGAATGCTCAGATGGGGAAAATGACTCTCAAAATGGATGAACGATTACTCAGAACGAGTAAACAAATGATCTGAATGAATGAGCGATTGCTTGGATGGAGAAAATGAATGTTCAATATGGATGAACGTTTACTCGAAATGAGAGAACAAATGGTCGGGGAGGTTGAACTAGATCTTGAAATTAGAGAATGATTGATTAGAATGGATGAATGACCCTCAGAATGGGGAGATGGAAACTCAGAATGGATGAACGATTACTCAGAACGAGTAAACAGATGATTAGAATTGGAAAACGGGTGCTCAAAATGATTGAATGAAAGGTGAAAATGACTATTTGGAGGGCAGGTTCACCTGTCTAGGAGGACAGGTTCACCTGTCCAAGAGGGCAGGTTCGCATGTTTGGGAGGGCAGGTTCGCTTGTCTGGGGGGCAGGATCGCCTGTCCGAAAGGGTAGGTTTGCCTGTCTAGGAGGGCAGGTTTTCCTGTCTGGGAGGACAGGTATGCCTGTGCAAGAGGTCAGGTACGCCTATGGACTGAAGATTGATCAAAACTGACTTAAATAGGCTAAAAAGAGGCTTGTTTTAGAGGTCAGGTACGCCCCTACAAGAGGTCAGGTTCACCCCTGGAGGTTAGGTATGCCTGTGGACAAATCTAAACGTGTTTTTTGGATAAAAGACTATGGCAAAGGATCCAAAAGACAACAAACAACATTCATAGGATAAGGTTGACTTGACTGAATAGAAAATTACTGGTTTCGCACAAAGAAGACAGTTCAAACAACATGATCCTAAATCTAGTAGAAATGGGTATGGCCAACAGAGTCTTCTATTCTAGGATGAACATGGTTGCTAGGGAGTCCTTGATATACACCCAGTACATGAGGCCCAAACCATGAACACCAACCTGTCACAAGCGTGAGTCAGGAACCTTAGCGAGATACTAAAGGCTCGAACCAACTCTTCACGTCATCTCGATGCTTCGCCCATTACGACGTGGTTGGATTGAGGTACAACTTTTGCTCTCCCCCCTTTATATACCCTGTCGGTACGTGTGGTTGGAATCGTCCCTTGGGGTGATGAAATCCCCAAGCAGGTCCCACTAAGAAAAGTAAAAGGGTGACTCAAAGGACTTGGTAAGCTATGATTTCTCATCACCCAGGATTGCCAAATGGCGCAAGGGGATTGGATACATCAAATAGCTTACCAACAAGCACAACATACAAAGTAAATTGATACCCCTAGTTAAGCAATGTGCCCAAGTTATCAAGAAACAAGCAACAATTGATAAATAAATATCCCTGCAAGGAAACTTGTTAGTGATTTTTCTTCTTGTTACTTGCCAAATGCTGATTAGATGCTTGCATAGACACAAACATCACACATTAGGGGGTCAAAAACACTCAAAACAACCAAAAAAAGTGTTTAAAACTTAGTTTTTACCTTCTAGAAAAAGTTGTTTTTAGTCAGGTTCACCTATCTATTGGGTCAGGTACACCCTGGAGGTCAGGTACGCCCCTGGATAGGTCAGGTTTTCCCCTCTATGAAAACTGCAAATTTTAGGTCTCTATGGAGGTCAGGTTCACCCCTGAAGGTTAGGTATGCCCTTGGACAGGTCAGGTTTGCCCCTAGAGGTCAGGTACGCCTGTCTGATAGGTCAGGTTCGCCCCTCTACAACCTGCACCTGCAAACAGTGAAAAAACAAAAAACGTGAAAGAATAGGACCCATCTGTGGGTCCCACCGGGTGTGCCAGAAATGTGACCAGGCGAAAATACTGTTCCAAAAACGAGTAGCAACAACAAACATGCAAGAAAACAATAAAAACACCTAACACCTCAAGATTAGCCTAGTTGGATTCAAAACAAAATATGATAACAAACAACAACTGATTTACCTTGCCTTGAATCGATCATTTGGTTGGCCCTTGATGGTTGATTTCGTGTATGCTCCTTGGATGGCAAAATTTTTTGATATGAGATGCAAGATGGATGAGAAATGAATGAAAATGGTATGATGGATGCAAGGAATGCAATTTTTTAGCTAAGTGTGGCTCAAATGAAAATTTTGCAAGAGTTTGGTTAGCACAATGATCAACCCCCCAAATGAGAGAAAAGAGGGGGTATTTATAAAGGAAGTTGAATTCTTTGGTTGAGATTCATCCAACAAGGTCAAGATGAAGGGCTATGGTGAGTTGAGAACTCACAAGCCCTCACATCTTGACATGTGGAAGGTGAAGTGGCTTAGAAATAGTGATGTGTAAATGAGGTGGAAGGAGGGTACATGATGTGGAGGAAGGACAAGTACCTTGAAAGTACATTGGGAGATGAGAAGATTCCTTGGAGGAATAAAAAATGAATTTAAAATTCACATGATTGGAGAATCTTGTGGATAAGAAAAGGTTCCAAAGGGAGAGGTGGAAAGTACCTTGGATAAGACAAGGTGCCTAAAAAAGTAAGTATTTGTCACATGTGACTTGATGTGACAAGTCAAAGATCACATGGGGAAGAGAAAAAGGATTTTAATATTCCTTGCAAGGATAAAAGGAATTAAAAATTCCTTGGTAGGTTGATTAGGTTAGTTAATGAAGGATTAGAGGAGGGTTAGGTGGCTAAGAAAGATTAGAGGCCAACTTACAAAAGTTGGAGGATGTGACACATCATAATCAAGGATTAGGCATGTGCACATCTCTAATGATGAGATTAGGAGAATAATTAGGATTAAGAAAGGGATGTGACATGTGAGGAATTAAATAAATATTATATTTATTTAATTCATTTGATAAAAGGGGGAAGGTATTTAATTATTTAACTAGATACCTTAGGGATTAGAAGAACTTTAGAGTTATTAATTAAATAATAGTGATATTACTTAATTAATGCGGATAAGGGGATGTTTAGATGAAAAGGGATAAATTTGGATAAATTATGTGTCCAAATTTAGGTGTCTACAGGTGTAATTATTGTTGTTGTTGTTCCATCAGTTGTAACCATGTCGTGATGGGTATGAAAGACATGAGGATGATTGGATTGAAGGAAGATGATGAACCTAAGCCCAAGGAAAATAATAAACAAGAGTGATTGGATGATTGATTTGATGGTTGACTTAGTGATCCAATTTGACTCAAGAACTTAAGTTGATGATGATTTATTTGATTGATACTTGAGATAGGCTACATTATCGAGCATGAGAGATGGTGATGATGATATTGTACTTGACATAGGAAAGGTTCTAAAGCATGGCTGATTTTGACACAAATTGTACTTCTTGCTCAAGGAAAGTTGATATGGTTGAGAATGATTAGTAACTTACAATAGGCTACGTTCCTAAGAAAGTGTGACAACTGTGATTGGATTATGATTTAAAAGCTATCAAACAAGCATTAGGAGACTAGATTTTGATGTAGGATGATGAGGATATCAATGATGTGTATTTGGGGATGTCCTTGTATTGATAGAGTGATGATTTGATGAATTTTGAAAAGAGTGGTATGATGAAAATAACTAATATGAGAAATGTATGGATGTAAAAAATATTTTGATTATACAATTGGCTTGGAAACAACTCAAGATATGTTTGGTCAAGAGGATTCACTCTCTAGATTTTGTATGGGGAATAGATGCACCCGAGAACAGTGCAAATCCACTTGCTTAGAAACATATTTTCCCAATGGAATCGCTTATCCATAGAGAAAAACTACCCAACAACAAAATCACCTAATTATAAGACCAACCAATAACATAACAGATCCACCCAAGAAGGACTACCAAAGGATAGATGGAACATCCCAAGAATAGGATGTATCCACCTAATGAGGATTATTAAGGGCAAAAGGATCCTCCCAATAACATGACATATTCGCTCAATAACGTATCCACCTAAATGTAGAATCACCTATGCATGAGACAAATCCACTTGAGTGCAATGGTTAAATTAATGGTTTGACCTAATAGAATCACTTGTCAACAAAGCAAAATTTCCCAACTAGGATAGGATCACCTATTAGCAAAGCCACCCATTTATAGTGGATCTACCTAAGTATTATAGGATTACCCAAATATAGAGCACATCCACCCAACAAGGTTTTGTTAGAAGGAAAATAGATATGCCCAAGTAAAATGGATCTGCCTATGGAATGGGCGTAATCACCCAAGGATGATCAACTAGACTAAAGAGTAGAATCACCCATGAATATAGTAGATCCACCTGCAAAGATGAATGTATACACTTTTCCTAGAAAGATGGAGACTCCAAGTGAACTAGATGAATAACTAGACGAAGGAAGTTCACATGGTCATGGAAATCCTACAAGACCTATATTTAGCAACTTTTTCATCTTTTGAAACTTATTATGGATAAATTTGATCAAACTAGGCAACTATGAGACAAGGCAACTGAACTATATCTTGCAAGAAAGTTAGCCCGATCTGGATGCAAGGGGAAAACCTGCATGGCTATAAATTTTTCCCCTTAGCATATTTCATAAAATTTAAAAAGGAAACTAGACTTAATTTTTTATTTTCTATGCATTAGCGCCAAGAAAGATCACCCCTTTAGAATAGACATCTCAAATCAGTTATAAACTTGGGCAAGCATTGCTTAGGAAAAAAAAAAGACTCATGATTTTGGAGTGCCAACACTTACAACCTCTACCCAAAACCACCAATCTATCTTTGTACCACTTAGCATACTTCTAGATCTTTCCATTAAGGGTTGGTTCATCCTTTTAGCTACCCCATTTTATTGGGGAGTATAAGGTGTAGTCTTCTACTAAATAATACTTACATAATATGTGTATACTTATAGAATTATTTAAATTCCTTGGAACAATATTCCTCATCATTTTTAGATCTCAACACTCTTATCTTATAATTTGTTTTATTTTTCACTATGCATTTAAATTCCTTAACCTTAGTAAAAATTTATATTTTATGCATAAAATAAATCTAAGTGTATTTAGAGACACCATCAATGAACGTAACATAATATTGATATTTATCTGGATAGAGCCAATATCCACTAGACCAAACACATCCAAATGAATGGAACTCCTAATAATCTCTTATCTCTATTGCTTTCAAGAACAAAATGAAGATCTATGTTACTTTGCAAACACACAATTCTCACAAAATTTATTTTTACCAACTTAATAATCATAAAAGTTGTCAACCAAAAATTTATTGATAACTGCCTTTAGAAAAATTTCACTAATGTGATGCAAATAATTGTGCCACAACATAAATGTATTTTAATCTCTAGTTACATTGGAAAAATTATAAAAAGTGGAGGCTTTAAGCTTAAATAGAGTCCCAATTTGAGATCCTCAAGTAATCACCAAATCCTCTATTACCAGTTGCAACCAGACTTTCCAATTTTCACATTCACACCATAATCATTTAACTTGGGTACAAAATTAAATAACTTGTAAGACCTAAAATACACAAAATATGATCAAGGGTTTTAACCCTTCTATCACTAAAACACAACTATACCTTTCCTTTACCAACAATTTTCCTAATACTATTGTCTCCAAGGAAAACCTCACCTCCATCAGAAGATGTATATGTAGAAAACCATTCCTTGTGAGGATTCATATTATAGGAGAAATCCAAGTCAATACTTCAAGCATCATCACTTATAATGTGAGTAGAATAAATAAAACATCATTATCACTATCATTAGAGGACTTTTTTGTAGAGGAATTTGAACTAAATGCTTTTTTATTATTCCTTCTTCACATGTCCCCTTTTGCCACAAATCCAACACTTTACTCTACTCTTCCTTAAGGTCTTATAAAACTCTCTAGGATCATATATATCCTTCTTCATATCCCATTTAGGCTATCATTTTTCATTGGACCTTCGTCGTATAAGAAAAAGCATATTTCAATCCATTGTTCATGGATTTTCTTCTCATTTTGTTCCCTTATATATTTCTGGCTTGAGTCAAGTGGCATGCCCAATCCACGATCTCCAACACCTTCTTAGAAGGTGTCAAGCAATAACTTTTATTCTCGAACTCCAACATCTCCCTTAGCGAGCAACATTTTATTTGGTTCTTGAAAAAGGGACATGACATGCATCTAAAACCTCAAATATCTACCTTAAATTCCTTTTTGTGTTAGGAGTTTCAAACTTTCCCTTATCAGAGTACCATTCCCTTCATACCCCTAAACTTTGACCCCCAACTCTTTTCACTAAGTACCTTATTAGAATCATGAGTTTGGACTTGTCCTTATTTGAGTACCTTGTAAGAAGAACTCCCAACTCCTTGATCCTTGCACTGGAAGAAGTGTGGGGACTCCAATTGGTTTCCTCATGTCATCCATGAATTCCTCCCATCCTAAGTTCCCATGTGAAAACTAGGTGCCTAAACTAAATATTTATATAAACCAATTTGTTCTACATTCGAACACTTGGTTATTGAGCTATTTTTTTGGTCTATGAAGGTTTACAATTTATTCTAAGGCATCAAATGCTATCAGTCTAAGCTAAAAATGAAGTAATACATCTTGTGAATATTACGAAGGGTTTGTAATGCACGTATCCATGCAATGGCATGTCTCCACGGTAGTTTTTAATGATTTAGGGGAATGTATAGTCACAACTATATATTTTCTCTCACCAAACTTGCTAGTGTGATTGTAATAAGGGTTTGATGTTTTGACATGATCTAATCCATTACACATTATTTTTAAAGTTCATTCCTTTGTTGCATATGGCTTATTGTAGTTTCAAGATGGATTACTGATTATTATCCATTTATATGACATAATCTTTGATTATCATTTAAATTAAATCTAGTTTTGTTGTTACTTCATAAAATGCATAGATCTTTCCTCTTTATATTAAGAATTTGTTGCTTAATGGAGTAGGCACTAGTCCATATTAGTGAAGGATTAGACATCCACCATTTAAACATCCTCCATCCTTGTCATAAGTAGAATTAAATTAGGAGTAAATTATAATATGTATGTTGTTCATGATCTAGTGTTATAAACTAGGGACTAATATTAAGAAAACCAAATAGTTAAATAAGTGGAGAATCATGGCATGCATGTCTACACCTTTCCATTGTCTATAAAATATTAAATGACATCACCTTTGGGGATTATAATGTTGTTGTCATCTATAAATGCATGTGCAAGGTGTTTTATTAGCTATATAAGAGGTTTTAAGAAACTAGTTTATCTTGGCCTAGTGATAATTAATAGGGGTCAAGCATACATTGATATAATTGCTGATTATTATTGTCATGTTACTTTATATTTATAGTACAAGACTAGTAATGATATCTCTACGAATACTCTAGTGGGTTTAAGTTGAACCTAAAGTGTAAGAGAGACTACCCACTCTCATTTTTAAAAGAGGGGTGATGAAATGTATAGAAATGATAAGAAAAGAAGATACATATATACATAAAAGGGGAAATAAAATCATATATATGAATATGAAGGAAACATAGCACAAGCCTATATCGATAGTTCATCCTAATAGTACATATATGTAATAGAAAAAAATTATGGGATCATCATTCTTTGTCAATATGGGTAACATAAACATAAACAAAAATAAAATGGTAACATATAACAAAAGAGTCAAATTTGGGTCAACACAAAAGGGGTGATAATTCCCTAGTACTTTTCCTCATTCCTAAGTCAAAAATTGGAAAAAGTATGAAGGTAGGAAAGACAACATAAAAAACATAGAAAATGAGAGAAACAATATATAGATGAAAAGGATCAAAGAAAAGGAAAAGGTAAAAACATATAAAAAAGAAGACACAACAACATGAGACAAAAGAATTAGAAAGATAAATTATAAATCTCAACACATGGCATGACTTTAAATGAAGACATCATCAAATATTCGCCCGTATGAGTGTTGGCATAATAGATCATCCATTTAGATAGGAGAAAATAACCACAAATGGATAAGATATATGCACAAAGTAGGGTAAGGGAGAAGGCTTCTAATCACCACTAGGTGGAGGCTTGTTAGCCATGAGCTCATCATCAAAGAAATCAAGATATTAGCAAAATCATTCACACCAACACTTGGAATGAAGGAAAAATTAAGAGGAGTATTATTAATGGTGTAAAATGTTGTGTATATGGGAGGTGAAAAAATGTGGAGTGAGGGTGGATGCAATATTAGAGGATTCAAAATGATGTCAATTAAATAATGAAGAAGGTGGGTCAATGGAGAAAGACTCAAAGTGAGGGGTCACAGTCTCATCAATAATTATGTCATCAGAAGAAGTTGTAATTTAGAATCATCCATAAGAAGGAAAAGTGAAGGGTAGTAGAAAAATCAAGGTAGAGGAAGAAAAGGATTGTCTACGAATGGTGGCCTAATTTTTTCCAATGTTATTTAGGGTCTAGTTGTAGTCTCCATTTGGATTTTAGTTTTGTTAGGATGGTAATGGTTGGGAGGTTACAAAAAATATTTGGAGTTATAGGGTGTAATCATAAGTAAAGGATAGGAATGGTTATAATAAGAAGGAAAAGGTGGTGCAGAAGGAGTGACTAAAAGAGGTGGAAGTGTAGAAGGACCAATGATAATAGATGGAGAAAGCAATGGAGGAGGTGATGTTGGGAAATAAATTGAAGTTTAGAGGTGGTAATTGAAGGTGTAAGAGAAGATAGTAAAGGTCAAGTCAAGTGACATGGTAAAATATTAGAAAGACCTATGGA
Organism: Sequoia sempervirens; assembly: GCA_007258455.2. Taxonomy (NCBI): domain Eukaryota; kingdom Viridiplantae; phylum Streptophyta; class Pinopsida; order Cupressales; family Cupressaceae; genus Sequoia; species Sequoia sempervirens. Next base: position 69,747,692 of record VDFB02047230.1, on the reverse strand, counting down.
AGAGGACTATGAGGATAAGATTGTGCCTTTGTTTGGAATGGAGTAAGAGGGACACAATTTCTAGATTGAGTTTGTTGTGGAGCTTAAGTGGTAGAAGTTAAGAAAAGATAAAAAAATTCATAGCTTGATGGAGGTTGGTTAGTAGAATCAAGTGTTGAATTGATAAGGAAGAGCTATTTTGCTAAAAATGGTCTTTTTGCATCGCATATTCTTCATAAGCTTCATACATTATCTCTTCTTTGATGTGGTGTGGCTTTATGTTTGTGGATGAAATGGTCCATGATTGAGCTAGAATTGTTGCAAATAGGTTTGAATATAGAATAGGGAATAGTGATGGAATAGTCATTATAGGTGAATTCCAGGTGTTAATAAGGATATATGGAACAAATTGAAATTCATCTAATGTAGGCTAGATAAGAAGTAGATGGTAGTGATTAGAAAGTGAAATAATTTGTGACCAAGAATAAGGGTAATTTTTGGTCCAATTTAAATGGGTAGGATACACAACCAAGAATTCATGCCATTTTCCATTATAGTTGTTTAAATCCACCCTAGATGCAACATATGATTCTTTTTTAATGTGGGTATTTAAAAGGAACTCCTTGGTTATGATGTTCAAGGGACAAGTAGGGTCCTATTAGAACCCATTCATAATGACTACTATTGATAGTTCCATTCTTGTATAGTGGTTCATGATAGTTTATCATAATTTCTCAAATACATGGATGATGTGATTAAAAGAGGGTGTAAGGAAGAAGTGTGTTGATCAATAGATTCTAAATCAACCATACCTATCATATTGTTAGAAATAAAATGGAAGTCCTAAAATAAAAAGATAGTTGTATCTTTAGGGGGAGCAAGAATGGTTTAAGAAGAAAATATATTTTCAAGATTAGGTTGAAAATTATTGGAAGAAAGTAGGGTGTTGATGATAGGGTCAATTTTTTTGGATTAATTGCGTTGGGGAAGGGGTTGATAAAAAAATAATGGTTTTGGTTGGGAGGTTCTATAGATAGTTTCCCTTGATCATACAATTTTTCAACATGAATTATCTTATTGTCAATAAGGATTTGAATTTTATGTTTCAAGTCCATGCACCTTTCAGTGTCATGTCTTGATAACTTAAATTTGACCACTTAAGGGCATGTTGCTTGAGTGATCTAGGGAAAATCTTACATAGAATTTGATCATAGACATAATCAAGACATAATGAGTAGAATGTGAGTACATGGGTTGGTGAATATCCCTTGCCATCATAGGGAGGAAGATGAGGGGCTTTGAAGTTTGATGGGAAGGGTTGAGCTAGAATATCGTTTAACAAGGGGTTGTAGTGGAGGTCCATGATTACTTCACAAGATCATGTAGGTAAAACATCCAAATTTTGATGCATTTGTTGTAGGTGATGTAACACATGAGGAATAATGGGGTTGGATGTCTCTAGTGACTCTTAGTATAGGGAAAAACCTTATGATCAAAACCCCCACATCCAAAACCTCAATTTTTCAAGCTCTCTTCAATTCCAAGCCATAATGCCTCTTGTAGTTTCATATATATAATCTAGTATCATTTGGGTGATTATACATATATGCCAATAAAAATAATATTACATTAAACTATAGATTAAATAATCTACCCCTAATAACCATATGTCATACATATAAATATACTTGACTAAATTTTATGTTAAAAGAGCCTTGTTAATGTTACTTGGACTATACATAAATAAGCTTTCTAAAGATTTCGTGTTCATAATTATAGAGAAAAACAATAGAGAGACAATAAGCATAAAATTCTAATAAGACTAAGTGTGCAATTATTATATATTCATATATAAAATCTCGTATCATTTAGTTGATTACATATATACCAATAAAAATAATATTACATTAAACTATGGATTAAATAATCTACCCCCAATAACCATATATGTCATATATGTCATGAATGTAAATATACTTGACTAAATTTTATATTAAAAGAACCTTGTTAATGTTACTTCAACTATATGAAAATAAGTTTTCTAATAGATTGCATGTTCATAATTATAAAGATAAACAATAGATCTAGACAATAACCATAAGATTCTAATAAGACATATACATATATGTCAATAAAAATAATTAAACTATGGATTGCATAATCTACCCCCAATAACTATATATGCCATGACTATAAATATTTATTAAAAGAGCCTTATTAATGGTACTTGGACTATATTTAAATAAATGTTCTAATAGATTGTGTGTTCAATTATAGAGAAACAATATAAAGTCAATAATTATAGATATAAACAATAGGTAGACAATAAACATAAGATTCTGGTAAGACTAAGTATCCAATTGTCTAACAATTATTCCACACTAAAACATAGAAATAAACAATCAAATAATAAACAAAACAAATCTTCAATGTATCGTACACTCATACATTTAAATAAATGAACTAATCACTAAATTATTATTGAACTCAAATATGTATGTTAAACCAACAACAATTAAATACAAAATCAACTATCAAATAACATAAATTCACACAATCATTAATATAATAATAAGTAGTCTAACCTCATTAATTTGAATCTAACACTTCATTTGATTAGCCTCGATAAAGGTTGGGGAAAATAGGTGCATTCATTCCCTTGCAAATCTCAAGGTAATTATTGACTATTGTTATTGAATTATTTTAATAAGTTTATTAATGTAGATTTGATTTATTTAGTGACACTTCTTAAAGGTAGAGAAAAGAGCCAAGGGTGAGAAAGAAAGAAGAGTTGGAATTGTGGGTCCCTTTAACGTCAGTTTTATCTTCTTGGAAGGCAAAAGAGCTACATAATACTGTTCCTGCACATGCTACAAAATCTTTTCAAAACTGTCTGTCTGATAAGAAACTCAAAACCCTAGAAAACTGATGACAAGAAGCATGCATATCCACAAGGCGACACCTGCCCTACAATGACAGGATGGCTTTTATGATTTTTAGCGGTCAGATTCATACTTAAATAAACAAAAAAAATCAATAGAATTTTTTCAGAAACAGAATTTGCCGGGAATAGATAACTTAGAATCTCTGCCAAATAGAATTCTTGTACTTATGTCTTAAAATGCTCACCAATCCTGTACAGAGAATATTTACAGTTAGTAACCAGCGAATTATGATCTTCCATGGGAAAGGGATGAAAGAATTAGAGCACACAATGAAAAGATGAAGATGGGGCAAATAGATTGACAGTTGTTCACCTTACAGAAAAAGCAGCACTTTCTTTATTGCGTCACTACAATGCACAATGCAGAGACTTAAGTTTTAGCCATGATTTTGATCACAGAAGCTTGAAACAACATGCAGAAGAAGCATCACAGAAACCCCCAATTGAGGCCACGTGGTAAAGAAAGAAAGCGTTAAATTGCACAGACGAACTCCCCGCTGCTATCAACATCGAGGTCGGCATCATTTTCGAAATCCATGTCATCCAGGTCAAGGCCATCTCCAAAGTATTGCCCCAGCCCTAATCCCGGTGCAGGTATTCTGGCCTCTGCTATGATCCTCATTATCTCATCGATGCTCTGAGATTGAGGAGAATCTTCATTCCCTTCTTCCCCCTCCTCATCATGCCCATTACTACTCTTACTGATATTGTTAGTGTCTGCTGCGTCTGCCAAATCTGCGGGTAAGTTCTTGAGAAACCATTCGTGATTTCGGATCTCCGGAATTGTGATTCTCTGTTTTCCATTGGGAAAAGTATTAGACAGGAGTCGGTATGAAGAGAAAAATATAAATCAATTCTATGAAAACCTGACCTTGGCAGTATCTGCGACAAAAATTCTTGATAGAAGATGACGGCATTCTGCAGTGATATGAACATAATCTGGAATCGTGTATTGCACATTCAGTATACGCTGCAATTGACAGGAATATGAATTAGAAACCATAATTTCAACCATCTCAGGGGATAGCAGAGTAAAAGTGTGGTTTTGCAAAACTTACCCCAATAGTCTTTCTGAAATTTCGCGGATCATCGGGATCCTCGAACGGATATGCTCCCACTAACATGACATACAGTGTCACGCCACATGACCACACATCTGCAACCTAAAACAACCGGAAAAAAAAACAATTAGTTTTACTAATCAGAGACATAAAATTAGTTTCAAATTTTCGGATTTGATTGATTGTGTAAATATTTTTCATCACTGTTTCGGATCATAATGATAAATCATTCGAAACATTGATGAAAAATGCTTGCATGATCAAATTCAAAAACTCCAAAACTAATACAATTACTAATGTTTTTCACTGCCTCATCAAAATCAAATCGTTTTGATTATTCAAAGCGTCTCGCCTTGCCATCATATTCTTTCTTTGATAAAACCTCCGGGGCTATGTAGGCAGGCGTTCCCACAGTGGATTTAGGCTGAGAATGAAGCAAAGAAGACTGCAACAAAAAATACCCTGTTACGAAACCAGTCGATTAAAACTGCGAGAAGAATTCAGGAGCTGTGGGTGCAACATGGGATGAGAAATACATCCAAAATATTAGAAAAGAAACCACCTTTGAGTAACCGAAGTCACAGATTTTGAGACGAGGAGCCTGACTTCCATCCAGCAGTGTGTTTTCCAGTTTCAAATCTCGGTGACAGATTTGCTGTCAATCTCCAAACACAAATCAAACATTTCCCCCAAAAACTAAAATGAAACGTGAATATAAAACGTCGCCTGCTGGCCACTTACCATGGAATGGCAGTAGCTCACCCCTGATATCAGTTGTTGAAAGAAGAAACGGGCCTGCAATGCACACATGTGAAGCAATTGAATACATACTTTTTCCACCATTAAAAGCATGACATGTGTTTTGAGAGGAACAAATTACAACCTCATCCTCGCTAAAACGGCCAGCGTTACAAATGCGTTCAAAGAGCTCTCCCCCTGCTGCATATTCCATCACTATTGCCAGATGGGTCGGTGTCAATATCACCTGCGCGTTTGGCCCCAATTAAATTTCAATGAATAATATGTGATGAAAGTTGGGCATGAAGCATCCCATTGGTACCTCTTTAAAGCGAACAATGTTTGGATGCCTGAGAGAACGGTGATTGATGATCTCCCTCTGCACATTCTCATCAATCTAACAAAGAAACACAGACAGACAGAAATAACCCATCAGTTTGAAAGAGAGACTGGAAGAAAGAACCCACCAAATTGAAAGAAGCAATGAAAGAGAGATTGGAAGAAACAACTCATCAGTTTGAAAGAAGCAATGAAAGAGAGACTGACTGGAAGAAAGAACCCAAGCAATGAAAGAGAGACTGGAAGTGGATACTGAATGGTTTCAGTGAGGATGGGAAGTTGACAGACCTTGTCGCCCCTCTCAATATACTTGACAGCAACAAGTTCTTTGGTGTGCTTGTCTTGCATGAGTCTGGCCACTCCAAAGTTGCCGGACCCAATATCCTTGACAAGTTCGTACCTATCATTGTCGTGCATAATGGGCAAATCCATGGATGATGCGGCAGAGGCCCCTCTTTCCATGTCTTCTCAGTCCTAAGTAGTCGGAGCTAAGTATGCAGAGGAGTGAATCCCTCTCAGCCTCTCATGGTGATCACTGCTCACCCCTGTTATCAAACTCCAAAGGACGTGTCCCTTGGCCCTCTCTTTGTATTGGGTTTGTGGCAGGAGGGCGTGTCCCCTCCCGGGAGAGAGGGGAAGGGAGTATCCACGTGCCATTTTGCGGACTAAAGATTGTAACTAACCGCAGACAGATGGAGAGACAAGGATGAAACCCCTTCGCCCCTTGTAACTACATTTATGCTATTCGTTCCCTTTCCCCTAAGGAAAAGATGAAGCCTTTACTACCACAATAAAACGGATCGTTTCTATCTGCTATCCAACCGCATTGCAGTGAATGATGATGTTGTTTTGGACGTATGTGTGAAAAGAATGGTTGTCGCAAATGATGAAGAGTCACATGAGAAGCTTATTAACCATCCACGACTCCCTTCACGGGAGAGGAGAGAAGTGAGAAGCAAGAGGTGACAAATGCCACTCTATTCTTCCCTCCTCGCGCCGCCCTTTCACTTTCCTTACCCTTCTAATCTAGAAAAGCAGATCATGAGAAGTAGTATCTTCTTTTGCTGCAACTTTCCTACATCTTATGTAATCTTTCAAGGGCAATAAGACAATCTCAATCGTATGCTTTATGGAAATGGTCTTCGACGAGACTTATGTAATCTTTTAAAGGCAATAAGATTGAGATAATCTCAATCTTATGTAGCATGGAAATGGTCATACACAAGACATATGGAATTTGAAGATCAAGGATAGATGTGTGGAAATTTGTGTCAATGATGATGAGAATATAAGAATAAATATGGATAAACTATAGATTAGGATGGGATATCTAGGAATGTGTATAAGGAAGAGTAAATAAGGATCAAGAAAGGAAATTAAAGAGTGTCATATGTTATTGTGTAATTGTATTAAGGCAATCTCTCAAAATGTTTCCAAAACTAAGTGGGAATTGTCATGGTTATGCAAATTTCACCATTACATTTTTATCTCTATTTTGAGGTGCATGTGTATCCTAAATGAATATATATAATAGTAAAAGAGCATTCACAAGTATGCATGAAAGTAAATATTTAGTCATAAGGTCCATGTAAATCAATGGACCCCACTAGATGTCATTATGTTTGCTCATCCTCAACATGTGCACTTCATAAGAACCTACAAAACAAAGAAAAGTATGCAATAAGTAGCATTTATCTCACAAGTGGAATACACATAAATCAAAAAATTGTTTGTCTATCTATACAAATGAAAAAAGTGAGGGTCAAAAAATTCTATTTATATGGAAAGTGATATGGCATAATAGGCATTGTTGTGCTATGTGATAGTGATCCATCTCAACACAATGATGAGTCTTTGTATTGGTACCTATGGCTATTTGTAAGCTCAACAAATGAGTGATAACTATAATAGAATATCCCCCCTTCAACCAGTTTCATCCATTGAATGTAAGAAAACTAGAGGGAGAAAAATACATAAAATATAAATGTAATCTAAGCATGTGAGTGTATAAATCATGTACAAAGTAATAATTTTCATTGATAGATCATGCAATAAGCATATAATATGTATAATAGATAGACATGAAATCACATTGACTATCATAATTTTCAAGGTATGAGTCTGCCCCCAATATGGAAAAATTTAAGGTGAAAATGACCTTCAAGGTGTAATATAAGAGGGGTATCCAGAGGGCACAATCCCCAATATAATTCTTATACCGTGACAATACATGTAAGTACACATAATAAGGTAGGTGAAGGCATGATGTCTCCAATGTGGTAAAGATAGCTCTAGAAATATAATCATGCATGTAACCACAAGGTAATATGGGGAAAGGCATGACACCTCACAATATAATCCATATCTCAAGATAAGGAAATGATAGCACAGTAAAGAAAAGGGGAAACGAGGCATCCTAAATGTAAAATGATATCTCTAAATGCAAGATATGAAAAAGTGCATTTTTGGGGAGTATAATACCCTCTGCTATCATATAATGGTATTTAATGGAGGCATGAAATATCCATATATGGTATAAGAAATAATCAAAGGCACAGACAAATAATCTAAGTATGATGGTAATGATAATGCTCCTAAATATCAAGATATCATAAGCATGTGGTCCAAGGATAGTAAAAGGGCATAAGTATAAGTATCAAGTAATTAAGGTAGCATATAATTATCATAAGACATGGAATCATAAGCATATATGTATAGAAAACATAATAAAACTAATGTGGTAAAAATAAAGCATAAGAGTGCATAACAATCTCAAAATTATAAGATTGATGTGGTAATCATGGACTAAAACAATATCATAATAGAATATAGAATATCAATAGGCAAAGAAGTTGCAAGCAAGTTAAGTAGATGAAAAGTAAATAATCTTTAAAAGTGGGGGAGGGATATGAAACACAATATAGAAGGTGAAATAAGCATGGAAAGAACAAAAAAGGTTCCAATCAAAAAGTCAAAAAGGTGCAAAGCAATAAGAAAAAGGAAAAATGAAAACTATATATACAAGTATGTCAATTATGAATGTTCATGAATCATTGAACTTTTTTGGGAGGATCATACTCATCCAAAATTTTATCATCATCCCAACAAGAATCATCATATTTTGAACTTCATTTATCTTTTCTTATAGTTCTTCTTTACTTGCATTTTTAATTTTATGTGTTTTTTCTTGATAATCCTTTATACTTGGAAAAAAAAAAAATTCAATGGGCATTATGGTAGGAATGTCTCTATTAACACAAACTTGTTTCTTATCTTGTGACTGTGGAGGAAAACTTACCATTTGATGCATCACAACACTTTTATTTGGTATCCAAGTAGACTTTTAGGCATGAAACTCTAACTAGTATTACATATCAATTCATTTTCTAATTTTGCTTCTATATTTTGTTCATGATTAATTTTCATTTTAGGGATCTTTATTATTATCTCAATGCTTTAGGTTCTTATGTTATTTTGATGAAATTAAGTTCCTATGACATGCATCATTATGATCTATTTTAACTTTGTATGGGGACTCCTTTGGAGTTCTTATATAAGTATCCAAAGTGAAATGGATCAACTTTGTAGTGGGCTAATGTGAATCTCAGAGTACCTTAATAATTTTTCCTTCTTGAATGAATTTATGCATTGATTTATAATGAAAGGTTTGTACTTTCAAATTTTGTAACCATGTTTAACCAAGTATTATGGAAATTATATATGAAGAAAGAATGTCATGGAATTTAAGATTTGTATTTATTTTGGTCCAAGTTTAAGCGATAAGATGAGACAACCAAAACCAATATGACTTATTTATATACATTTGTCATCTTAAGGGAGATTCTCATATGAGCATAAGAAATTTCCTTTAGATGATAATGAACAATAAATCCCTCAATGCATATATTATATGTTTTTTTAAATCAGCAAGAATATCCCCAAGAACACAAACATGTTTTATCCTAAGATATACAATGGCCCATAGTAATTATTTTGTGGTATGTCTTTTATAAAATGTAACTAAAGGAATGGGATGGGAAGAAGAAGATGTAGTGTTTGTTAAATTATGACTCTCACAAAAGCATGGGTATATGAAATATCATTAGTCTCAACATGCATATTGTGAAGCCTAAATCATGTTATCAACTTTGAAAATAAGGAAATATCAATAAAACACCTCATTCAATAACAAAATGACCACATCAATGCGAATGTGTGCACAAAACATAAAATTAAATCAAATCAAACTATTTTACCTCCACAAACGTGGCTAACCTTACTCCATTGTATGTGATGAAATGATGTAAATGATAGTATGTAGATTACTCTTAGCTTAGCATAACCTTGATTCACAAAATGAATGAAAAAATATTTGATTTATCAAATTTTGTGGAGAGATTGAATGGCTAGATGATGGATGTTTTATAGCTTTCACTTGATACCTAATCAACTATGTAGGCTGCTTCAAGAGATCAATGGATAAGATTGGTTGAAAGATTGGCTAAGATGTGGAAGTGGTTACATGGATGAGATGACTGATTGCATGGGTGAGTGGAATGAGTGAGAGTGAGAGTGAACTAAGGTTGATTTTTAGTCAATTCACTAAATTAGGAGATGGAAGAATATAAATAGAATTTATTTATTTAATTCATGTGCATGAGATGAAGTTATATCTAGGAAATAAATAAAATTTTGATTTTATTTATTTTCAAGAGAATTTAAAGATAGAATAGTCAAATTAAATATTAGCTAATTAAATAATTTAAAATTATTTAATTATGGTGGATGAGAGGAATGCATGAACTAATTAAATAATTAAAAAATGTGTAATCAATGTGGAAATAGGAGATTAAGAATTTAAATAAATAATTAAAAATTACTTACTTATAGTGGTTGGAAGACAATGATAAATTAATTAAATAATTAATTAATTTTGATGAGAAAAACTGATGAAATACTTAAAAAGTATTTAATTAAAGAAAATAATGTGTTAGCTTAACTAAATACTTAAAAATTATTTAATTAATAGTGACAAATAGATTGATAAGAAAAAATGACGAGAAGATGATGATGGTTTAGACAAAATATGTTATTCATTTTTAGGTGTCTACATTTTTCCCCTCTTTGAGATAATGTGCCTATTCCGCTGTTTCAAAGACATGTTGCTTGTATGAAAATTTTAGGTGATGATGTGCCCTAGAATGCTCTAGTGGACTGAGGGATGGGGGTAGGTTGGTAGGTTTCCCCCTCAAGAGATCAAGCCAAAAAAAAATTCGGGTCAAGCTCATGATAGGTAAGTAGGGTAGGTTTAATGGAATAAAAGTCAAAAATGAGATCAGATGACTAAATAACGAGATTGAAAGGATAAGGCCCAGATGAAGAAAATGATTTGGAGGAAGGGTAGGGGTGATGAATTAGGGTTTTTTTGGTTATATATAGGCATGGGAGGATCATTTTCAAGTCATTTACATACTCTCCTAGTTATAGATTGTCAGAGCCTCCAGAGTCGATCGGGGGCCTCCCGATCGAGGAGATCAGTCATGGGAGCACCATTAGGACCACCATCAACACCTACAACATAGGAACCAATAACTCAAGATCCAATAGGCTAGGGACCAACACCACAACCAACAACAAGTCTTCCTCCTTGTCCACCATCACCTAGGCATTCAAAGGGTGGGAGCTCAACCTAGAGAGGTGTAAATTACATCGTATGATATAGGCATAAATATGATTATTCTTGCAAGCTATTGTATATTTATGGCTCATGTAGCCCCTTGTATAGACATTTTATTTATGATGTATCATCATGACACTTCTTTGATATATATATGAGATGAGATTTTATGTTGTACCGATCTATGATGTGTATGATGATATATGTATGCAAATGATTATCTCAATAGATGATGGTATGTGATGATGATTTCACTTGATGATGATATGATAATATATGATATGATGCTATGATTTTCTATTTGAAGCTATGATGACCTATGTGATTATTGTACTATGATGCTATTATTGATGATTTTATATTCTCGTGATTATGGATGTAGGATATGTATGATTTTATGACCTATACTAATGATTGTGTATGTTAGGGTTGTATGGATGCAACAATACATTTTTTGTGTGTGTCATGATTCATGGATAGAATGATTAGTAATATAGAAGAAGTGATTTAGAATGATGATGGATAAATGAATCTTGTTGATCAAATATCAAATAGGAAAATCCATAGCTATGATATGGGATGGGTATTGGAAAATAGAATGGATTTTTTTCTTTCTTTCTTTTTTGGTGATGCTGAAAATGTAAAGAGAAATCCTTATTTTAATATAGAAAATGGACATTATGCACCAAGGTATGAAGAACTAGGGTGACATTGTATCCCTTGCATGGAATTTGACTTTGAAAATAAATATCTAGGATTATCCTTATTCATACTAGACATACAAAAACCTTGTTTAAATGTGTGAGAGAATAGGATAGATTATGATATTCCTAGTGCACCAAAGGTATGAGTGACCTGATATGCAAAGGAAATTTATTATGCTAGAAGTTAACTCAACTCACACAAGGCAAGTATTCACCAAGGTATATAAGAACATCCCACAATAAAAACATATGAAAGAAATGATCATGCCCCATCCTATGCTTCTCTAGACACACAAAGATATCAAAAGATCAAGGTGGCTTTGAGTAAGCATTGAAAGGGGACAAAAAGATAAACTATAAGACAAAAGACTAACCGAAAAAACATATCAACAACCATCATATCTCTTACCAAAGAGAGTGTTATTGTTATCCTTGATTATGCCTTTTTTAGGAAAGGTGTATTCATTAAGGCATATATTGGGATGATGAATCAAATGATTAAGCAATAGGTATGTAGGTAGTGGGTTGATTCAACAATGATCCTAGCTTTCAATTTATCATGAATGCTTTATGTTCAACCAATGCATAATTTTATTTTTCTTGCTTTGTCAAATATGATTATGGTGATGAATGTGTTATCATGGGTGATGATTTTGTTATGAATGGGTGGATTTGTGTAGGTGTTGATTTTTTTGGTGGATTTTTAGAATATTTGACATCTGCTTTTGGATTTTTTTGTTTAATAAAATAAGAAGGATCCAATCCAATGAACAGGTCTAAGAAAAATTCCTCCAATTAGTTGTAGGATAATTTATTATAAACTAAGTTGATTGATTTTATTATGATATTAGGTGGGATGGATAACGCTAGACATTAGTAAATTACCAAGCCATGTTAGGTGGATAAGAAAAAATATGATAGGTAGATGGATATGGATGGGATGCTAACTTTATTATGAATGGAATGGATAGGAATCTAATAGATGGTGGATGATTCTTACTACACATGGTGCATATAAATAGGATTTCACCATCATATTTGTCCAAAGCACCACCGAAGTCGTTTTTACTAAAGGGAAATTTTTTTCATCCTTACTTTTTTCTATTTTTTAATTTCATTCTATTGAATTTTGTACTACACATGATGTTGTAAAAAAAAATTAGCCATGGTACTTTCTCAAGGCACCACCAAAGTGGTTTTCACCATTGGACAAATTATTTCGCTTTTTTTTTTTAATTTTTATCTTGGATACCTCGAGGGTCAAGCATGAAATTTCTTTAGGTGGTTGATGTTATTGGGCTCTTGTAGAGGCTCACCTTCAAGTGTTTCAAGTTGGTAGGATACTAACCCATAGCTCATTGTGGTGAAAAATGGTCCTAATCAATTAGCCTCAAACTTTCCTTTGTTATCCTAGTCTTGCTGATTCTTTTAATTTTCTTTTAGGACTAGATTACCTAATTCAAATCTTCAGGTCTTGATCTTTTTTTCATAACTACAATGAGGATGATTTTGATAGGCGATGGGCTTGCAAATGATTCAATTCATTGAGAGGTCTTTCATCTAGATACTCTAACTCATGTAGTTTGGATACTCGATACTCTTTATTGTCAATAAGATGTTACAAGGACACCCTAAAGAGGGGATTTTGACCTCAATAGGAAACGTTACTTTAGTGCCAAAGACTAGTGAATATGGGGTAGTGCCTACAGGTGTTTGTAAGCTAGTACAATAAGCCTGTAATGTGAGGTTGAGTTGAAGATACCAGTCATGACTAGCGTACTAATTGACTTTTTTATTTGAAGTGAAAAAGTGATGTTGCATATGGAATTGTGTGCTATACTAAAAACATCTTGGCTTTTGAAAGGTATACCACTGTCTGTGATAATGGCATGGGAACAACATATCAGTAAATTAGGTAGTTAAGGATAAACTTCATTATCTCTTTATCGGTGATGTAGGTCAATGGAATGACTTCTATCCCTACATTTAGGAGACTTGATTTTTATTCTTAAGATAACATTGCTATAATCCTTGTATAATCATCAAAAAAAGTTAAGACATAAAGTGATCCTGAGGGATGGGACTTGTATTGGTCCTATTAGATCACTGTAGACTAATTATTGTCGGTTTGAGGAATTTTCGATATAGTTTAGGTTAAAAGGTAAGGTGTTTTGTTTACTTAGTAAGCATCCTTCACATGCTTTTATTTATTTTTATCCTACCTATAAACCAATGATGATTCATATCAAATTAGTGCTTCTAATTTTTAGATAACCGAGTCTTTTATGCTTAAGTTCAATGTCATCATTAACTTAGACAAAAAGGCACACCTTATTTTAAAAACCATTAAATTATTAAAAACCATTCTTTTGAATTCTTTAATGCAACAATAAAATAATTTTAGTATTTCATAAAACAATTATCTTTTGAAATAATAGTTTAAAAATTTAAGAAAATTACAAACAAAAAATAAAAAAAATGTACATGAAAGTTTTTTTCTAAAAAGTGAAAAGTTCTAATTTTACTACTTAAATGGGCTCCTTCCCAACATAATAAAAAATTGATAGCATATAAATGCAAGGTTTGGCATCAACATCCAACAAATTGATATTGTTCTACATCTAATTTTGAGATATTTCACATATAAAAATATTTATCAAAGAAATTACAAGCATCTAATTTGAGATAATATAAAAATATTTATCTTGTGTATAAGGTATATTTGTGTGTTTTTAATACATGGGTCTATGCAAGATCATGGGGGTCCAAAAAGTGGTGATGTGAAAAAAAGGCATTTTTAACACGCCCAAAAACGTGAAATTCATGTTTTTGACTTTTTGCAGGCCCAAGTACAATATCCCTTAGAAACGGATATCCGTTTCTAAACGGATATCTGATTCTAAATAGATATCCGTTTAGTTTAACTCAAGGTTTATAATTTTGTCGGGTCCGACCCCGACCAATTGTTTTATTTTATATATTATAATATTTTTTTAATATATTTATCATATACAAATTAAATTAAAAAATATTATACTAATGTTTGTTAATTTAATATTATATCATAATATATTATAATATTATATTTTATTATAATATTTATATAATATTATATACTATATATTAAATACAATATTAAATTTATTATATTTTATGATTATATTATATTATTATATACTAATATAATATAATATATATATAATATTATAATATAATATATTATATTATATTATATTATATTATATTATATTATTATAAAATATTATATTATATTATATTATATTAATTATAATATATATATATATATTATAATTAATATAATATAATAAATAATATTATTTCATTTTATTTTATAATAAATAATATTATATTATATTTTTTAATACAAAGGGGTAAAAACTTTATTGAAACTCAAACTAGAGCATTACATAAAACAAAGGGCCAAAGCCCCAGGAATCCACAACAAGCATCCAACCAAAGCAAGAAACCACATCATCCCTCACCATTACCATCCCCCTCTTCAGCAAGAATCTTCATCAAGTCCTGACGAGACTCGTGGGACAACTATTCCCATGCATCAATCCGCCAACCATCTTCACAATCAAAAAGCCATTTAGCCAAACAATTTGCAGCCCTATTCCACTCCCACGAAATA
The DNA here is from genome assembly GCA_007258455.2 of Sequoia sempervirens. NCBI lineage: Eukaryota > Viridiplantae > Streptophyta > Pinopsida > Cupressales > Cupressaceae > Sequoia > Sequoia sempervirens. Next base: position 69,732,595 of record VDFB02047230.1, on the reverse strand, counting down.
TGGACAAAAGAAACCACCTCCATCAAAGAGCTAACCTACAAAATCTGTTGTACCATCGTGGCCAACTGCCAACAAACATCAGAAACCTTTTGTTTATTAAGCAGATTAATCAAGACCTGTGAATCAGATTCACATATAGCCTTGTGCCACCCCAAAGCATAAGCCCGCTCAAGAGCGTAAAGGATTGCCAAACATTCCATAAGGTTGATAGTCTGCAACCCTTTATGAACAGAAAAGAAGAAAACCACCGATCCCAAAAAATCCCTTCCAATCCCCCCAATTCCAGCAGGCCCAGGATTGCCCCTTGACGACCCATCAGTATTGATCTTCAGAAAGCCAACCTGAGGGGGCAGCCATCTACCCACCCGTTGAACCTTCTGAATCACACGCCTTCCTCTCCTGACACACATAGAAGCCAAAGACAACCCCTTAATTCCCAGTCTATCAGCCACCTCAGAATCCCCTTTCTCCAAAGGAAACTTCACCTCACACTTAGGCTCCACCGTCTCATGAATCATACCTACAATTTTGTGCCAAACTTGTTGGAACAACATCTTTTCACCACGAAATATTCTGTGATTTCGTTCCAACCAAACCTGCCAGAGAATGAAAGTAGGTCCAACATACCACACATCTTGCAAGAATGAGACCATACAAGGGGGCCTATCCAAACTACTCCAAAAATCCACCAAGGAGGAAGCATGAACACAAGGACTTTTCCAAACTTCCCACCAAGAATGCCAAAGCCGCAAAGCAAAGGGGCACCTGAAAAATAAATGAATCAAATCTTCCTCAGTAGCCCCACACAAGACACATAAAGAAGGGCCCTAGAATCCCCGCTTCTGAATATTATCCCAACTCAAGCATCTATTCCAAGCCAAAGTCCAAATAAAGCAATTGCACTTTGGCCAAGAGAGCTTGTTCCACACTTTCTTCCACCAATGAACCTCCACCCCTCCAATCCTATGAGATAAAAGCACCTGATACCCAGAAGCAGCCATGTAGACACCCTTAGGATTAGGAGCCCAAGAAATAATATCTCCATCCTGAAGGGAACTAAAATGTCTACTAGACAGGATACTATGAAGCTCAACACACTCCTCATCCATACCCACATCAGGCCACTCACCAGGATTCTTCCATCTTGCCACCATCAGTTGCTCATTAGAAGAGATATCCTCAAAAGTCACTCACCCTTGACCAACCTGCCTCGAGGAACCTCTGGCACAAATTCAACAGATTAGGAAACTGAGTGACAATAGGAGGAAATCCATCCCAAGAGTCAGACCAGAAATGAGCCTCTGTCCCCTTTTTGAAAATCCAAAATAAACCCTCCTTGACAAGCGCAACCCCTCTCTTTGTTGGAATATTAGCCTCAATTCTTACTGACATGTAACTCCTGTAGGGAAAAGTCGTTGTGACATTATTCATGTCTGGCCGACTAGCTGTTATGAATCCTTTGAAATGTTCATGTCGCCAAGACAGAGCTGATGTCTTGCCGACAAGTCCATCACTATAACATAGAGCATTCGCTGTGACCTTTTGTCGATTGGAGACCTTTGGTCGACAGTATGTTCCTATCGAGTGTTAATGCGGATGTCAGAGTAGCTCAAGGGCTCAGGGAGAAGTCCCAGCAATTGGAGAATGTCTCACCGATAGCATATGGCTATCGGGGTAACTCAAGGGCATCGGGAAGATCTCCCAGCGACAAATGAAAGGTCACGCTGACGGGAGTTTTCACTTGGCGCCTTCGTGGTGACAAAAGACTTCGGTATGAAGTCTTGGCGAAGGGTTCCTGGTCTCACTGACGAGGATGCAACTGAAGTCATCGGTGTAGCTCTCGGTGCCCGGTGAAATGTCTTGGTGAAATCAAATGTTTTGCCGACTCGGCAAGACATGGGCGCTCGGTATGTGGTCTTGGTGAAAGACATAAGTCTTGCCGATTGGTGAATGCAGCGCTCAGAATGACATAAGACCTCGGTATAAGGTCTTGGCGAAGACGATAAGTTTCGCCGACTCTTTGATGCTTCGGTATGACATGTTCGGCCGGTGTAAGGTCTTAGTGAAAGACTTAAAGTCTTGCCGACTCGGTAAGACTTGGATGAACTCAGTATGAAGTCTTGGAAAAAGATAGATGTCTTGCCGAATGTCAGATGCTTCGGTGAAACTTGGGGAGACCTGGTGAAACATCTTGGCGAATGGAAAGTCTTTCCGATAGCAAAGTGGAAGTCGCTATGACCTTGTGAGAATCGGTATGAGTCTAGCCAATAAGAAATCTCTTGCCGATAGAAACACAATGGATGTCGATGGATTCAGTATGTCTCATGGCATTCGGTATATCTTCTTGCAGACTGTGAACCTATGTCAATAGCGATATGAAGACTTTGTGGCATCAAGGAGACACTGTTAGTGTCTCACCGATATGCCAACAAAGTTGAACGCCCTTGACCAGTTTGACCATCCTATGTGGAGCCTCATGGACCAATTAGAGGAAGCGATTTCAAATGGGTGGCAGTTAGATTTTTGCAACTGTTGCGACGCTGGAGCTGAACAACATGCAGGGAAAAATCAACTACTCGAGAGGAAACTTTCTACGATGGGGCAATGGCAGATAAGGATGAACAGAAGGCAAAAATTAGAATGTGATAAGATTTAAAGGATCGATTCTGATTTGAAATCATGACGAGTGAGATCGGATTGAGGAGAGCATTTATGTAACTGGATGAACAGTGAATGAAGCTACTGTGAACTAATACCAGAGAGTTGTATCTTTGATTGTATGTAATTTTTGTTACTGTAATACAAAGAGATTCAGCTTGGTGTGGTGGGTTTTTTCTTGAAAGGGTTTCCCATGTAAATCTATTGTTCATTGTCTTTGAGTATCTTCTCTGTTTCTGCAAATCTTTCATGTGTGTCTTAATTGGATTGTAATTAGAAAAATTAAAAGTATTGTCTACTTACTTCCCTATGGTTTTGACGTTAGGAAAGTTGTTTCCGTACCATTGCTTTCCTTACAAGTGGTATTAGAGCCTGGCCAGTTGTGTTGTCCTTGTGAGTGGGTTGGGTTTTTTGTGTCAATCCTTTTCCAGTGGGAGTTTTGTAGAGTTCTATTAATTTAATTACAAATTAAGATGGCTAGCACATCCAGGAAGATGGAAATAGAGAAATTCAATGGTAGCAACTTTGAGTTGTGGAAACTCAAAATGGAAGATCTGTTAGTAGACCGAGATCTTTGGACTATTGTGTCTGGAACAATGCCTCAAGGCATGAAGCAAGAGGATTGGGATCTTTCAAACAGAAATTCTAAGGGGCTTATAAGGCTTGTTTGGCAGACTCTGTTCTTCTAAACGTTCATGAAGAAAAGACTGCCTCTTCCTTGTGGAAAAGACTAGCATCCATTTATCAGGGCAAGTCCTTGGTGAACAAGTTGTTCTTGAGGAAGAAGTTGTACTCTTTGAGAATGCAAGAGGGAGGATCTATTGTTGATCACTTAAATTCTTTCAACATGTTGATTGCTCAGTTAACATCTGTTGGTGTGAAGATTAAAGATGAAGATCGTTGCATGCTGCTACTATGTTCTTTTCCAGATTCTTGGGATCATCTGGTGATGGCTATTGGGAGTACGACATCCACTTTCAAGATGGAAGATGTTGTTGCTTCTTTGTTGTTAGAAGAGATGAGAAGAAAATATTTTGAGATGACAAAGGAGGCTCTGGCTGTCAGAGGCAGATCGAAGGAGAAAGGCAAGAAGAAGGACAAGAAATCCAAATCAAAATCGGAAGGGAGATCAAAGTCTCCTGGCAAGAAGTCCAAGGTGAAGTGCTGGAATTGTGGGCAACCTGGTCATGTCCGAAGGGATTGCAAGGAGGAGAAAAATAAGAAGAACTCTTCTGGAAATGATTCTTCTTAGAGTGATGCAGACGCCTTCATTGCAGCTTTGGCTACACAGGCATCAGATGATGTCTAGCTGATTGATTCTGGAGCATCTTTCCACATGACATCTCATAGAGATTGGTTCACAAAGTATGAAGAATACAATGGTGGAAAGGTGTACTTAGCAAGTGATTCATCTTTGGAAATTATTGGTCGTGGAAGAGTTAGAATTCAATTCCTTGATGGAAGAGTGAAGGGAATCAATGATGTGATGCATATACCAGGTCTGGCTCGTAATTTACTTTTTGTAAGTAAGCCGAATGATATTGGAGTGCAGGTCACGTTCTCTGGAAATGGCTGCAAGATGACTAGAGGCTCTATGGTGTTGGCTAGGGGTGCTCGAATTGGTACCTTGTACAAGCTAGATGCACAAGCTATTCAATGCAATAGTGTCTCTGCGAAGTCACTTAAGGCTACCCATGGAGAAAAGAAGGAAAACGTTCCTGATGGAGTAAACGCCATGGAGGTTAAACTTCCACCAGAAAAGACTATGCTCTGGCATCATAGGCTTGGCCACATTGGTGAAAAAGGTTTAAAAACCTTGAAAAATAAAAACCCGGTAGAAGGGCTTGAAGATTGTAACCTTGGGTTCGAATTTTGTGAACATTGCATATATGGAAAGCAACATCGTGTTTCATTTTATTCCAGTCCTCACAAATCTTTTGGTTTGCTTGATTATATTCATTTTGATGTTTTTGGTCCAGTGAATGTTCCTTCTCTGCTAAATCAAGATACTATGTGTCATTTATTGATGATTATTCAAGAAGAACATTTGTATATTTTCTGAAAAGTAAATCATAAGTGTTCAGTTTAAGGAACAGTAAAAAAATAAAATGCTTGAGGTGACAATGGTGGGTGAGTTTTAGATGAATTCGAAAGGTACTATCAGATCATGGGATTAAAAGACATAAGACTACACCTTACACTCCACAAAAATGGAGTTTCTGAACTTAGGTTCAACAGGACAGTAATGGAAAGAGCATGAAGTTTGTTGAGCAGTGTTGGCTTGGAAGAGAAGTTCTAGGCTGAAGCAGTCTCTACAGCATGTTACTTGGTAAATTGTTCTCCTAACTCTACTCTCATTGAGAAGATGCCTTTGGAAGCATGGTCTAGAAAGAAGCCCTCTCTGAGACATATTTGTGTCTTTGGTTGTGAGGCATATGCATATGTGCCATTTGAAAAAAGATCTAAGTTGGAAAACAAAGCTGTGAAGTGTATTTTTATTGGCTATAGTGCTGGCATAAAAGGATACAAGCTTTGGAACCCTGAGACTGAGAAGGTTTTGTACAGCAAAAGCGTCATCTTTCATGAGCTGAAAACTTCTACATTGGATCTGCAGTCAGAGAAAAAATAAGAAAATGAAAAGGATGTAGCAGGAATTCCTCCGACACCAGATAAAGAGGAATTGAAAAATCAAAATGTACCTAATACTGAGGAGAGCTCAAGTAGTTCTAAAAGTTATGAAGAAGATGAAGAACCACCTCAGCCTTAGCCTGTGAGGAGGTCAACTCGTGAAAGAAAGCAACACGATAGGTATATGGGTTTTCTTTAATAGAGTCTACTTGTGCCTATGCTTTAATTTCTAGCACGATGAACCTAGAATTTGTGAAAGAGGCATTTAAAATGTACGATTCAAAATTCTTGGTTGGAAGCCATGAATGAAGAAATGGCATCATTAGAAAAGAATGACACCTAGAGTTTGGTTCCATTGCCTAAAGCAAGAAAATTTGTAGGTTGCAAATGGATATTCAAAAAGAAAATTGGTCTGGATGGCGGTGTAAAAAATATAAGCTCAAGGCTGGTTGCAAAAGGTTATTCCAGTGGGGAATTGATTATGGAGAAAGGTACTATACATAGCTAAAAGTGACATCTATTAGATTTCTTTTGTCACTTGTAGCGGTATGACTTAGAAATTGAGCGGATGGATGTGAGCAATTTCTTCTGGTGATCTTGAAGAAGAAAATTTATATGTCGGCTAAGAGCACTTTGTGGAAAAAGGTAAGGAAAGACTAGTTTGCAAGTTGAAGAAATCTATGTATGGTTTAAAACAGTCTCCTAGAATGTGGTACCAGAAATTTGACACTTTTGTTTTATCATTGGGATTTGTAAGATCAAAATGTGATCATTATGTATATTACAAAGCTAAAAGTGATCAAGTTCTTATTATTACTCTCTATGTTGATGATATGTTGTTCATAGGCAATAGTAAGCTAATGATTACACTGATCTTAAGTCGGTTATGCATAAAGTTAGAAATGAAAAGATCTTAGTGCGGCCGAGAATTACATTACAGGAATGGAAATAACGAGGCAGAAAAATGGAAAACTTTAGCTCGGTCGAGTAAGTATATATCATGAAGCATTCTAGAGATTTTGTATGGTAGTGCAAGTAGCTAGTTTTCGATTACGAGGGAACAAGAAATATCATTGAGGATTGTCCAATCTCCTACTGAGATGGAGGACATGACCAGTGTGCCATATGCTAGTGTGGTTGGCAGTCTTATGTATGCAATGGTCTATACAAGGCCAGACATTGCCCAAGCAGTGGGAGTTCTTAGTCGGTTTATGGCTAATCTTGGAAGGACACATTGGGATGCTGTGAAGAGAGTGTTTAGATATCTGAAGGGAACTTCAGACTATGCTTTGTGTTACCATGGTAACTTGGTTGAATCACAGAGGACTCTCAGTATTCTAGGTTATGTGGACTCTGATTGGGCAAGGGACATTGACAGCAAAAGATCCACCAATGGATATGTTTTCATGATGAATGGTGGTGCAGTGAGTTGGATGAGCAAGCGGTAGGTTGTAGTCGCTTTGTCCACTATAGAGGCAGAATACATGGCAACTACACAAGCCTATAAAGAAGCAATCTGGTTAAAACATTTGTGTTCTAACATTGGTTTTGATGCAAGAAAAATTACTATTTACTGTGACAGCCAGAGTGCTATATGTTTGGCAAAGAATCCTACTTTCCATGCCAGGACGAAACATATAGATGTACAGTATCACTTTGTACGAGATATGGTGGAGGATGGGAAGGTCTCTTTGGAGAAAGTGGATACTCTAGAGAATGTTGCAGATGCATTGACGAAGCCTGTGAGCATAGACAAATATAGGTGGTGTACCAGTTCGATGGGCCTCTTAGCCCATGTTTTTCAGTAGTTTGATTATGCTCTGGAGGTGTCAGTAAGATCTTCGTCAAGTGGGAGCTTGTTGGAATATGTGCCTCAATTCTTACTGACATGTAACTCTTGTAGGGCAAAGTCACTGTGACATTATTCATGTCTGGTCGACTAGCTATTCTAAATCCTTTGACATGTTCATGTCGCCGAGACAGAGCTGATGTCTTGCCGACAAGTCCATCGCTATAACATAGATCATTCGTTGTGACCTTTTGTCGATTGGAGACCTCTGGTCAATAGTATGTTCCTATCGGGTCTTAATGCGGATGTCGGAGTAGCTCAAGGGCTCAGGGATAAGTCCCAGCGATTGGAGAATGTCTCACCGATAGCATATGGCTATCGGGGTAACTCAAGGGCATCAGGAAGATCTCCCAGTGACAATGAAAGGTCACGCCGACAAGATTTTTCACTTGGCGCCTTCGAGGTGACAAAAGACTTCGGTATGAAGTCTTGGCGAAGGGTGCCTGGTCTTGCCGACGGGGATGCAACTGAAGTCATCGGTGTAGCTCTCGGCGCCCGGTGAAACGTCTTGGTGAAATCAAATGTCTTGCCGACTCGGCAAGACATGGGCACTCGGTATGTGGTCTTGGAGAAAGACATAAGACTTGCCGACTGGTGAATGCAGTGCTCAGAGTGGCATAAGACCTCGGTATAAGGTCTTGGCGAAGACGATAAGTATTGTCGACTCTTCGATGCTTCGGTATGACATGTTCAGCTGGTGTAAGGTCTTAGCGAAAGACTTAAAGTCTTGCCGACTTGATAAGACTTGGATGAACTCGGTATGAAGTCCTGGCGAAAGACAGATGTCTTGCCGACTGTCAGATGCTTCAGTGAAACTTGGGGAGACCCGGCGAAACATCTTGGCGAATGGAAAGTCTTGCCGATAGCAAAGTGGAAGTCGTTGTGACCTTGTGAGCATCGGTATGAGTCTAGCCAATAAGAAATATCTTGCCGATAGAAACACAATGGATGTCGATGGATTCAATATGTCTCATGGCGTTCAGTATATCATCTTGCAGACTGTGAACCTATGCCGATAGCAATATGAAGACTTTGTGGCATCAGGGAGACACTGTTAGTGTCTCACCGATATGCCAACAAAGTTGAACGCCCTTGACCAGTTTGACCATCCTATGTGGAGCCTCATGGACCAATCAGAGGAAGTGATTAAAATGGGTGGCAGTTAGATTTTTGCAACTGTTGCGACGCTAGAGCTGAACAACATGTAGGGAAAAATCAACTGCTCGAGAGGAAATTTTCTACGATGGGGCAATGGCAGATAAGGATGAACAGAAGGAAAAAATCAGAATGTGATAAGATTTAAAGGATTGATTCTGATTTGAAATCATGACGAGTGAGATCAGATTGAGGAGAGCATTTCTGTAACTGGATGAACAGTGAATGAAGCTACTGTGAACTAATACCAAAGAGTTGTATCTCTGATTGTATGTAATTGTTGTTACTGTAATACAAAGATATTCAGCTTGGTGTGGTCGGTTTTTTCTCGAAAGGGTTTCCCACGTAAATCTATAGTTCATTGTCTTTGAGTATCTTCTTTGTTTCTGCAAATCTTTCATGTGTGTCTTAATTGGATTGTAATAAAAAAAATTAAAAGTATTGTCTGCTTACTTCCCTATGGTTTTGACGTTAGGAAAGTTGTTTCTGTACCATTACTTTCCTTACACTCTTGAGCATACTCCAAATCACCGAACCTCTCCCCTCCAGGGGATATCTAGGAACATCCACCTGCGAGATCCCCGTGAGATACTTTTGAGATAAAATTCTGGCCCAAATTTGATCCTGCTCCTCACACCATTTCCAATACAATTTTTCCACAAACGGCTCCCCAGACAAAGACGATTGTCTCAACCCAAGACCACCAAACTGCTTTGGGCTACAAACAATATCCCATCTGACAACGCTCCATTGCCATAGTAAGCAGCAGCATCTCTTCCAGTTTGATAGTCAATATACGAGCCAAATCCAGTTATTGTTGATCCACCACCCACAAGGGATCGAGATCCATACCCCACAGAGCGAGATCGAGCTGACCAAGCAGACCCGAAACCAATAAAGGGTTGATGGACCAGAACAAGAACCCGTTGATCCAGCTCATCCACCCGCACCCCCTTAGAATAGTAGGGCAGTAGATTAAGTAGATTGAGTGAAAGCAGTTGAAGTAGAGCTTTCTCAGGCAACAGAAGCAAAGGTAGGGCCGGTTGATCCAGTCAAAGAATCCGTTGATCAAGATCGAGATAGAAACCCAGTAGCAACTAAACTCAATTTTCACCCCCTACAATTCTATGGCAACCACCCTTTCTCGTTTAGTTCAATCTATCAGCAATAAATTTAAATATAATTTTATAAACCACATTGCAAAGAGAGATAGGACGAAATTGACTTAACCTATCTGCCCCATCACACTTGGGGATGAGAGCAAGAAAGGTAGAATTCAAAGCCCTTAACATCTGCTTATTCCTTTGAGATTCTTGAACAACCGCCAATAAGTCCAGCTTGATAATATCCCAGAATTCTTGAAAGAACTCAATCGGGAAACCATCAGGTCCAGGAGCTTTCCCTTTCTTCATTTGAAATACAGTCCCCTCCAACTCTTCAATTGAAATACCACTCATGAGGTGCTCTTTCATCTCCCTTGAAACCAAAGAGGGGATACAAGAAAGGACCTGAGCCTCCTCTTCAGAACCCCCTGCATCTCCTCTCTGAATAAAGAACCAAAATACTGCACAACTTCCCCCTCGATATCATGAAAAGAGGATAGGTGCTCCCCCTTGTCATTCACTAGAACCGAAATGGAATTGCCTCGTCTTCTGGCTTTCACCGAGTTGAAGAAAAAAGCAATATTTTTATCACCTTCTTGAAGCCATTCAACCTGGGCCTTCTGTTTCCAAAAGACTTCCTCCTGCAGCTCACACTCCTCCAAAGCTTTCAAAGCTCTTGCCTCTTCCCGAAGAAAATCTTCAGTAACCCCATCCTCCCTGATCACCCTCGTAATACCATTCAACTCAGCCTGAGCAGTAGCCTTAGCAAGGAAAATATTACCAAAACATTGTTGGTTCCATCGTTTAAGCTGATATTTGACAGATTGAAGAAGCTTAGCAAAGCTATACATTGTCGTGTCGAAAGCAGGTCTACCACATCTCCACCATTCAGCAACGTAATCATGGAGAGAGGGATCTCGCAACCACATGAGTTGGAACTTGAAAGAGGGAGATCAAGGAACACGAGCAGAAGAAATAGCCAACTTGATAGGCCAATGATCAGAGCCCCGCCAGTCCAAAATTTATAAACTAGAAGACCACAACCCGCCAACCCAATAACACAAAACCAAAAAATGATCAAGACATTCAGCAATGCAATTATCTACCACCCTCTGATTATTCCAAGTAAACTAACCATTGGTGGGCTTGATATCAACAAGGTTCAAAGTAGAGATGTTGTCACGAAGTAGCAACGCAAAGAGCTCCAACCTCGCAATACCACCCCGCTTCTCAGCCAGCTCAGAGATAGCATTGAAATCTCTAGCCATGATCCATGGATGGTAAGGAATCATGCTACAAACAAACTAAATATGGGACCACAAAATTTTTTTCCCCTTAATATCAATAGGCACATAGATATTAGAGAAGAGAATAGTTTCCCCATTCTCAAAACTAGAAGCAACCAAGGAAATAGAACTCTTAAAGGACAACCACCATAGAGGCCGAATCGTCTGAAGGTTCCATAAACAAGCCACACCCCCAGCAGACCCATGAGCACCGATGCATTGACACTCACCACTCCTCCACAACTTAGGCATTAAACCAAACATACACTCAACTGATAACTTAGTCTCCTGTAGGAAGATAACATCAAGAGAATTTCTTATAATCAACTCAGGAATAGCTTTTTGTCTAGGGCCACTGTTCAAGCCCCTTACATTCCAGGAGAGAACAATCATTTCAGGGGGCTTGAAAAATGAGAATCCAAAGTCTTTACAGACCCCAACTCCACCAAAGTTTCCCCTGTTAATTTAATCTTTTCCAAATCCTTTTTCATACCGAGCTTGGAAGACTTCTCACCCACAACTTTTTTAGGCTCCTTTTGATGAAGACCCAACTGAGAAGAAGAAGACCTGTTATTCTTGACCACAACAGAACCTGTAGTCACAACCAGAGAAGATTTTGCACCACCATCCTTTATCTTACCAACAACAAGAGCCGGCTCCACTTGGACCTCCATCTGAAGATCCGTGTCCATTTGCAGTGCACCAGTAACCTACATATCCTGAGTAGCCTCAAAAAGAAGACCATACTACCTTGTACCCAAAGCACCCTAATCCAATTTCACCAGACCCGGATTCACTTCTTGTTGGCCAAGATCATCCAAAAGATCAAACCTGTTAAAATTATCATCATCATGTCTCTCCATCAAGGTCGTCTTCTACCCCCGGTTCCTATTATGGGCCTTGACAGGGATGAAACCATCCACACCAACCCCATCACCAAGAATATGATCCTTCCCCTTATCCACCCTAGGTGGGTTGCGAGGAGGTTGAGAAGGCTAAGAATCCACTGGCTTAGCCCTTGGGAATCTTCTCTCCAAATGACCATATTCATGACATAAATGACATCTAAATGGGAGGGTTTCATAATCCAATTGTTGCACCCAGGAATAAGGACCTACACACATCTCCAAAGAATCTGGCAACGGCTTACTTAGATCAATTTCTACACAAATACGAGAAAAGGTCATCACCTTTTTAAGTTGAGTCTACTGCGAGGATCCAACCGGTTTTCCAAGCAACGCAGTACACAAGTGCAGAAAATCATCTCGCCAACACTCCACCGAAAATCGAGGAAGCCGAATCCACATAGGGACCCGATTTGGAAGCTCCTCAGCAGGGTTGAAACCCGCATGCCAAGGATTAATAAATAGACCAACTTGGTTATGAAAATAGGGGCCCCCCTCAAAGACCTTATTACGGTCCGCCAAACAATTAAAGGTTACCATGAAATAGTTATTCACCAAAAGCATAATTTCCATCTCGCCCTCCGGTATCCAGGTCCGTTGGGCCCAATATTCCAAAAATTGTAACGAAACCCACATCCCCATAAACTTGCATTATAATGAATGCTTTGAATAATATTCTATGTCTTCAACAATCATTTCCATTGGAATCACCAACTTTGGCCTCTCCTTACATCGTTCTAGACATCCATTGATTTTCAAAATCTAAGAGCCTGCACCATCAATCCTTGGTTCTGATGAAAATAGGGTATTATCAAAAATCTTTGTTGCATGGGTTGGTGACTTGGCTCCAACCATAGATCTGAAATCCATTGTTGGGGAAACCCCCGATGTATCACCTCAAGCCATTCAAACAAGGGAAAACCAAGACGGGCATGCACCCCAAAAGAACACAAAAGGTGGATACCCTACAACAAGGGCTCCACACACAGCCACCGCCAATCCCAAACAACACTTGGCACCCCCACCACACAGCAAGGTTAGAGCGAAACAAGTATAGCCAAAGGAAGGCAATGCCTAAGCCAAAGAGCAAACGCAAGCTCAGAGCGCCCCTCCACTAAAAACAGCGCCAACCAAAAGGAAAATGCACACAGATACAGGCATGCAAGCCAAATCCCACTCAGGCTTGGACATAACACCCCACCAGTGTAGCCAATGAAGAAACCCTACGCTACACACCAAGCTTCGCTTCCAGCAAGTGAAGCACCCATGGAAATAGACGAGACCACCACCCGTCCACATGAACACCCTTAGACCAGTGACGCCCCCCCCCCTCCCGAACTAGCGCATGCACAAAGAAAGGGAATAGAGCTAGGGCCCGACGGCCCTAGCTCGAGGAACCGAGCTCACTGCCAAAAACGCCATCTCTCGAATAGAGAACTTGTTATCAATAATATTATATTATATTATGTTATATTATAATATAAAATATGTATTATATATTATAATATAATAAATATAATATATAATATAATATAATATAATGTTATTATAAAATATTATATTATATTATATTATATTATATATATATTATTTATAATATATATATATATATTATATTAAAATTAATATAAGATATATTCTATATTATATTATACATTGCAAAAAAATTGCCGCCAATTAAATATGGTCGGGTCCTGACCATATTTTAAAAAAATTATAAATCAGGAAACAAATATTCGTTTCCTGTGTTATAAATCAAAAAAGAAAAACCCAAGCGCTCATTTTATCTCTTTGTGCATGGGTTTTTTTAGTTTGCAACTCGGATATCCATTCCCTAGAGGGTCAATTTGTTCAAAATCTATCAAATTTCTAAGGTATGTTTGGATTTTTTAATTTTTATTCAATTTATATTCATTTTGCATTGTTTTTTTTAATTTTAGTCAAAAATAGGGTAAATTTGATAGATTTTTTATTGCATTAGAGAACCATTGTTAATTTTGAAAAAAATTATCAATTAACAGGTTTTAAATGGATCAATATGAAAATCCTAACCCTGCACAAGATGCAAACCCTAACCCCACACAAAATGAAAACGCTGATCCTGCACAAAATGAAAACCCTCCAAATCCACCGTCACCACAATCGTTGTTTCCAAATCAAAATGTGCTAACAATACATGAGTCTATTCATAGAAATTTAGATCAATTAAGAAAGGTATGTTGAATCTATGAGACACTCGATGGGCTATCAAATATGAAAAACACTTTGGAAACAATCATTTCAAATGTTGAAACTTTGGCAACTCAACATAATAGATTTGCACAGTGGCGACAAGAACAAAGATAATTTTATGCCGATGGGTTATCATATAATGAGGTGAAGGCACTTGATATTGAGAAAGCCCAATTATCCCAGTTATTCTTCGATCAGAGAACATGATAGCTTGTTAATGTGTGGAAACCAAAATTTTCAATTAAATGGTGCATTCATAGAAACATATTAGATAATTTTTGGAGACGATGGATGGTTTTTGATAAACCACCCAACAACAATCTTGATGTCCCTTAGTATTTTCTCTGAAAATTATATGTTGAGTTTGTGCTAGGGAAACGTGTCAATTACTTTGACATGTGAGATTTCCAGGGTGTTGGTAGAGGGATTCCACAGGATAGACCTAGAGCACGCTGAGTCACCCCAGTTCATCCTCCTTCGCCTATTGTTGTCCTGACTCCACTACCTTACCCTGAGATTGTTGTAGATGCAGGGACCCTAAGCATTTATGTGTTACATTCATTGAGTAATCATTTGGTCACACAAATCCATCATGTTGTGCAACCATTTGACGGTGCATCCCAGCATGATGGTGGTGCACTTGTTGCATCAGCTCCCACTAGTACATCGTCCTCTTCGGGGCATATTTGTGTTCCTCATCATTGCATGACGTGCAACAATTTATGTTTGGGACCTCTCTGACAGTCCACTAAGGCCTCCATAGACACATCCGACTATGAGGTTCATGATATGTCAGATGTAGGAGTTGATAGAGCACGGAGTGGACCATTTGCAGGAGAGACATCGACTGCCAGGGACGATATGGGAGGACCGGTAAGACTTAAAGTAATTTCATAGTGTGTTTTATGTAAATTCTTTCATATTTTATGAGAGATATTTGAACTAATATATGTTTATGTGCTGGAATTTTTAACAGTTGTTGACAAAGGAGCAGATGTCGAAAGTGCAAGAGGCTACGCATACTACCATTTCATTTTCCCTAGAGAATCAGTATACGGTAAATTATTTAAATTGTTATTTTAGATGTTAATTTTTGAAATCTATTATGTTTAAATACATGTACTACATATATTGATATTCTAATGTAATCTTGTGTTTTTATGCAGCAACCCGGTTCTTATACAACCTTTTTTACTAGGTCTGACCCATTCGATGAAGTTGCACAACAGATATATATATATATATATATATATATATATATATATATATTCTCGACGTTATAATTATATGTGCATGTGCATTTAAATTCTTGTCATTTTTTATATAGGAAACCATCTTAGCTTATTCATCCACTATGAGCCCATCTAGTGTCATAGCATCACAGCAGGTATGTGTTTATTTTATATTGCAAATTATTTACGTTTAGATAGGAGTAGATATGTGATTAGTAAATATGATTATTTGTCAACAATTATATGTTAATTTGTATCATTTTTATTTTATCTACTATAGTCCTCTACTCAACTCAGCACTGTGACGAGTGTGGGACCATTACTTTATACAAGGACTCCCGATCATCCTAAGGGACAATCATATGCAGACCATTTTGCAGGAAAGAGAGCAAGACTTGAGGTAAACAATAATTGCATTATTGATATAATAGTACATGTATACTGATTTTGATGTTAAATTTGTAATTTATAAATGATGGTATATAAGTTTCTATTTACTAGTCTATCTTGTAACCATTCACATAATTAATCTAATTTGTGGTTTGAAATGTTAGTGCAGGAAACTTCAAAGCAACTAACTTCTTTTAGGAGGCTCAATTTTGATGGTCTAGCACAAGAATAGGATATGATATAGATTGATATGTACTTAGGGTTTGATAGATCTTGAGATGGCATATAAGCCACATTTTGTAAAAAAAATTGTAAAACTTGTTCTGAGTAGGCATATGCCAAATTTGTATATGCACAAACACAATTATTCTATAGTTTGATATATAAGAATTGATATTTGATCTAATTTTTTCCCCGTGTGCATGTCTTTCTACTTTGAATTTTCAAAATGGAATGTATAATTATCTTAGAATGGTTTAAAGTTATGATTGATAATGTATGTTATAGGTTAATGAAATTACATTTTAATAGAGCTTATGAATTACAATTGGTAATCCATCTATTTCTTTGAGGAGTTTTTTCAAACAATTCATTGCCTTTTCTATTGTACCACATTTTTTTATACATGTCTACCAATACATTTTTATCAAACACTCAATTTGAGAATACCCATGATTTCAAGCTTTGTTGAATGAATTTACATTTGACATTATTTTGTTTTTTGAACTCGTGTAATGAAGTGTGCAACTGATTTTTATTTCAAAAGAAGTTGAAATTAATGAAAAGTGCATACAATTTAATGAAATGCATTTCATGTTACAGTGTTCATTCGAAAGTAATATAATCATCTTGATAAAAATCAATGTCACTCAATGTTCATTCAAGATTAATAACATGTAAAAGGTATAAAATCATCTTGAGTAAGAATCAATATCTTTCAACCATAGGGGTTTGATGCAACCTTCAAACAAAGTCCTTACAACTAAACAAGATACATGTTCATTAGATTGTTCATGTGAAATCTATACAATAATCATGATTAACAATTAAGACATCACTCAACCATGATGCAACCATTAAACAGACCAAATGAGTTTGATACTACCATTAAACAAACCAAAATACAACTCCATGGCATGCATGTTATTTGACCTTCGACATGCAATTTGTATTATCGTAATGCACAATAATGAATGTTGCTAACCATAATGCATCATTAAGAAAACTAGGAATAATATATGGGTACGTTTACATTAGAAATGGTCCTCTTTTGCACCCAAACATGCTGAATCACTCTGAGCTACATTGGACCAATGATTTTCCTTGAGAATCCAAAGTGCAAAAACGTGCCAATATTTGACAGGTTATTACCCCGAAACCGTGATGCTTATAGACTCTCCATCAGAGGATATAGGATCATGTTAGGACCATCTTCAATAACCTCAAGCTCAGTTTTTGCTATCTCAGAGGTGTTTTCCCGAGGTGACGAGTTTTCAGTTTAGGAAAAAGTTGTTAGATGCAAGCAATGTAAAGTTGCAAAGAGGTGCAACTTTCATTTTGCAACTCTTACGACCAAACAAACTGTTCCAACATGTCTGGATGGGTACGTTTATGCTAGGGATGGTCCTCTTTTGCACCCAAATATGCTGAATCACTCTGAGCTACATTGGATCGGCGATTTCCCTTAAGAGTCCAAAGTGCTAAAAGGCAACAATATTTGAAGGGCTATTTCTCAGAAACTATGACTCTTACAGACTCTTTTTCTGAGGCTATGGGATCATGTTGGGACCCTCTACAATAACCTCTCTCATTTTTTTCTATCTTGGAGGCATTTCCCCGTGGTGATGAGTTTTCAGTTGAGAAAAAAATTGTTAGATGCAAGCAGTGTAAAGTTGCAAAGTGGTGCAACTTTCATTATGTAATTTGTATGACCAAACAGAATGTTCCAACATGTCTGGATGGGTACATTTATGTTAGGTATGGTCCTCTTTTGCACCCAGATGCATTGAATCACTCTGAGCTACATTGGATCGACAATTTCCCTTAAGAGTCCAAAGTGCTAAAAGGCAACAATCTTTGAAGGGCTATTTTTCGGAAACCGTGATGCTTATAGACTCTTCGTCTGAGGCTATGGGATCGTGTTGGGACCCTCTACAATAACCTCTCTAATTTTTTGCTATCTCAGAGGTGTTTTCCCATGGTGACGAGTTTTCAATTGAGGAAAAAGTTGTCAGATGCAAAGAGTGTAAAGTTGCAAAGTGGTGCAACTTTCATTCTGCAACTCGTACGACCAATTGGATTGTTCCATCATGTTCGGATGGATACTTTTATGCTAGGAATGGTCCTCTTTGCACCCAAATATATTGAATCACTCTGAGCTACATTGGACCGGCGATTTCCCTTAAGATTTCAAAGTGCTAAAAGGCATAAATCTTTGAAGGGTTATTTGTCGAAAACCATGATGCTTAGAAACTCTCTGTCTGAGGCTATGGGATCCTGTTGGGACCCTCTACAATAACCTCTCTCATTTTTTTCTATCTCAGAGGCGTTTTCCCGTGGTGATGAGTTTTTAGTTGAGGAAAAAGTTGTCAAATGCAAGCAATGTAAAGTTGCAAAGTGGTGCAACTTTTGTTCTGCAACTCGTACGACCAAATGGATTGTTCCAACACATATGGATAGGTACGTTTATTCTATGGATTGTCCTCTTTTGCACCAAAATATGCTAAATCACTCTGAGCTACATTGGATCGACGATTTCCCTTAAGAGTCCAAAGTGCTAAAAGGAAGCAATCTTTGAAGGGTTATTTCTTGAAAACCATGATGCTTATAGACTCTCCGTCCAAGGTTATGGGATCATGTTGGGACCCTCTACAATAACCTCTCTTTTTTTGCTATCTCGGAGGTTTTTTCTCATGGTGATGAGTTTTCAATTGAGGAAAAAGTTGTCAAATGCAAGTAGTGTAAAGTTGTAAAGTGGTGCAACTTACGTTTTGCAACTCATACGACCAAATAGACTATTCCAACATGTCTGGATGGGTATGTTTACGTTAGGTATGGTCCTCTTTTGCACCCAAACACACTAAATCACTCCATGCTACATTGGACCGACAATTTCCCTTAAGAGTCCAAAGTGCTAAAAGGCAGCAATCTTTGACGAGCTATTACCCAGAAACTGTGACGCTTATAGACTCTTCGTCTAAGGCTATGGGATTGTGTTGGAACCCTCTACAATAAACTCTCTCAATTTTTGCTATCTCAGAGGCGTTTTCCTGTGGTGACGAGTTTTTAGTTGAGGAAAAAGTTGTCAAATACAAGTAGTGTAAAGTTGCAAAGTGGTGCAACTTTCGTTCTGCAACTCGTATGACCAAATGGACTATTCCAACACGTTCGAATGGGTACTTTTACGCTAGTTATGGTCCTCTTTTGCACCCAAATATGTTGAATCACTTCGAACTACATTGGACTGATGATTTCCCTTAAGAGTCCAAAGTGTTAAAAAATAGGAATCTTTGAAGGGCTATTTCTTGGAAACTGTGATGCTTACAGACTCTCTGTCTGAGGCTATGGGATTGTATTGGGATCCTCTACAATAACCTCTCTTTGTTTTTATATCTCTAAGGCATTTTTTTGTGGTGTCGAGTTTTTAGTTGATGGAAAAAATGTCAGATGGATGCGATGTAAAGATGCAAAGGGGTTTAGGGTTCGTTTTGTTCCTCGCGAGTAAGTGAAAAAATGATTCATTTACTCAAATACACTTAATTCATGAACTACACACATGAATATAAAGTATTCACATTAAAACACATAGGTTGTAAAGTATACATTAGAATACTCATAAGTGACAAAGTATACACATAAGTTGTAAAGTATACACTTGAATACACGTAAAGTATACACAATACGCATGATATTATCATTCAATAATTGCTATCAAATATAGGATTTACAAAAGTGATTCATTTACTCAAATACATTTAAGTCATGAACTACACACATGAATACAAAGTCTACGCATTAAAACATCTAGGTCATAAAGTATACATTGGAATACTCATAAGTGACAAAGTATACACATAAGTTGTAAAGTATACACTTGAATACACATAAAGTGTACACAATATGCATGATATTATCATTCAATAATTGCTATCAAATATAGGATTTACAAAATGCCACGTAGGCATACAACAAACGGCCCTAATACATAGTCATTTCCTAGAAGGGGGAGGAAATAGAGCACGCAATGCCTTCGTGGTCAACACAGTCTTCCACAGTAGTAGCATGTTGACATTCTGGAGTGACAAGCACCTATACAAACCATCAAGGTAGCAGTTAAAATACATACAATAGAAAATATGCTTAGAATAACAAATCTATATTATTCTAAACAACCTAATGATGATGAAATGGCAATGAAAACTATAAAAGATGCTTACAATAACAAATCTATATTATTGTAATCTATTGCATACCTCTACAAAAGGATCAAAGCTGACTATTGTTGCAACAGCTTCATGATCAATCGTGCCAAGAACATTGCAATATACTTCAAATGAGAAATCTATATGGTCACAATAGAAAAGATGCTTAGACTAACATATCTATATTATTCTAAACAACTTGAATGCTGATGAATTGGTAATGCAAACTAGAAAAGATGCTTATAATAACAAATCTATATTATTCTAATCTATTGCATACCTTTTCCAAAGGATTAGAGCTAGTTATTGTTGCAACAGATCCATGATCAATCGTGCCAAGAACATCACAATATACTTCAAATGAGAAATCTATATGGTCACAATAGAAAAGATGATTAGAATAACAAATCTATATTATTCTAAACAACCTGAATGATGATGAATTGGTAATGCAAACTAGAAAAGATGCTTAGAATAAAAAAACTATATTATTCTAAACAACCTAAATAATGAACCCTAGCAGATAAACAATATCAAAATGTGATGAACAATATCATACCTGTCCCATACAACAAATGATATGCTACTCAAGTGTGCCTGCAGGGTCATCTCTAACCTTCAGAGTTTCTAGTAATGCTTCATGATCAGCACTACCAATTTTCCATAGTTTTTTTTTTTTGTTTTTGGTCTAGCATGATGTCTTAATAACTTAGCATTTGTTGCTATAACAAGGTGTGAATACATGAGAATGGTTTTGTGTTTCTCATAGTCTTCAAATGTAGGTACGTCATTCTTTCTAATCATATATGTTCGCAAACAAGTTCTAAAAACAACAACTAAACCTATGTGATCATAATTTTTTTATCAACATCTAAATATACTTAGAATAACAAATCTATAATATTGTAAACAAGCTAAATGATGATGAAATGGTAATGCAACCAAGTTCGAGAAATGACAACTGAACCTGTAGGATACACGAACCCATCATCATTTGTCATCGGTTGTGTTAGCTTTTTTTTTCCCTGTACACATCATTCCAACCAATAGTCAGATCCCTCTTCATTCCCCTGTGGGGCTACAACTGCATAGACATATCTTGGTTGTACAAGATCTAAAAGATGATCATAGTCAAGTGAACTTTCCATTACATCTTGTGATGAGGATTGTGCTACAGATAAAGGGGTTAGGTACTATGGAATCCATGTATCTACCTACTCACTTGACTCGCACTGATCCCAATCACACTGAATACAATTCTGAAAAAAACAAGCCTTCTCTTGTGTTCATATGGTCCATGCACTCTCATCTGAGCTTCGAACTGAATGCATCTTTGAAGAATCTCTAATTGTTTGACATTCCATTATGTCTCCCATTGTGCCCTCCTCAACCAACCAAAAGAACCTACACACTTATGAATCAAGTGTCCCTCCTCGTGATAGTGCATAAGTACGCCAATCCACAATAGAACTTGCATCACTAAATGTTGCACCACCTCTAATCTTCATTTGTTCCTTAATGAAATCTATCTTCACACATGCACTTGTACCATCATGCTCGCCCTTTTCCACGACCAGCTTTGAAAAAACTTCAAATATGTGGTACACCCCTCTCTATATGCATCCTACTCAACCAATAAAACATGCGAGCATTCTTGAATTGCCCTATGCAGTTATCTGACCAAATCAGATGTTGACCCATTGCAATTCATTTTTCCTGCAAGAACTCAAAAAAAATTTCAAAACAATGTTGTACAAACTCAGATGAATGAGATCTATCATCACTCATGTAAAAATAGTATTCCCTGATTATCTTCCTGTCCTCTTCTATACTATCAGGGGCATGCCTATATGTTATGTGGACAAAAATAGTAATTTGAATATAATTATAATATTGTGATTGAACTTCATTTTGTGGTTACAATGTGTAATTTTCAACAAAATCAACTACGTATACAATAGTTCCAATGGGGAAAGAGTCCTTACACATCTTGAATTGTCAATCCAACCACTACAACCTATGGCTATGTCTTGCATACTTATAGAAAATATTTTTCTTAAAATCTGAAATAAAATCAGCAATACTTATCTCTCTTGCAACCAATTCGCATCTGAACCCTCACCTCCACTCTTCAATGTGTATTTGACTATCTCATACTTGTTTTTCTCAACAATTTTGTTACCAAAATCATGATCGTTGCCCTCATGAAAGCATGTTACAAACTTCGATAAACCACCACATTGCAAACACGTTTCATTTAAACAATCATTTCTATAAAATAAGCAACCATCACCTCTAATGCATAAAAATGAATCTAACAACTCCCTGGATGACTTAGGAAGTTGCACTACATGACACTCTTGCAACATTTCATCAATATGCATAGTAGAACGAATATGGCCTAACAATTCATGATACATCGAAAACTCAACATGGTATTTATAACATGTATTATGAACCTTAATGGGAACACAATAAAATGGCTTGCACAAGACTCAAAATCCCTTTGTTAGATTTGCAAATGTGGATGTTTTTGACAAAATTGTTTGTACAAAATTATTTGGCTACATTCCAAAAAAAATTTAGGATGCGGTGTACGATCTCAATTACCAATTCATAACTTTAAAACATCTTTTACATTCAGTGATACTCTAGAGTGAGAATTCCAATATTTTTCAATTTGCATCTTTACATTATCGGTTAGCTTTTTATCAACACGTGGAATCCTCCCACTAAAATCCCACGTATCATTTTGAAGAGCACTTTCGAGTCTTCCTCTTCTTGAGAGTGCTCTATTCAATGTTTTACGATTTAAGTTAAAATCAATACAAGTTTGTTTCGGGTATGTGCAGGATCATCATTGGCCAAAAAGTGGCAATATGATGCGAATGTGGCTGACGACATTTTTTTTACCCAAAATTGATGAAATGAAAAGGGTTCTTAAAGGAGATTCTCAGCTTTCCACCATTATAAATTATGTTTTACTTTGAATTTAATAAGTAATTATTATTCATTAAATCTATTTGAATTATAACTAAAGTCTTGATTGATAGGTTGATTGAAAAAAAATTATAGCTTTCAAACAATATCACATTTTTTTAATCCAAAACATGTTTCACATTCTATGATTTGCATACTATAGGATTAAAAAAAGAATAATTTAATTTCATGAAGTTTTGACCAAGTTAAGGTGGTTAGACATACGGGTTTTTTATATTTTTTAAAAGTTGTAATAAAAAAATCATAATTAATTATTTACTTGGAAAAAAATTACAAAAAATTATGCATCACATTGGCACATGAGTCATCTACTTGTATCTAAAATCTTATAAAAAAATATTATCATTATATTGTGATTAGGGTGACACCTACTTCTTATTTTTTCCTTGAAATTTAAGTACTATTGCATTGAAATTTCAAATTTTCACCAAATAGAACTTTTTTTAAAAAACAAACCTAGTAGTTTAGAAACTACATTCAATTTTCTATAGATTATATTTTTACATATTTTTGAAATAATATAGATAACTTATTAAAATTTTTACGTCAAGTTGCCTAACTCTGATTTTTCTAATTTTTTTGCCACTTAAGGGCCTATTTTTTCCATGATGATCTTGCACATACCCTTTCATTAAACGAGCATTTTTCAAATGATAGCTTACTAGTGAGGTTGTGATCACTCTTCGAGCAGCCCTTTTATCTTTTTCCTTACTAGTCTTTCCAATAGAGGTTAGAGCATTAAAAATATTTTTTACAATAAGACTATTTTTTCCAATTTTTTTGTGAGATGAATCTTCAATTTTTTTAATAATGGTCTCATTTTGTAAATCTTAAGTAATTGCACAAAAAATTGGCATTGTTTGGTTAATGTCTTATTGGAAAAGAATTCATTGAACATTTTTGTAGCCCACAAACAAACTATTCGTTCTGACCTTTTTCTTTCGAGATTATCAATTATGTTCTCATCTATTTCAACCAACCATTTAGGGGTTCTTTTGTAATTAGGTATTACATAAGGTTCATTTTCAACATTTTGAATGTTATCAACATTTTCATTTTCAAGTACAATGTTATTAACATTTTCATTCTCACTATTTTCAATATTTTCAATAACAATTTCATTTTGAACAACATTTTCATTGTCAAAAATAATTTCATTTTCAACCACATTTTCATTTTCAAAATTTTCAACAACATTTTCATTGTCAATGTTGTTCACATTTTCATTTTCAATTTCAATATGATCAATATTTTCAATTTCTATTTCATTTTCACTTGAATTAAAATTTAATGGTTTAGAAGAAGCTTCAATTTGAATATTTTGCATACCTTGTCTTCTTTTCCTATGACTTTCTCTATCTTTTTCTCTATATACTTCAATTTGATCTGTTGTAGGTATCCTTTTACCTTTTCTTTTATACCGACTGCTGCTCCCCATTGCACAAACAAAAAAACACACACAAATGATTGGAATTATAAAAAAATTGTCCCTTTTTTGTTTTTTATATAAGTTACAAAATGGATATCTGTTATGTATACCAATTGACATGCCCGCAAGTCTAAACAATCCTCAGCAAGGAAACGGATATCCGTTACCTCTAGTGTTATAAATTACAATGCCCTATGTTAAATAATATATATTATATATTCATACATAATAATTAATATCAATATATTATATTTTAATATATAATATATATTAATACTATATTAATATTAATATATAATAATATTGTTGCTCATCCAAGTGTATAACCTAATAAAATAAAAAACAAATATTTGTTATCTCTAATCTTATAAACTACAATGTCATATGTTATATAATATATATTAATATATTATATTTTAATATATAATATATATTAATATTAATATATAATATATATTAATATTAATATATAATATATATTGTTGCTTGTCCAAGTGTATAACCTATTAAAATACAAAACAGATATCTGTAATAAACGGATATCCATTATTTGAATTTTAAGAGGGTAAAAGCACAAAGTTGTGTCACTTTATAAAGGAAACGGCTAACACCGATCCAACTTTCAAACTTGAATCACTAAAAAGTGGTATATATGTTTTGAATTTTAAAATGATGTAAACTAGTAAAATATGTATATTTTTAGTATATTTTATGTTTGTATTTTTTTTAAAATAAAAAATAAAAAATAATTTTAAACTAGTTTTTAATAAATTAATACTATAATTTAGTAGCTGATAAAATGCTAAAAAATGAAGTTTCATGAGACATCAAACTTTTTATAGTAATTTTTTTTTTTTTTCTTTCAAATTTTTTGGTGTATTTATAACTTGAAACTTTAGTGCATGGATATATTTTTTCCAATTTTGATAAATATATATTTTTAAATAAATATTAAAATGTGTGTGAATCAAAAAATAGTTGTTTCCATCAGACATCAACTTTCATATTAAATATTTATCTAAAATGGAAATAAATTATACCATCTTGAAATAGATTCTTTTATCTAGTGCATCATATATTTTTTAATTTCTTTTAATAAATTTTAGCAGTTTTCCTTGGCATTGTAATCAACCTAATATTTTGTGTTGATACCCTACTTTTAGTAAAAATAAAAAATAAATATAAATAATAATTAAACTATTAAAATAAATATATTTTTGAAAACTACACTTATGGATCTACAAAAGGGTATTTTTATTTTTATTTTTAAATGTTATTTACATTAGTAGGAGTTATTGAAACTTCAAGTTTTTCAAATAATTTTAATTATTTGGTAATTTGGACTTAAAATGGTGCTCCATATGTTTTTAACCAACAATTTTAGTATAAAAAATTGTGGAAGTATCTAACTTAGATAGAATGAATCTTATTAGATCATATGTTTGACCAAAATTT
>VDFB02047230.1:69411229-69706832 GCA_007258455.2 Sequoia sempervirens | reverse complement strand
CTCTCCCACTCTCTCTCTCCCTCTCTCTCTCTATCCCTCTCTCTCCCACTCTCTCTCTCCCTCTATCCCTTTCCCCCTCCCTTTCTCCCTATCTCCCTCTCTCCCACTCTCCCTCTCCCTAAATCCGAAACCCTAAACCCACTCTCCCTCTCTCCCTAAACCCTATACCCAATCTCTCTCCCACTCTCTCTCCCTCTCCCTCCCTCTCTCCAACTCTATCTCCCAATCCCTCTCTCCCTCTCTCCCACTCCCTCCCTCTCTCCCTCTCTCCCTCCCTCTCTCCCTATCTCCCTCTCTCTCTCTCCCTCCCTCTCTCCCAATCCATCTGTCCCTAAACCCTAAACCAACTCTCTCTCCCACTCTCCCTAAACCATAAACCCTATACCCACTCTCCTGCACTCTCCCTCTCCCTCCCCTCTCTCCCTCTATCTCCATCTCTCCCTCTCCCTCTCCCTCCCCCCCTCTCCCCCACTTCCCTCCCCTTTCTCCCTCTCCTCTCTCCCTATCTCCCTCCTTTGCCTACTCCCTCCCTCTCTCCCACTCTCCCTCTCCCTCCCTCCCTCCCACTCTCAGCCTCCTCTTTCTCTCTCCCACTCTCCCTCTCTCTCCCTCACTCTCTCTCTCTCTCTCTCCCTCTCTCACACTTTCTGTTTCTCCCACTCTTTTCCACTCTCTCTTTCTCCCTAAACCCTAAACCCTATACCCACTCTCTCTCCCACTCTCTCTCTCCCTCTCCCTCCCTCTCTCCCACTCTCTCCCACTCTCCCTCTCTCTCTCCCTCTCTCCCTCTCTTTATTATATAATGATTAAATATATATTAAAGATCTAAGAGGGAGATGGAGACTATGTATTGAATATATTATATAATATATTATATATATATAATATATATCTAGAATATAAATAATATATATTATAGTATATATTATATATAATATATATACTATAATATATTTAATATATAATATATATAATATATATTATATAATATAGTATATTTATATTTAATAAATTTATAATAGAGAAAACAGATATCCGTTTATAACGGATATTTGTTACTAATTGCATTAGATTTTTAAGCCTCATGAAAAATCAAAATGTTGTTACAAAACAGATATCCGTTTTGTTGAGGAGAAAGCTCACCTCGTTTTCAAAGGAAGACAATGTATTAATTATATAATATATAATATATTTAATATATATTATATATATAATATATATTAAATATATAATATAATATAATATATAATATATTTAATATATATTATATATATAATATATATTAAATATATAATATAATATAATATATAATATTTATTATATAATAGATATTATATAATATATTTCATATATGTGAAATATACTATTGTATATTTATATACAATAAATTTATTATATAATAAATGGATATCTGTTATGAACGGATATCCATTTTTTATTCCATGGGATTTGAAGCCACATGGGAATATAACATAGTTTTACAAAATGGATAATGGATATCCGTTTCTTTGAGGACTTTATAATGCAAAATCTTCCTCATTTTCACAAACCCTGCCTCATTTTCGCGATGCAGCAGTCGAGCAACGACCTCCAGCGAGTTCCAGGTATGTGTTTTTTGCATTTTTTCATTTTTTTTCCTAATTAGTGATTAATTTAAGTTTTTTTTGTATTTTTGTAGTTTTATTCAATTTTTTCATTTCTATCTAAACATCAAACAAAAAAATTGAACCTTTATTACTAGAAAAAAAGCATAAAATTGAACCAACATACTAAAAAAACATAAAATAGAACCTTCATTACCCCCTTTCTGCATTTTTTTTAACTATTTTACATTCTTGTCTATTTTTCCTTCTTTATCACTTACTCTCATGTTTCTTAAATTCGTGCTTTGTTTCTTATTCTTAAGTTAGTATTTATTTGCTAAACAATTTATTTTTTAATGTTTTAATTGTTTTGACTCTCCTCAACTCTCAAAATAGAAAGCATCCTTCTTGGAAGTGCTCTAACTTTCCAATAGTTGGTGAATCTAGATCCATTGTTAGTACTGACCAGACAAAACTTGTCCCTACAACCATAGGGAAATGGGCGAAGTGAATGGGTAATAATTGATGGGCTATGCAGGAGGCTATCATATTGTATCATATACAAATGATAGCCTCCCGCACATCCCATCGATTATTTCCCATTAACTTTTCCCATTTCCCTATGGATGTAGGGACAAGTTTTGTTTAACCATTACGAACTATGTATACAAAGTCACTAAGTATTGGAAATTTGGAGCTTAACACTTCCACCTTTGTTGAACCAATTTGGAGCTTAACACTTCCACATTGTAGTGAGGTAAAAATTTAATGTATTTTTAAATGAGAGTTCACATCACATTAAAACAATTATTTGTTTTCCATTTACATGCCTTAGACATAAATGAGCTTTACCATTTTTTCATTTGTATTCAATTAAGTCATTTATATTGAATGGTTTAAGGGAATTTTTAAACATGTATCTTACATTTTAAAATTACAAATTTAATGCAGGTTCACTTATAGATCTAAATTGTAGTGCCCTCCAAGATTCACCCTTTTACGATGTTTGATAATTTTTGATTGGGTTGTTTGATTTAATTTTTTTTTAATAACATTGCTTTCATTAATCAAGGTATTAATTAAATTATTAATTACCAAGCATTCTGGATAATTAAATATAAATGTGTATATATATATATTTATGGATGATTATGGTTTGTAATAAATTAAATTGTGAAAAGATATTAATTTAAAATAAAATAATTTTTAAATAGAATGTTATAAATGATAAATAGTAAAAGTGATATTAAAGATGGAAATATTTTCATGCATGAGCATGCACGTCTTTGAACTCATTTTCGAAAAAGAAGTTGAAGCTTATTGAAGATTTTATGAGATTTTTGGATTTTTATTTTGAAAAAGTAAAACTCTTTCCTTATTTTTAAGAGTGTTGATTTTTGGATTAAAAGAAAGAGACACAAAACAAATTCACATCGGGAAGATGGTAGATAAAAAACTAGTAACAGATAATTGACAAGGAGGGTTTTGGGGATGAATAGGACGGTGGTTCCTCAATCGTAAGCTCTACAAGGAATACAAAGGAAAGTGGATAGATAGTTTTAAGGTATGAATTCTTTTATTGCTTAATAGTGGACAATCTTTGTTGATGATATAGTCATTCCACCTGAAATACATGTTCATCATCACTTAGCTCATTAGTGAGGAATATCTCCTCGATTTGCATTTCCGCTTGCTTTGGTCTATAGGTAATCTTACCCATGCATGTGACAGTATATCATATATCCTTATCTAAACAGAATATACTTTAAGTGTTTTTTATTGAGTTAATTCCATATCTAGAACTTATAGCTTATATCGTAGTGTTGATTTGTGATGGACAATGTGTCAATAGGCTAACTTTAGATACAGTTTTCAATGAATGTTTAATGAAGCCACCATGATTAATTCCTTTTGAAACATTTTCATGACAAAAATATTTGAGCCTATGAGGTACCCTCAATTTTTGGTTTCAAACTTCCATACCCTTCTGTATCCTTAATTCTAGGATTTAGAAATGTTACTAATATTCCCATCGTTTAGTTTAGATTTTGTAATTCCAATTTAAATTTCAATATGCATAGGAGATTCTTAAAATTACGTTGCCTTATATTATGTTGAGGTCTATTACCTTGTTTCTTTATTTCTTTATTTCCCTTTTTATTTCATAGCTACATAGTGAGAAGTTTAAAATATTGATTAATGAAACAAATAGAAATTTGTAAGGGAATTCTAGCATTATATAATATTGTATGATAATTATATCATAAGGGAGTTGGTGGAATAATTAGAAATTGAATTTGTGTTAATTAAATATTTTATTCCTCTAATTGTGATTTATTTCATAAAGGAAGTTAGTGATGAAGATAAAATTTGGGATGGTGATATCTTTTCCTTTAATAGCTTGATATTTATCTATTGGTTAATAATGTTATTTAATAATAGATTGAAAAAATCAAATAGAGAAAGTGGGTAGATTGAATTAGAATATCCTTTAATAGCTAATGCTTGTTGCTTAATAGTTACTTCAAATTATAGTGGAGAATAACCCCAATAGGTAAATTAGGGGATTGGTGAAAGAGCATGTTATTTAATTTATTTAAAGATTTCAGTTTGGAATTTTTAATTGGAATGGTAGTGTATTATTTGTGTTATATTTGATGTGTGGGGAGGGTGTAATATCTATAGAACTCGGCTTATATGTATTTTATTTGATAGTCGTTGTATATACTTGGTGATTGGTAGTCGGTTATTATGTCTTTAGTATATTATTCAATGAATATGTTTTATTGTTTGGCATTCGATTTAATATATATATATATATATATCCAAGTTTATATATTATGATTTTTTATTAAAAGAATATTTAAGTCTTTGTAAATAGTTGATTTTTATTAGATAAAGGAGTTGGATTATCTTCATTTGATATAAATGTTCAATAGCTAAAAAGTAAATTACCATGTATTTTCATGATTGAATTATGAGTTATTGTGTTAAAATGTTTAAAGCAGATTAAGTGTTTAGGGTAATAAGTAAAGTGAAAGTGAAACATTCTGGGAATGATTTTCTTTGTGAGTGATGTTTGTGAGTTAGCCTAGCGTTCAACATGGATGTAGTTTGAGTGAACATTTGTGTTGAATTTAATGTTGGATTTTGTTTTGCGGCTGATTTTGTGTTAAGTTGTTTATTAACCAATGGTAAGTGTGTTGTGTAATTAGTAATTGGGTATCATGTGAGGAGAAAATTGAGGTCTCCCTTGGATGCCCAGTTTTTTTTTACCATTGATTATTGTGGTGGAATTTGAAGTTGAGTTGTTTTTGGAAATTTAAAGTTGATGTTGTTTATTGTGGTTGGTTTCAATTTTGAGATCATGTTTTTGTTGCCACGTTAATGGGGAACCATTGTGTTAATGAGTTGTTAGTCTTCTAGAGGTTAGAGGGGAGTGTGGTTATTTACTTGCAAGAGTGGTATGGGGGTCAGGGATCCGGTGAGGTTGCCTAGGTAACCCAGGATGGGGGTCGGCAACCTAGGAAGATTCACATTGGGTAACCCATATCAAACCTAGAGTGTTTGCATGAGTTTTATGTTGTTTCACCTGAAAGTGGGTGGTTTCATGATTCTATTATTTAATCTTTATACTTGGATTGTGTTTATGTGGGATTGAGCCTTGCATTGTGGAAATTATTTTATTACGGAGAGGTGGTGCATGCCTTGTTTTATGTGCATATGATTTTTATGGCTTTGCTATTTTGTGCAAGTTTGCTTACCCAGTTGGTGACTATGAGTTTCTTGTTGCTAGTAGGGGAAGTGGCTTTCAATGGGGATCGGCGCACAAAGTGGCATATAGGTAACTCATTGAGAGTTTCTTTAATCAGTGATAACCTAATAAATAATTAGGGGTTTTGGGTAGTTTCTCACATTAATCCAAATAATGTAGCCTCACTCATGGCCCAAGTGCCCATTTAGGCTTGGGATGAGTGGGAAGGCCTAGAATGGAAAGACCAACTGCCTTGTCTCCATGAAAGGTATGTTGGTTCTGCATGAGTTAGAATGGGGGTCGGGGATCGATTGAGGTTGCCAGGGTAACACAGGATGGGGGCCGATAACCTATGAAGATCCGCATTGGATAAATCATATCGAGCTATGTAATGACACTCTTCCCTTTAGCAACCTTGCGTGTTTTTTGTTCCCCTCTTGTTGTTCTTGTACCTCTAGAAGTGAATGTTTCTTGTTTTTGTTGTTGCTTTTGTTTGGAGTCTTGTTAGCCATTGTTTACTTGACTATTTTATGTTGTGGGTCCCTCTTTTCATCTCCTAGCACAAGGGGTGGGCCTTAGGGTCCACATGGTCGAGTGGAATGTGCTATGCACCCCATTAGGTCCCCAATAAAAGATCGAGTTGTGCAGAGTTATACCATTTGCAATTACTCCATAGTTGGAACTAGTCTTGATACGATGTATTCACTCATATCAGTTGTATTATTCCATGTCATTGTACTATTCTTGTTCATGTTGGGAAGCACTTTTGTATTGATGTAATCCTTGAACGATGTATCTTCATATTATAAATGTAATGATTGAATCTTTAGCATTATCTTATTATCACTGATGGAAGCATATCATAACTATAATGTATATTGATCCTTGTATTATTGCATTATTGGTTCATAATATGTGAACTTTAGTGGTGTTGTATCTGTGGAAATTATCTATAATTGATTCATAAGTGTGAAGGATATAATGTAATGCAGTCATGTAACCTCAAGGGACTAGTTAGTTGATATATACATTTGTATGTTTTCATTTCTTGTAACGCATGATAACTGATAACTCATATTAGTTTACTTAAAAAAAAAATTGTGCTATAATTGTTAGTTTTGAGTTGTCCTTCGGGGTTTGCGTGGTATGGCGTTACAACTTGGTATCAAAGCCAAGTTATCAAACACTAGGTGCTCTAGGTTAATTGAGCCCATTATGTAACCTTGTGTTTGGACTCTTGAGTTTAGGTCTTCACCCTTCTTTCATCCTCATTTAGCAACCTGAGTTTGTCCTTAGGTGGTGTTGGTCTAATGGTGCAGAAAACCAATGGAAAGGATAGGACCCTCAGTGTAGTGTGCAATGCACCGATATTGTTTCCATCGGTGATGCATTATCAACCCTTGTGTTGTCTTGTTGTGCATTTCTTAGTGATGTGAATTTTTGTGTGAATGTGAAGAAGTGGGTGTTAAACTTGGAATTTTATGTTTACGAAGTGATAAACTTCTATTATCTTGATTCTAAAAAGGTGTGAAACTTTGGTCTTTTGTTGAATATGTTGTGAGATTTTGTGTTGAATAATAAATAATGTGGAATGTCTTGTGTGTGAATGATGATATTTAATGAAAATGTGTGCCTTGTGTGTATAATTTTGCTACATTTTTATGAATGTATAGCATTCTGAGGTAATGAATTAGCTTGAATGACTGGTACTAATGTGTTATGTTTCCACCCTAGCTTGCGATTTTCAGGTAGTCGGCTTCAAATGTCGATGATGAAGGTAAATTACTTAGGATATTTAGATGTAGTGTTTCTCATGCCACTTTAACTACATTGACACTTGCTATGTTATGCTATGTACCTTGAGACTTTGGGTGGTGTATGTTTTCCATTATGATGTGATTACTATTTGTGGTCTTGGTGAGAGGGATGTTGTAGCATCACTCATTCACGAGCGTCGTGCTACATTGTGAATTCCTCTCACAGAGTGTTTGTTATTTGATATGTATATATATATGCTCAACATCTTGCTTTGATGCAAGTTGTACGTACTAGGCATCGACTCCACCTGCACTGGCAGGCCTGAGCATGCCTTATAAAACCTAATGGGTATGATGCAAAAAATAGAGTTGACAAGAATTTCCCCAACCCTTGCCATCATCCTTGACGAGGATGAGTACCCCAATCTTGTAACCCCGTTGGTATGGTTTTATTCATTGTTGGTTGCCTTGTTTGGTGTTTCATGTTGATTGATTAATTGTAATGTCACGCGGTTGTTTGTGAGGATGTTGTTTATAATTGTGTGTTTTATTTTTTCCTTGCTACTTCCAGGGGTAAATCAAATTCTTGGGGGGAGGATGTAGTTCCCTCCACGATTCACCCTTTTATGATGTTTGATAAATTTTTATTGGGTTGTTTGATTTAAATTTGTTTTAATAATGTTGCTTTCATTAATCAAGATATTAATTAAATTATTAATTAACAAGCATTTTGGATAATTAAATATAAATGTATATATATATTTATGGATGATTATGGTTTGTAATAAATTAAATTGTGAAAAGATATTAATTTAAAATAAAATAAATTTTAAATAGAATGTTATAAATGATAAATAGTAAAAGCGATATTAAAGATGGAAATATTTTCATGCACGTCTTTGAACTCATTGTTGAAAAAGAAGTTGAAGCTTGTTGGAGCTTTTATGAGATTTTTGGATTTTTATTTTGAAAAAGTAAAACCCTTTCCTTATTTTTAAGAGTGTTGATTTTTGGATTAAAAGAAAGAAACACAAAACATTCACATCGGGAAAATGGTACATGGGTTAAAGCACAAATTTGTGTCACACTTTATAAAGGAAACGGCCAACACATATCCAACTTTTAAACTTGAATCACTAAACAATAGGATATATGTTTTGAATTTTGAAATGATGTAAACTAGTAAAATATGTATTTTTTAGTATATTTTATGTTTGTATTTTTTTAAAAAAAATTAAAAAATTATTTTAAACTAGTTTTTAATAAATTAACACTATAATTTAGTTGCTAATAAAATGCTGAAAAATGAAGTTGCATGAGATGTCAAACATTTTATAGTAAATTTTATAGTTAATGCATGTATCTTCGTGGGGTAATTATTCCTTCTATATTCATGAGCCGCATTCTTCTTGCATATCATTTTGGGCTCTTTTCATTGCTCACCGACATTCAAGCGGACTAGATGCTTGATATCTAAAGATCCAAAATCTAGAGCATTATATCTTTTCCAATTTTCTTGGCCTTTCAGTAAACTTGGATAGCACATAATTCATCACTCCAACACAAAATTTTCCTCTTATATATAGATTGTCAACCTCTTTTAAATGGAACCCTATAAGGCTTTGATTTACGCCATGACGAATAGATTTGAGACTCATTGCCATTGATTTAAATACGGGCATCAAGTTAACACCTTCTGATAATTTTATACGACATGCTTGTAATTATTTCTAAAATAGTATCCTAGCGTATCCAAGCCAGAGAACAGTCAATCATCAATTGGATTTTATAACAAGTTCTTGATTTGTGAGTCTCGTATCATTGTCCAGCAATGGATTATTTTTCTGACCCTCATAGAAAATGATATAGTAAAGTTTTTATGTAGTTCGTGATCTGCTTGTGTGATCCCTCTTCAGGCATGCGTTTCACCTGGTTCTTCGTATCTTTCTCTTCAATTGGCGTTTCGTTTAGTGGTGGGGATTGTGAATGCAATACTATAATTTATACATTGTGTTTTGTTTCAGTTTGTGGTATGCGAAGTTAATCCTTCCTCTAACTCTTCTCAAACACGTCCTTCCTCATTTCTAATTCATCCAATGTCTTTATTTTTTAGGGAATCAGATCTTGTGATTCATAGTATGCATTCTATGTTTTGGCGCCCGCTCCTTCTCTATGGTCGTAGTTTTGCTTAAAATCTCTAAAGCAGTTTTGCTAGAAATACTCAACCAATATTCACGTATGTTCTAAGTAGGGTGCTCCCAAGATAGTCAGTGTGGGCATAAAGGCCAGCCATGCACACCCAATGATCTGTTATATGCAATATAATAAATGTTACTGATGTGTACAGTAGGCGTTGTTCTCATTCGTTAATCCAGCATGACTACAGACACCTAGAAAACAGGTAAGGCTTTCAATGTTAGGATGTGTTTCAGCGTACTTCATTAATTCTCAGATTCGAGAGCTCCCTTGCGAAATCTATTTTGTGCATATTTTGCAATCACTGCATTTCATGTTTGACAATTTCCTTTACCTACTCATTGCTTTCCATCCTATTTTATTGGAGTAAGGGAAACGTATCATACTCACTATATTTGGTAAACAAAGCACCCCAGTATTAATTTATATTTAAATGAATGTTTGAAAACTTCTGCCCTCTGAACTCAGACACTTTACAGTGCCATTGTTTTAATTAGGTTATTGTCAGTTGCTCAGGGTGTATTAGTCTCTGCCTACTGTTGAGTTGCTATAGAAAATGTGTGACCTCTAAAATTGGACATTGTAGGAACAGGCTAAAATACAAGTTACAGAGACCTAGTCTAGTTCACTATTTTTGAGGGAAATTCGTAGGACATGGTTACAGTATATCATATATCCTTATCTAAATAGAATATACTTTTAAGTTTTTTTTATTGAGTTAATTCCATATCTAGAACTTATAGTTTATATCGTAGTGTTGATTTGCGATGGACAATGTGTCAATAAGCTAACTTTAGATACAGTTTTCAATGAATGTTTAATGAAGCCACCATGATTAATTCCTTTTGAAACATAACTTTAGATACAGTTTTCAATGAATGTTTAATGAAGCCACCATGATTAATTCCTTTTGAAACATAACTTTAGATACAGTTTTCAATGAATGTTTAATGAAGCCACCATGATTAATTCCTTTTGAAACATTTTCATGACAAAAATATTTGAGCCTATGAGGTACTCTCAATTTTTGGTTTCAAACTTCCATACCCTTTTGTATCCTTAATTCTAGGATTTAGAAATGTTACTAATCTCCCCATCGTTTAGTTTAGATTTTGTAACTCCAATTTAAATGTCAATATGCATAGGAGATTCTTAAAATTACGTTGCCTTATATTATGTTGAGGTCTATTACCTTGTTTCTTTCTTTATTTATTTCCCTTTTTATTTCATAGCCACCTAGTGAGAAGTTTAAAATATTGATTAATGAAACAAATAGAAATTTGTAAAGGAATTCTAGAATTATATAATATTGTATGATAATTATATCATAAGGGAGTTGGTGGAATGGTTAGAAATTGAATTTGTGTTAATTAAATATTTTATTCCTCTAATTGTGATTTATTTCATAAAGGAAGTTAGTGACGAAGATAGAATTTGGGATGGTGATATCTTTGCCTTTAATAACTTGATATTTATCTATTGGTTAATAATGTTATTTAATAATAAATTGGAAAAATTAAATAGAGAAAGTGGGTAGATTGAATTATAATATCTTTTAATAGCTAATGCTTGTTGCTTAATAGTTACTTCAAATTATAGTGGAGAATAACCCCAATAGGTAAATTAGGGGATTGGTGAAAGAGCATGTTATTTAATTTATTTAAATATTTCAAATTGGAATTTTTAATTGGAATGGTAGTGTATTATTTGTGTTATATTTGATGTGTGGAGAGGGTGTAATATCTATAGAACTCGGCTTATATGTATTTTATTTTATAGTCATTGTATATACTTGGTGATTGGTAGTCGGTTATTATGTCTTTAGTATATTATTCAATGAATATGTTTTATTGTTTGACAATTGATTATATATATATATATATATCCAAGTTTATATATTATGATTTTTTATTAAAAGAATATTTAAGTCTTTGTAAATAGTTGATGTTTATTAGATAAAGGAGTTGGATTATCTTTATTTGATATAAATGTTCAATAGCTAAAAAGTAAATTACCATGTATTTTCATGATTGAATTATGAATTATTGTGTTAAATTTTTTAAAGTGGATTAATTGTTTAGGGTAATGAGTAAAGTGAAAGTGAAACATTCCAGGAATGATTTTCTTTGCGAGTGATGTTTGTGAGTTAGCCTAGCGTTCAACATGGATGTAGTTTGAGTGAACATTTGCCTTGAAGTTGATGTTGGATTTTGTTTTGCAGTTGATTTTGTGTTAAGTTGTTTATTAGCCAATGGTAAGTTTGTTGGGTAATTAGTAATTGGATATCATGTGAGGAGAAAATTGAGGTCTCCCTTGGATGCCCAGTTGTTTGTTTTTACCATTGATTATTGTGGTGGAATTTGAAGTTGAGTTTTTTTTTGGGAATTTAAAGTTGATGTTGTTTATCTTGGTTGGTTTCAATTTTGAGATCATGTTTTTGTTGCCACGTCGATGGGAAACCATTGTGTTAATGAGTTGCTAGTCTTCTAGAGGTTAGAGGGGAGTGTGGTTTTTTACTTGCAAGAGTGGTATGGGGGTCGGGGATCCAGTGAGGCTGCCTGGGTAACTCGGGATGGGGGCTGACAACCTAGGAAGATCCACATTGGGTAACCCATATCAAGCCTAGAGTGTTTACATGAGTTTTATGTTGTTTCACCTAAAAGTAGGTGGTTTCATAATTTTTTTATTTGATTTGTATACTTGGATTGTGTTTATGTGGGCTTGAGCCTTGCACTGTGGAAATTGTTTTATTATGGAGAGGTGGTGCATGCCTCGTTTTATGTGCATATTTTTATGGCTTTGCTAGTTTGTGCAAGTTGGCTTACCCAGTTGGTGACTGTGAGTTTCTTGTTGCTAGTAGGGGGAGTGGCTTTCAATGGGGGTCGACGCACAAAGTGGTGTATAGGTAACTCATTGAGAGTTTCTTTAATCAGTGAGAACCTAATAAATAATTAGGGGGTTTGGGTAGTTTCTCACATTAATCTAGATAATGTGGCCTCACTCATGCCCCAAGTGCTCGTTTAGGCTTGGGATGAGTGGGAAGGCCTAAAATGTCAAGTCTAACTACCTTGTCTCCATGAAAGGTATGTTGGTTCTGCATGAGTTAGAATGGGGGTTGGGGATCGATTGAGGTTGCCAAGGTAACCCAGGATGGGGTCCTTGTCTCCATGAAAGGTATGTTGATTCTACATGAGTTAGAATGGGGGTCGGGGATCAATTGAGGTTTCTAGGGTAACCCAGGATGGGGGCCGGTAATCTATGAGGATCTACATTTGGTAACCCATATCGCGCTATGCGATGACACTCTTCCCTTTAGCAACCTTGTATGTTTGTTGTTCCCCTCTTGTTGTTCTTGTACCTCTAGAAGCAGATGTTTCTTATTTTTGTTGTTGCTTTTGTTTGGAGTCTTGTTAGCCATTGTTTACTTGACTGTTTTATGTTGTGGGTCCTTCTTGTCATCTCCTAGCACGAGGGGTGGGACTTAGGGTCCACA
Organism: Sequoia sempervirens; assembly: GCA_007258455.2. Taxonomy (NCBI): domain Eukaryota; kingdom Viridiplantae; phylum Streptophyta; class Pinopsida; order Cupressales; family Cupressaceae; genus Sequoia; species Sequoia sempervirens. Next base: position 69,694,049 of record VDFB02047230.1, on the reverse strand, counting down.
TAGTCAGGTGGAACGTTCTATCACTGGTAAATTTTGACCCATTTTTTGACGAGCATTCGTCAAAATTTTGACGGCCGTTCATCGCTATTATTGCGTTGGAATTTCGACAACATTTAAAATGTCAAAATCTGACACAATAATAGTGACGAACGGTCATCAAAATTTTGACGGATGCTCGTCGAAAAATGGGTCAAAATGTACCAGTGTATGCACCCCATTGGGTCCCCAGTAGAATATTATGTTATGCAGAGTTGTACCATTTGCAGTGACTCCAGAGTTGGAACTAGTCTTGATACTATGTATTCACTCATATCAATTGTATTATTTCATGTCATTGTATTATTCCCGTTCATATTGGGAAGCACTTTTGTATTGATGTAATCCTTGAATGATGTATCTTCATATTATAAATGTAATGATTGAATCTTTGGCATTATCTTATGATCACTGATGGAATCATATCATAACTGTAATGTATATTGATCCTTGTATTATTATGTGTTATTGGTTCATAATATATGACCTTTAGTGGCATTGTATCTATGGAAATTATCTATAATTGATTCATAAGTTTGAAGGATATAATGTAATGCAGTCATGTAACCCCATGAACTAGTTAGTTGATATATACATTTGTATGTTTTCATTTCTAGTAACGCATGATAATTGATAACTCATATTAGTTTACTTTAAAAAAAATTGTGTGCTATAATTGTTAGTTTTGAGTTGTCCTTTGGGGTTTGTGTGGCGGGGCGTTACATAAATCATGGATCCACACCCTCTAGCTCCAACCACTCCACCTCCACCCACTCCACCTCATAACCCCCCACCTCCACCACATGCATCTGATGGTGGTCGCTTTCGAGAACAAGTCGATGTGAATGTTAGAACCATTCAGGATCAAGTTAACGCTATTCAAAATGAAGAATGTGTTCACCCATTATTGAGGCGTTTTGCATCAAAAATGAAAACTGTTGTTGATGTTGTTAGGTCCATGGAAGTGGACTTAGATGAGCATCAACGATGGCTAGTGGAAAGGAGATAGTCCCAATCTAAAGAGGAAAACACAAAGAAATGAATAGATTGGACTGAGAGCCACAAAACTTTATTAAGACAATGATCTTATATTTATAAAAAAAATTGATCTTGGATGGATATTTTATAAAGAATTTTGTTGGATGGATATTTTATAAAGAATTTGGTTGGATGGATATTTTCAGTGTTGAATTTATGAATATAATAGTATAATGATGAGACAAAAATTTAGTAATAAATATTAAATAATTTATTAATTTAGTGTTTGTTCATATATAGTGTTTATTCATGCATCACGGTTGACTAATGTCTTATTTTTTGATCATAATTATTGTATAGATTTCACATGAACAGTTTAATTAATATGTATCTTGATGTCTTCTAAGGATTTTATTTAAAAGTTGCATCAAACCCCTTTGGTGTACATAATGTTATTGTTTATGTATCATGATTGGAAGATAGTGATTCTTATTCATGATGATTTTATACCTTTTACATGAATGATCTAATGGCATGTTATTAAACTTGAAGGTTTTAATGGCCTGAATGTTGAATTGAGTTGGAATGGTTTTCTTTTATGGTTGTATCACTTCTTATTTTAGAGGGTCCCAACACGGGAAAACACTCTTCCTCTCAACTCTCTCTCTTGGGTCTCTCCCTCTCTCCCTCTCTCCCCCTCTCTCTCTCTCTCTCCCTCTCTCCATCTCTCTCTCTGTGTCTCTCCCTCCCTTTCTCCATCTCAACTCTCTGTTTGTCTCTCCCTCTCACTCTCAAGTCCCTCCCACCACTCTCTCTCTCTCAAGTCTCTTAGAGCTTCCTCTCTCTCCCTCTCTCTCTCTCTCTCTCTCTCTCTCTCTCTCTCTCTCTCTCTCTCTCTCCCTCTCAATTCTTTCTCTCTCTCCCTCTCACTCTTAGACCCCCTCTCTCTCTCTGCTCTCTCTCCCCATCTCTCTCAGGTCTCTCACTCCCTCTTAGGTCTTTCTCTCTCCCTCTCTCTCAAGTACCTCCCACTCCCTCTCTCTCTTTCTTGTGAATTGGTTACACATCAATAAATATATAATATATACTATGTATTAAATATATTATATAATATGTATAATATATATTACATAATATTAATATAATAGATAATATAATAATATATAATATATAATATAATAATATATTATATATTATACAAAATATATGTACTAAATTTAGTATATAATATAATATATAATATAATAATATAGTACATATAGTATATAATATATTATATATAATACATAATATTATATTTTATAAATATATGTATTATAAATAATATAAGAAAATATAACTAACGGATATTCATTTAATAATGGATATTCGTCTAATAACGGATATCCATTTATTAACAAATCCATTTTGAAAAATAAAATGGATATTGGCTCGAGATTTGGTTTGGGATTGCCTGACCTGGAAAGTCAACCCAAAAAACATGTTTTTAAAAATTTATTTAGTTTTCCGAAGTTCGCCCTTGTGGCTGACGACTTTTTTTTACCTGAATTTCATCAAACGAAAAGGGTTTATAGAAAAAATTGTCAGCTTTTCACCAATATAACTTTTTCCTTATTTTGAATTTAATAAATAATTAATATTGATTTTCTACCTACATTATGTCTAAAGTCCTCATTGATAGGCTGATTGAAAAACTTCTATAACTTTCAAACTACTTAACATTTTTTGAATCTACAAGATGCACCACATTCTATGCTTTGCATACTATAGGATAAAGAAAAATTGAATTTCATAATTTTTTGACCAAGTTATGGTGGTCAAACACAAATGTTTTAATAATTCTGAAAAGTTCTAATAAAAAAATCATAACTAATTATTTACATGGAAAAAAATTACAAAAAAAAATCTAGCACATCCAGGCATGTGTGCTCTACTTATATTGAAAAATTCAAAAAAAAATATTATGTTTTTCTTGTACTTAGGGCGGTTAGACATACACCCACTTCTTCTTTTTTTCTTGAAAATTTAGTACCACTACATTGAAATTTCAAATTTTCTCAAAAAAAAATTACGTTTTTCCAAAAAAGGACTAGTAGCCTAGAAACTACATTCAATTTGCTACAACTTTTGTTGTTACATATTTTCAAATTATGTTAATAACCTATTCAAATTTTTATGTCAAGTTGCCTAACTCTGATTTTCTAGATTTTCATCACCACTTAGAGGCCTAGTTTGGACCCCCATGATCCTGCACTAACCCACATTGTTAAATCAATCTTACATACATTACGACCTATTTGATATTATATAATTTATATTAACATAGAATAAAATGATGGAAATTATGTCAATTTGTTCATGCACCCAGAAGTGGTGATGACTTTTTTTGTCTAATAAGAAATCAAAAAGGTAAAGGCTTCTCCTCAAAGTAATAAGTAAAAAAGTGTGATTTAATATCGATTAATGAGGTGCTAAAGGTTAAATAGATTGAAGAGTGAAAAAAAATGTATCCACAAACTTAGATGCTATGATAACTTTTAAATGGATTTTGTGCATCAAGGGTAGATTTAGTGCTCTCCAGATGAATGGAAAGAAACCATTATGAGACGTTTTTAGTCCTAAAATAGGGGATGTTATTTCCAACAATAAACAATATTAACCAATCCCAAATAGTGGTAAATGAGTTATATTGATCTAAAATTATTAAACAATTTTATTGTTTTTAATTCAAATACATGTGCTAGTAGAATCATACTACAATCAATCCAAAACACTATTATGACCTTTGAACCCAAATTACCTAGATTACATTTGAAATGATAAGTGTTTCAACATCTAATAAATATTATAATTATAATATTGAGGCATTTTGTCATATAATTCACATGTCTTTCGTATGATTCCATATATTTGCATTATTTCATTTGAGCCATTCTATCAAATAGTTAGTGCACCTTCTATTTAATTTGTTATCAAATATTTTTCCTATCTGTGACATTGATAGTTGGATATTTTATGTATTTTTTTGTTAAATTTGTACCCAGAAATAGGTTGGTGGATTGAAACTTAGGCATAGTAATTTGAATAGTTATTTATGTGAAGAACTATTAATAGTTTGGGAAGTCAAAAAAGCACCCACAACATCTCACTTTTTCCTATAGAATTTCAATTGTATATTGAACTACCCAATGTTTTTGAGCAAAACAGTCACCCCAATGATATAAAATATTTTTTATCATTATGTTCAATATCTAATTATTCATTTCTTTTATAACTATTTTTTCTTAAAGATAAATTAGCGTAGTTTAAATGAGATTTGAATATCATGTTAGAAAACTTAGATATAGATAGGTGTGATAGTTATATTCATACAAAACCAAATTATATAATTCATAAATTATTTGTAGAATAAAATATAAAGAAAACACATAATACAATATAAAAAATTATGGTGGGAAAAACCATAATCATTAAAATCCCCCACAAGAATCATTTTATGAGAAAAATTATATTGAATTTATCAATGACTGCAAGCATACAAGGACTTCACTTTTACAGTTATTTATGAAATAGAATAATATGGTCACCAAATATTTCTTACTCTAAATTTCCTTCAATCGGGCTTCCCTCACTTATAGGACAAAATAATGAGTTAATAGCCTTTCATTGAATTAATTATAAAAAATCAATCTTTAGTTATTAATTAATTAATTATCAATATGCCTAAGCGTATTAAATATATTATAAGATTGAATCTTATAATTAAATTCTCGTAAATTTTATTTAAGATCATAAATGTTAAGTGTAGACCTTAAATAAATATTATGTTCTAACAAACAAAAATATAGGATACTCTAAGCTCTGTGTGCGCTCCTTTTTTTTCCAAATTTTTTATTTTTTGTGCTCCCTAATGATTCAGCTTGGTAGGGGCCCCATCAAGGCTCCCCCACCTATGCACTCTACTCCTTCCCAGGGAGTTGCTTCCTCTCTTTTGTCTTTTGGGGGATCTAAAAATATGCATGGTGCATCGCCTACTTCAATTCTCGGGGGTAAGGATGGGCCTATTTCAAATCCTAAGGGAGAGGATTCCTTTTTGGCCGATAAGGACCTTATGTCCTACATGGATAAGCTTGTGGGAGGGAAGGTTTTGAAAAAAGTTCCTCAAGATTCCTTGTCTACTTTCTGCACTGTGGAATGGTATGAAGTAGATGTCCCAGATGTAATCATGAATGATGCAATCGAGGGTCTGAAGTTGTCCTTGGTTGGAAAATTCTTTGCAGCCTGTCCTAATATTGACCAGGTACATAAGTGAGCCCCTAACACTTGGAATCTCAAGGGTAGTGTCTCTATCAGTGCTATGCCTAAAGGTTTATTTTTATTTACTTTTGTTATCCCTGAGGATATGATTAAGGTACTCACAATAGGCCCTTGGGATTTTGATAGAAGCTTTAAGAATATTTTATCCATGTGTAAGTGGAAACCAGGATTTGATGCCTTTGCAGACCTGAGTAAAGTAGCCCCAACCTAGGTTAGGCTCCCTGGTTTACCTTTGGAATTTTGGCACCAAAATTTTTTTAAAGGTATTGTTGATTCATTTGGAACCTTGGTTACGGTGGATAAAGTAACTCTTCTTAAGTCTCTACTTGTATATGCTAGAATGTGTGTGAATTTGGTTGTTAATACAGTTCTTCCCACCTTTGTGACTTTAAAATCAAAATTTGGCAGATGGGTTCAACTGTTGGAATATGAAAAGGCTATGGTATTCTATCAAGGTTGTAATAAGTTTGGTCATTTGCAGGATGCTTGTAACAAAATGCCTCTTGAACCTAAAAAAACATAGTCTTGAGTTTTAGTGAGCTCCCCCTTGAAAAATGTGGCTCCAATGACCCTGATAAAGGTGCCTGCTACACCAAGTTCTAACTCGACTTTGTTGTTTCCTAGTAAGGTGGTGGAGCATTCTCAAAATATGAAGAAAGTTGAGGGTTATTCCCTGAACGTGTGTGCCCTCACTGACAACTCTAAAAAGGTCCTTTCTGAGGGTGTTGTTGTTGGGTTCACCTCCTCTCCCTCTTTGGAAAAATACCTTGAACTACAAAATGGTATTGAAAAGTTGGATAACTTGCAAAAATCATCACAAGAAATGGAGGGAGTTGATTGTAAAATTTAGGGACAACAAGGGTATGTGCAGGATCATCATGGAAAAAATAGGCCCTTAAGTGGCAAAAAATTCAAAAAAATCAAAGTTAGGCAACTTGATGTAAAAATTTGAATAAGTTATCTATATTATTTCAAAAATATGTAAGAATAGAATTTTTAGCAAATTGAATGTAGTTTCTAAACTACTAGGTTTATTTTTTTAAACAAAATCTATTTGGTGAAATTTTGAAATTTCAATGCAATAGTACTTAAATTTCAGGGAAAAAATAAGAAGTAGATGTATGTCCGACCACCCTAACCACAATAAAATGATAATATTTTTATAATATTTTAGATATAAGTAGAGGACTCATGTCCCAATGTGATGCATATTTTTTTGTAATTTTTTCCAAGTAAATAATTAATTATTATTTTTTATTACAACTTTTAAAAAATATAAAACTTGTATGTCTAACCACCTTAACTTGGTCAAAACTTCATGAAATTCATTTTTTTTTTTAATACTATAGTATACAAAGCATAGAATGTGACACATGTTTCAGATTCAAAAAATATGATACCGTTTGTAAGCTATAGATGATTTTCAATCAGCCTATCAATCAGGACTTTAGTTGTAATTCAAATAGAAAATGAATAATAATTATTTATTAAATTCAAAGTAAAGCATAATTTATATTGGTGGAAAGCTGAGAATCTCCTTTAAAAACCCTTTCCGTTTCATTAATTTTGGATTAAAAAAAGTCGTCAGCCACATACCCTACAAATACCCATCATATTGCCACGTTTTGGCCCATCATGATCCTGCACATACCCACAAAAGGAAACCCTAGAGGAAGGTGAGATAGAAATCCAGTTGGAAAGGTTTTTGACTTCCTCCCCTGAGCTCCCTCTGGCAGGCCTAAGTTTGGCAGATAGTCAAATGCCATAAAATAAACATGAAAAGGAAAGTAATGATGAATCCAAGAAAAGTATGTTGAATCTCAACTCCCCCCAAAATGTGGGTGTTGTGGATGAGGTTGGATAAATACATAATCAAGAAAGAAGAAGAAACCATATGTGGGAGGAAACAAAAAAGTGGACAGACCTCTCTCAAAGGATTCGAGGAACAAAGATACAGCTATAGATGTGGTTGTAGGAAAATAGAGAACTCTTGACTCCCTAGCTGGGAGTAAACCCAAAAAGAAGTAGGGGGAGATCTTCTCCCAGTCTTTAGTAGTATCAAGGTGATGTTGCTTCTCCTTTTTTCTCTTATGTGTCTATTGTCATGGAATGTGAGGGGACTTAATGGCCCCTATAAACAACATTTGTTGAAAACCTATTTGGCTGATGTGAAACTAGATGTTCTCTTAATACAAGAAACTAAAATGAAAAGAGAAAATTTTGAAAATGTGATTAAGTGGCTATGGCCTAGCACTAATTTTGAAGTAAGTGATGCTGAGGGAGCCTCAGGGGGGATTGCGACTTGTTGGAACCCTGCCAGGCTTGCTGGAAGGCTGAATTTTTGCAATAAGAATTGTCTTATAGTCTCTATGGAAGATATTATTACTTCAGTCAAGTGGAATATGGTTAATATTTATGGTCCTAACTCACGATTAGATAGGCTTGACCTATGGAACTTTCTTGAGGGTATCATTATCAATAGAAAGGAGGAGTTTTGGATGCTTGGAGGGGATTTTAATTCCCCTTTGTATCCTTTAGAAAAGAGCAGAGGTCTTATTGATTTCTCTGATAGCATGATGGACTTATTAGGCTTCCTCAAATATGTGGGGCTAATGGACATTCCTTTGAATGTATCTCTTTTTACATGGACTAATAGGAGATAGGGTAGTCATTTAATCCAAGTTAAGCTAGATAGATTTCTTGTTTCCTCTAATTGGAATATTTTGCAAAAATCTCACTCTTACAGCTCTCTCCAGAACAAGCTCGGATCATAGTGCTCTCCTCCTTGGGTGGGAAGACAAAATTGTTAAAGGAACCTTTCCTTTTAGATACGAAATCATATGGTCTCTTCATTCGGACTTCAAATCCTTGATTGAATAATGGTGGAAGACTCCTTGTGATGGTACCCCCATGTATCGATTAACTCAGAAGATCAAAAAGGTCAAAGAGAATGTTAAAGGTTTGAATAAGTATTTGTTTGGGAATATTTTTACCATCAAAAAATATTTAAGCTTAAAACTTAAGGAGATTAAGGATCTGATGGAATTGGGAATTATGGATGATGAGACCTGTAATCAAGAAAGGGAGTTTAGTTCTCAATGGTACAAAATAAATAAAAAGGAAGAATTTTTTTGGAAACAGAAATCAAGAATTCAATGGTTGAGGGAAGGGGACATAAATATAAAGTTTTTTCATCAGTCTATCTTAAAACACGGATGTTGAAATAGGATTAGATTTTTAAATACCCTTAATGGGACAAGACTTGACAGGGAGGAGGACATTGCAAAGGAGGTTGTCTTCTCAAATTTTCTTGAATTTCCTATGGTGTATAATGTTGAGTTGGAGGACTTTCTACAAGTGATTCAAAATTTCAGCATAGATCGAGATTTAAAAGAAATGACTAAAGTTGTTTCTTTGAATGAAGTTAAGGAGGAGGTTTTCTCCTTTGGTGCTTTTAAAGCACCAAGGCTGGATGGCTTTCCTCCAAGCTTTTTCCAAGTTTATTGGGATATTGTCTCCTCAGACCTATTCAATGCGGTTAGGGATTTCTTCAGATCGGGAAGGCTTTTAAATTATATGAACACCGCCTTTATAGCGCTTATCCCTAAGAAAAATAAGGTTGCTTCTATGAACGACCATAGACCTATTAGTTTGTGTAACACCACTTATAAGATATGTTCTAAGATAATGGTTAATAGACTGAAATTAGTCTTGAATAAGATGATTGATGTTAACCAGAAGGGGTTTTTTCATGGAAGAAAAATTTTGGATGCAGCTATTTATACTCATGAGGTGCTACATTCTATGGACCTTCGTAAAAAATAAGGTATGGCTTTGAAACTAGATATTTCTAAAGCCTATGATCGAGTCTCTTGAAATTTCTTGTTTATTGTTCTAGAACAATTTGGATTCAAATGAAAATTTCTCAACTTAATCAGATCTTGTGTTACTACTCCTAAGTATTTAGTCTTGATTAATGGGGTTTTGCAAGGCTTCTTCTCTTGTGGTCACAGTTTGAGACAAGGTGACCCGATGTCTCCTTACCTGTTTGTCATTGTTGTTGAAGCTTTGGGCCAAAATATTCAGAAACAGCTTGCTAATAAAGAATTGAAAGGGCTATGTGCGACTTCATCCCTCCCCTTGCTTCTCATCAACAATTTGTTGATGATACTATCCTCCTTGGGGAGGCTTCTATCCTAGAAGTGAGATAATGGAAACTCGTTCTTGAGAAATATGCTAGAGTTTCTAGTTAATTTATCAATTACCAAAAAAGTAAAATCTACTTTTTTAATACCAGCCAAATTGTTAAAGACAAAGTTATAAATGTTATAGGATGCTAGGAAGCTAAACTTCTAGCTACTTGCCTTGGTTTACCTTTAATATCAAGAAAACCTAACAATAATTACTAGAATTATATTGTGGAAAAGATACAAAAGAAGTTGGCCAGGTGGAAGGGAAAGTTGCTAAGTTTTGCTAGGAAATTTCAGCTCTTAAAAGCTTCTTTACAAAACATACCAGTATATTATCTCTCTCTCTTTAACATTCCTTCCTATATTGCTGAGAAAATTGAAATGATTCAAAGAATATTCTTATGGTCGGGTGTGGAAGAGAGGAAAAGAATGGCGCTTGTTAGATGGGATATTGTTTGCACTCTGAAGAGGGTTGGCAGGTTGGGTATAAGAAGGATAAAAATGTTCAATAAAGCTCTTGTGGAAAAAATGGGATGGTTTCTTTTGGAAGGGGAAAAGGATTGGGTTTAGATTCTACAGACCAAGTACTTGGGAAATAAGGATGTGGGCTATTTCCTCAGGAAAAAGGATCTCCCCTATGGTTTAGTGTTTTGGAATAACCTATTAAAAATTAGAGGCACTCTAACAAAAGGAGTGAAATTGAGAATTGGAAATGGCCTCAGAACTAACTTCTGGGAGGATGCTCGAACTACTTGTGCTCCCTTGTCTACTAACATGACAACCTCTAGAAAATTAGAATCAGATTGAAAAGAAATATTGGAAAGAAGGTCTCTAGTTATTTAAATTAGGAAGGCTTGAGACCTAAGTGGATTGACTTTAGGAACTATTTGAATAATGTTGTTCTTAGGGGTGGTGGTAGATAACTAAATTGGGATGCTGCTTTGGATTCCCTCCTGTGATAGATTGGTGGTCCTGACCTTTTCTCAATAAACAGGGATGATGAGTGGATCTAGACAAAAAATGCTTTAGGGAGATTTTCAGTTAAATTTGTTTATGAGATCATGGAATCTCAAATATTCCAGATAGGGGTTTTTAACTAGAAAATGGTGTGGAGAAAGAATCTAATTCCCAAGATTAATTATTTTTGGTGGACAGTGATGCATGGCTTTAGATACTCACAATTGAAAATATTAAGAAAAGAGGATGGTATCTAGTAAATAAGTGCTACCTTTGCAATGAAGAGGAAGAATCCACCATGCACCTGCTATTTCAATGTCCTTATGGTCAAGAAGTTTGGGCCTTTTTCTTAAGGAATTAGATGATTGATTAGGTCTTCCCTCCTTCAGTAAAGATGTTTGTTGATTGTTGGAGTATATGCCCCTATTCTTACAATATTATTATTGACCTCTAGATACAAGTTCCCTTGTTCCTCACCTAGGATTTGTGGAAAGAGAGGAACAATAGAGTTTTTAGAGATGCAGCTAAAAGTAGTAAAGAGCTATGTATGTCTATTAGGAAATAGATTCAAGAAAATATTGAAAGTTGTAAGTATGATCCATAAAAGAAAAGGCCATCATATCAAGAGATGTGAATCAAGCAACAATGGGGAATATGTCATGACCTTAACAATGTTAATTGGGCTAAACAGCTAATTAGAAAGACTGCCATTTGGATTCCCCCAGACCCAAGGTGGATTAAATGTAATTTTGATGGGTGCTCTAAGGGGAATCTAGGACTCGCGGGGGCAGGTCGAATTGTTAGAAATCATCAAGGCATCTATGTGGCTAGATACAGCAAGGGCCTGGGAACAACAACAAATATTTTGGCTAAGGCTTACGTAGTGTGGGTAGGAATATGCTACCTAAAAGATAATGGCTACACCAATGTGATTATGGAAGGCGACTCCAAGTTAATAATTGATTATTTAAACAATAAGGTTGATGTTCCTTGGGAGATAAAATATATATTGGACGACTACAAATATATGATACAATCTTTTCAAAATTGCAAGATAAGCCATATCTATAGGGAAGGCAATAAGGTTGTCGATGCTATGGAAAATTTTGGTTTAAGATAGGCAGTTTTAAAATATTGGGATTTACCATTTTGTCAAATCAAATTAAAGAAATATTATCTAAGGATAGACTAGGGGATTTAATTCATAATGGACAGAATGATACTAATTAAAATGAGGGTGGGTAGGGTTGTCCAGCTGTCATGTTTATTGTTGTCTTTCTCATGTGGCAATTGGGAAAGTTGATAGGATGGAAGGGGAGGTACTTAATTAAAGGCAGTCGTACACTAAATCTCAAAGAGTTAAAAAGAAAGGGGAGGAAAGGACACATTCGTTGGGAAACCTCATGTGATAATGAGGAAGAAGTGAAAGTGGGTATGGCGATTATCACTCATATTTCTAAAGATCTTATGAAAGATTTGGGAAAAGAAATTTTGACATGTGTCATAGCCGATGTGAAAGTGGGTAATAAAAAAAGAGTAATCATGACTCAAAAAGGTGGCGGAGCTGTCATTTCTTTTAATGGAAGGCTTCAAAAATATGAGAATAGGCCTTGTATAGTGATTGATTATTTTAAACAAATTTCAAAAAGGTTTGTGCCATTGTTCTTACAAATGAAAATCCACCAAGTTGCTACCAAAACTGAAATTTTTGAATTACCAGTTGCTTTTGTGGTGGATGAGGGAGGCCAAAGTGTGGAGTATTTACTCCTTCCTAAGGATTATTCAACCAAAGAAAAAACCATGGGAGGCCCTAGAAAGAGGACAAAGCCAAGTAAATATGACTCTTTGAAAAAGAATGTGAAACTATAGGGCTTGTTTGAACGGGTTGGGTTTATGCCATACTTTGCGGCCATGGAAGGTTACAGCGAACAACTCAGCTACAAGTTTGTGAATGCTTGGAAAGATGGGGAGGTTGAATTGGGTGGCCTTCACTTTACTTTTGATGCTAAGCTCATAGCCAAAGTGACGAGGCTTGCATATGAAGGGAATAAAATTTCCAAGGTAAGCATTGGAAACTATCAAACCTATATTGATAAGTTTATTGAAGCAAAAGAAAAGGCCCAAAGATTTCATAATGGTTATTCTAGGGTTTTTCTACTGCCCCCTTACCATAATGTTTTCTACTTTTTCATGAAATACTTTATGTTAGAGGGTCGTTTTCAGTTGGTCCATGGTTATCATTTCTCTATTTTGAACCATATCAGACACCAAGAGAAAATAAACTTACCATTTTTCCTCTTGTCCTCCCTAAGCCAAAGCCTTACCAATGGTGTTAAGCCTCCTTTGCACCAAGGTTTGATTTGTGCCATATGAAAGTATGTGTTAGCTACTAGCCCACAAAGAATTTTTTTCCATAATTTGATGGAAAATCCTACTCCCAAGAGTTCTATAAAAATTGACCTAATTGAAAGTCGACCCCACTCCCTGGTCAAAGATCCTACTAAGGCCTCCCCTAATGTTGTGGACCCTACTTGGTTGAATCTCCTTAAAATTACCCCTAAAAAATGAATTGTTTCCCCCCTTGCTCCTGTTGTAAACAAGAAGAGAAAATTGTTGATTTGTGAATCGGGTCTTGACCCTAATACTATAACAATACCAGATGATAACGATAACAACCCTGAATATGGTTCCACCACCCCAATGGTTTGATGATCTACTCAACTTGCTTTGGCCACATCTAAGGGGTTTGATAACATTAAAAAACCAAAAAGTTTGGAGGAAAAGAATTTGGATGAGTCATTGGATAAAAAGGGGAAGAAGGTGTCCAAGGAGGAAAAGGATTCCTCCTCAAAAGTATATGTGTCGAATAGCTTGGGTGATGTTGGATCTCTTGAGGAAGAGGTGTCAGGGTCAGAGGAAGTGGAAGACTTGAGTCAAGAGGAGGAGGAAGGTGATATTTCACATGAAGATGTGTAGGATGGTGAGGAGGATACTAATAAGGCCGAGGAAAAAGGAACAACTATAAATGACCTGGAGGAAATGGACATCACTGGCCCTGGTAATGAAAGCTCAAAATATAAAAATACGGATTTGTAAATAACTAGAGTGCAAAGGCTAGAGGAAAGGTTGGAGCTGCTTGAGAATTTGATACAAAAGGATGACACAGCCAATAGGTTCTAGGTGCTTGAGAGTGTTGTGCGGAATTTATACAGGATTGTGTATGCGGTAATCAAAAAATCGTTGATGGCTACAATCTCGAGACATGGAAAAATCAAGAAACACCAAAGGAAGAAGGGGAATAAGTATGAGGTTGATTTGTGAGGAAAGATAGTGATTAAAGATAGCTTTGAAGATTCTAGTGAGGACCCGATGAAGGTGTGGAGCCTCATTGAGGATGCTTAATCCTTGGCTCTGGTTTCCCTTGCATTATTTTTTGTTGTCATGAAGTCTTTTTGTCCCTCTCTCTGGCGTATTAGTGGTAAAGGCTTTAGATGCCTGGATTATTTTAATTCTAGCTTTATCTTTGTTATGAACTTTGGTAACATTTTGAGTACTCTTTATAGGTTATGCTTATATAACCCTTTTTTGTGGATGGATGTTAATATGGATTGGTTATACCTTTATGGGATGCTTGATAGGTTTATAATTTTTGATACGGTTAGTATAGGATAATGTTTTTGGTTGGTTGGGTCTGGGGAAGTGGTTCTCCTTTAGTTTTGCTTCCTCTGTTTTGTTGTTTTGTCTGGATGTTGTTCTCTGGACTATTGTGATGCTAATGTAAGGGATCAGGGCCCTTTCCCTGTTTAATCAATCAAAAACAAAAATATAGTTCCAATTTATAAATTGGGAACTCTAGGACAAAATCTATGAATATGGGTGTTGTTGCTACATAGACAAACATTACGACTATATAGCTATATGCACAAGTGACTCTTGCTCCAATAAATCTATGAATTTCAAGGATCATTCAACTTCATCTTGTGGTCCTTTTCCCACTTGTAGAATTTTTTATTTTTTTAAATAAAATGCTTAGAAGCCAATATATTATATATAATAGAATGTTGACAAGGACTCCCTATAGTTATATATTTTGAGTTGAGTATGGGAGACAAATGAGAAAAAAAATTGTATACTATATCGTCTTATTTAAACCCCTATCAAGTATATTCCAACCTCCACAAAGAACTATTAGAAATTTTTAGAGCATGCACAAACCTAGTGATTATATGGTGGTGTGTGTAACAATGATTGTCACAATATCAAACCCTAGGGGTAAACTATGACAAGTGGTGTGTGTTGATTAGAAAAATATAAAAATCATGTAAAAGTAGTTAGGTAAGAATGTGCAATTGAGGCTAAAGGGTTTAGGTAGGATTTAAGTTTTGTTATGGGGATAATGGAGGGAGGAGTTTTCAAATTAAGGGTATAGCTATGGAGAGGGAAATGGCTTCCTAATGGGTCACTAATAGATAAAATAGAAAAATGCACATGAAGAATAGAAGAGGAGAATGAAAACTACAAAGGATCCATGGCTTGATGTTTTAAAATGGTTTCATTAACTTTAGATCTTTTACATGTTTGTCTTGTTTCCCTATTTCTCTAATGGAGATCCTACAGTTTTCATACATTGGAGGAAGAATGATGGTACTAAGTTTTTTAGTTTGCATCTAATGAGTGACTAGAGGGGGAAATGGGCTTATAAATGAACCTATACATTTTTTTTAAGAAAATAATAGTTGAAAATGTAGTAAATTTTAGAGCACAATGGGGTGGGAAACCTCAATCTTTGTAATTTAAACTTATACACTTGTAATGGGGGATGTTGGTGATCCAAATACTATCACCCATGGGCACATGTGTCTATATAATGAGATTTTTAGGTTTTTGGAGGTTGTTAGTGATATGTTCCTAATCTTGTAATAAATTGTAGTATCCTTTTGTGAGAATGATAAAGGATATAAATAATTAAAATGGACATTAAAAAACACTATGGGAATGGACAAAAAATAAGTGTTAAAACATAAGGTGAAAAATGAAAAGCAAACAAATTTTGAACCTATATTTTACCCCCACTTTAGAAGGTTGATGACACTAAGTGAAAAGGAAAGCTAATGTAAAGTTAATAATTGGCATAAAGTAAAATTGCATAGAATCTTGAAAATTTTATAAAGGATATGTGAAAAATAGATATAATTTCAACTTTTCCCTTTCTTCCACACACAAGTACCTATCCTATAATGCAACACAACAAAGAAAGATAGTTACTATAGAATAAAGAAATAAATGTTATAAAATAGAAATATTAAACAAGTTAAATGCTAAAAGTACATGGAAATATTAAAAATTATGAAACACTAAGCCTACAATGATATACAAAGCATTAATAAAATACTATGTATGAGAAGGTGAGTTGGAAAAGGTTTCACTATGTCATGGCCAATGAGGTGCGATAATGAAATAAATTAAGTTGAGTATGTTGTCGCCACCAAATGGCAGTACTAGGCCATACCAAAACTCTTAAAATTCTTAATTATGATGGTTATGTGCTTACCATTTGAATATATGTATTTATCACCCAAACTAGATAAAAAAAATATAGGCCAAGACAAAAACATAAATTGTTGAATAATGGAGGTTACATGGTCACCACCCAACTATTTATAGTTTATACACAAACTAGATAAAAAGGTTTATCCATAAAAAATTTATGATGATGTTGTGATGATGTTAGATACAAAATATATAGGATATGGCCCCTTAAATTGATTAGCAAGAAAAGGGATCTAGCCAATTTAAGGTAAGTGGTAGAAGGGAGGAAGGAAAATAAAAAAGGAACACACTATAGTAGAATAATAGAGCAAACAAGGGATCATGTAGGAAATGCTTCAAGTGATAGGAAAATTTTCTCAATTCCTTGAATGATAGGATAGAGGTTCTCTTAAGTAGGATGGGTACGCGACATAGATAGTAAGTATCAATAATCATAATCAATTGATAAAGTGATAAGAAAAAGAAAGGATAAAATTATCAAAGGAAAGGGGAGAATATAACTAAGGTTATGGTACCAATTCAAATAATTTTGATATATTAGGAAAATGGAAAATGTTAGGAATATCATAAAAGTGATGAAAATATAAATGAAAAGCAAGTGGGGTCATGGTAACAATAAAAAAGTAGAGAATAAGAATAATCATATATGTGAAGGTACATGAGTATGTCATGTCTATAGTGCTCCATGTACAAGTGAATTTTAATGAAGAAGGAAATTTCTCACATGAATTTGGGGTTGAACAAGAAAGAAATCATTGAGGGGTAAGTAGGATAGATAGAATCAAACATCACTCAAAACTAAGTGCATAATAATATGAATAGTGGGGATCGCAAAGATAACTATGGGAGACATAAAAGAGAAGAAGTAATCAATAGTATAAAAATATACAAAGGTAGGCACACATGAGAGTAGGAAAGAAGGGTTTCTTCAAGAGTAGATTAAGTCCTAATAATAATGCTACATATAATTATCTTTATTCTAGGATCAATCTTTACAAAAAAGTGCATACACTTAGGAAGAAAATAATATAGGAGAATGATACAACATGGGATAAGGTGAAAAATATGTTGGGTTTGTGTCAAATTGAGAAGGGGCATGATTCTCCAATTCCTTGCATTTTCTCCAAAAGACATAGGAGAAAAGATATAAAAAAGGATGACAAAAAATAGTAGAAAGAAAATGCAAGGATACAATATAGAGAAGAAAAAATATATGTAACATTAATAATCCTATAATATTTAGGTCAACATTAAAAGGGATGTGATAGGTCTTGATAAGTTTCATCATCCCTATATATCATAAAAAGAGGTTAAAAATCATACATACATGGAAGAATGCTAGGAAACAAATAGAGGGAAATGAGTACAATGTTTAATACCAATAATTTCCCCCATTATGTGTTAGCATGCACCCAAAAGTATCATGCATCGTTCACAATAGTAGGGAAAATGATAACAAGAAAACAAGAGAATGTAAACATAATGAATAATTGTGTACATAAGGAACATGTATCTAATCAATATTATCATGCAAATCTTTGTCATCCATCAATTCATCATCAACAAAATTATTTTATACAAATGTTATAAAGTGAGTGAGTGAAGCATCAAAGGACTTGATTTAGGTAAAGATAGAAGATAGTGGTAGAACATTCAAAATATTTTTAAACATGTTTCCTTGACAGGGGAAAACACAAAACATGGAAGGAGTGACTGACAAAGTGGGCACCACCTTATCAAAATGATGAAGAGGGGGATTTGTAGTATGAAGAAAATGCATGTGACATGTAATTGCATCCCAAAAATATGTGTTGAAAGAAGTAGATGAAATAATAGGATCCTCAATAATTCTAGTAATCATGAATTATTAGGGGGATCCATAAGAGGCTAAGAGGACCACATAACACCAACAAGTAAAAAATAGGATTTTATGGGAGGATCTTCAATGTCAAAATATTATTATTATGGTTTACAGGGTGTAAGCTATGGCTTACAAGTAAGTTTCACAAAGTAGTGTGGGATAATAAAGCAAGAGGTTTTAGGATATTATTATGGGTAGCATTATGGTAGAAGAGGATCAATACTAGGTAAAAGTAGTAAGGGTAGAAGGGTGGAAGGAGCTAAGATAATGGTTTGTATTTAGAGCAAAGAGAAGGAGACCCAGATCTAGGGGGGTCTCTATACTTAGGTTTAGGATGAGAAAGAAAGGGATAGAGTATTTAGGTGAGGTGAGAGGGGTAGGCTTAGGTGTAGGATGATCAATTGGAGGAGGTGGGGATATAGGATGGGTATATGGAGGTATTGGAAATATAGATGATGGAGGGAAAGAATTCCTAGCTCTAGGCTAAAAACTAGGAGGAGGCCCAAATATTCTAGGTCCAACTCTAGAATGTGGAAGTGAGTGAGGTTGGATATAATGGGCCTAAGGTGGAAAAGTGGTAAAATTCAAAGAAATAAGACCACAAATATCAAATCCATTTTATATTTGGAGAATAGGAATCTCTAGAACCATAAAATAAATCGAAAGCGTAGGATCATTTACATGATGAGAATCCATCTACTCTACATAGGTCTTATATAATTCAAACATGATGGAATGTAACTCATGTGAAGAATAAGTGGACTTATAAATGAATCAATCATAGTGAATGTTCTCATCTCAAAAAGTGGTTGGTACTTGGAAGGTAGGATAGTCACAACCCAACCATAATAAATGAATTTCAAATATTGATGTAAAACAAATGGAACAACCTAGGATTTCTCTAACCATGGATGCCCAGGGATAAGATAAAACCAATCTACAGTAAGAAAATTATGATGAAAACAAGCAATTATTTCAAACTTTTTTTATCAAGTGAATAATATAGCCTAGGGTGTCAATAAATAGACCATTGTAGCACTTCAATAACATGCCATTGTAGCATAGGGACTGTATTAGTCATTCATTTTATGAAGGTATTCCTTGGTGACGATATTGAAAGAATAATTAACATAAATTAATTTATATTTATAATTTACTATATTGATTATTCCTTAAATATATAGAGGACCATGGTAACTATTGTCTAGTAATTATGAAAGAGAGAAGAAAATAAGAGGAAGAGATGAGGAAGAACACGTGTTAAGAATGAGCTTTACCAAAGTACCAACAAATTCATCAAATGAAAACATGGAAAATTTCACTATTATAGAAGAATAAGCCTTGTCAGAAGGTGGTACAAAAGAAGGTTCCTCACAAGATGGGTGAGGAGCACTAGCTTTAAAAATATGCTATATGTTAGCTTCATGGTGCTATAGAAAATTATTTTTATATATTTATATATTATGGTCTGAATGGGAAATTGAAGGGTTATCCTTATCATTTTCCTCTTCCAAATATATATGATTAGACTCAATAAATTCCTAGGTGCTATATTTTAAATCCATGCAGCATTTTGTATCATGTCTCAAAACCATATGATACTAGAAAAATAATTTTGAGTCATATCCCTAGGAGAGAGGAAGAGAAGTATCAAGAGGATGATGGAGTGGAAGTGTGAGAAGGTAATAAAATATTATTTATTTTATTCTAAAATCATACATGTAGCTACCAACTTCATAAATTTTTAAGTATGTCTAAGATGAAAAGGTATGGTATTAGGAGGAGGAAGAGTAAGAATAGAAAAATATAGAGACTATTCAATAGTATTCACATTTTACTTTGGTTCCATATTTATTTTAAGTATCAAAACCTTTCTTGAAAACCTTAGAATTGTTTTTTGAGAAGAAGCAAGAACAATAGGTATCATATTAGAAGCATGCTACAATTTTTTATCTTATTCTCATGATCAATAGTAATAGCATAAATATCAACAAAAGTAGTGTACTTCTATAAGATGAGTTTTTATATGATAAATTGTAGCAAGCTTTCCATAAAAACTCATTGAATTTTAATATTTGGGTAAATCAATTTATTTTAACTAAAATCAGTTGAAAGTCTAGAAAAAAATCACTGACTCACTCACAACCACTAACTTGCTCACTAGGTCCTTATCTATAATATAGAACAATGGTGAAACTCACCTACAAGATAATTTTCACTTCGAAGTGGCTCACAATGGGTTGAGAAATAATTTTGAAGGACCCAATGGAGTTATGTAGGATAAAATAAAACAACTCAAGAGCATAATCGTGTAATATTTGAAGAAAGAGATTCATAATAATGTTATCATTGTAGATGTATTCAATACACGTAGAGTTGAAAGACCACACATGTGTCATGGGGTGACCCTTGATATCATAGCCCTAAACATAAGGGGCCAATAATGAAAGATGAAATGGATGTGACAAGATATTATAAGAATGGGGTTTGTGACCTCCCTATACCTCGAAGGAAGAGAATCCAACCTTTGGTGCATTTTCTAGAGGTAGTGGATGATGTGCAACATGGAGGTATTTGATAAAGTTGGATATTAGGTAAGAGGTGGTGATGGGAGAAAGGAACCATATGTGGGATGTACAAATGTAGAGAAGGTGGCAAAAGAAATGTATGATGTTAAAGAGATTGATAATGTAGAATCATGGAAAATGTGTGAGGTGGTTGAAAGTATGTATGAGATAGATGATATGATATCAATGGGGGGAAAAGAGGATGATACATAGATTCCATGTGATGAGAAGGAGGATAAGTAATAGACACATCTATATAAGAATGAATATGGCCAAAGTGGGAGATGAGTTGAAATAAAAAAATCAAAGCCAAGGATGAAGGTATAAAATTATAAGAGGCAATCAAGGGGAAATACAAGGAAGGTTGTAATTGTATCTATGCTGATAGTGGTTATGGTAGTGGGGTATTATGATATTTTTTTGGGAAACTAGTAAATATAGAAGGGGAAGCTATGGAAATAGGGGATTTGTGTGAAGGGATAAACAAGTGAATAGGTAGTTCAATGGATGAGGAGGGTTGTGAGTCCCACCTCATATCAGTAGATTTAATAATCTATTTTCATGATCATTTTGTCATCTTATTAAGACAATCATGTCATTTTATTTCTTTTTTATGGACCATTGATCTTGAGTATCCAATTAGACATATGTATGTTCATACATGGTTTATATTGATGTTAGTTTGATGACGCCATGTACATAGTTATTTCCATATGAATTTTTTTTATAATGTGATGTGTGATTTAATTTTATTACTTAGAATTTGGTGTGTTTATATGTTGGATAATCTTGATTTCCTAGCTTATGAATGTTTTAATTGTTGAATACAATTTTATTATGAATGGAAGTATACCTAGAGATGTTAGTTAGAAATGATGTATGTGACTGTGTACATGTTGATGTTTCTTGCTTCGACTATGAAATTATCATGATAGACTAATGCTCAAACTTGAATGTGGAAGTATTATTGGCCAATGAGATTGAAGAGATGACATGGTGATTTATTGTGTTAATCCAATTAAATCAACCTATCATATTCGAAGAGGCTAAGGTATTTTGTTTTGCATTTGTGTCTTGTGATGTGAAAAATTAATATGCAATGTGAAATTTCTTTGTAATTGTGAATTATGATTTATGTTGTAAAGTCCTTATTTATGTGATGTTTTGGGTGAGATAAATGATAAAATGTAACATTTAGGTGCCTAGTGTGGATTCAATATTTATTCAAAGTTCAAGTTAGTTTAACGTGCCATTTTCACTTTATAATGTGTTTCCTAAGGTTTTAGTTCATAGGACTATAGGTTAGGACTCATTTGAAATTCATAAAGTTAACCTTTGTGATTTTTTATCTTTTACTACCACCATTTACATAGGTGACGGAGTGAAGCATGAAGGAGTGGGACACATGGATTGATCCTGATAAGGCAATATTTTCCACTACCCATGCTCACACATTTGAGAGATCAACTTGAGAAAAAAATGGTCTCATGGGGATTTCTCACACATGTATGAGCAAGATGGTTAGATTTTTTAGAAGATCAATCATAAATGTGACAAGTGGAACCTTCACGATGAGAGAAGAGGAATTTGAAAATTCTATGCATGTAGTTCTCAAATTTGGAGAGAAGAAAATTTTTTTTGGCTATTTATTGGTTGATGTGCAAGTTTTGAAAATATTAGTTGTGAGTGAAGAAATAAAAAGAGAGAAAGTTGATTGAGAGGAAAAATCCAAAAAAAGGAGTGGTATATTCGACTACACCAACCTTCTTCAACTAGTGAAGCTAATTCAAGGTGGGCCTCTTGTCTTGTTTACTCCAATGCATTTAAAAATTTTGTGTATGCATATTTGATTCAAATTTATGAGGTTTTGTAATTAGTTTTGTTGATTCATTTGTGTATGTGTGTTGTTGTTCATGTCATTGAGTCATTGAGTTTGGTGTAATTGGAGTAGGTTCTCCCATATTTATGAGAGCACTCCATGTTTTGGGGTTTGAGTGAGTTTGAGACATTGTGGGAAAAAAATGCTAGGTAAAAGTACCTTTGTGTTCCTTGGAAGATATATGTGTGTGATTTTGGGTGGAAGAAGTGGTAATTTGAGTGTTTGGATTATGATGGTTGAAATAGTGGAAGTATGGAAGTTTGGTTGTTATTGTGATACACATGATTATTGTTTATGCTTCCCACAAGTGTGTTCCTCACTCCCCCTCTATGAGGTTCTTGAAAGAACCTTTGTGTAGGAAATTTCCTTGGGTTATGATGTGTGTTGTGTTGAGTTAATATGTTATGTTTATGATGTTGTAAATGTGGTGTAAGAGTTGTAAAAAAAAAAACATTTTCCCTAGTCACCATGGTTATCTCACCAAGCTTGGAGGTGGATAGCCTTGTTATCTTAAGGTTGGGAGGTGAGCTCCCATTGGCTTGGAAATTTTTCTTATTGATTTTGTATCCAAATGTAGTGGTTTTGCTGGAAAATATCACTATATTGTAGACTCCAAATATTTCAATCCCTTCTAGATGTTGTCTTCAAAGTTGTACAATAATGAGCATTAGTATGTGATTCATTGTAAAGTTTATAAACAAAATTTTATATAGTGACATGTAATTAATTTGTTTAAATAAGGATCTATAATAAACATGGTTTCTATGTGAATATAAATGCCCTTGAAGGCCTAGGAGATCCTTCTGCATAATATGATTGTCTCTACTTGTTTCTCCTTGAGTCATGAAGTAATATTTTTATAAGGAACTACTTATCTTATAACACTAAATGTCAATATATTTTTATAAGGAACTACTTATCTTATAACACTAAATGTCAAGAAGGTCCCAACTGTGAAAAAAAAATAGCAATACGTGTGCTTGAATGAAAGTATCAATGTTCCATTTGTGTGTGCTTATTCTTAAATAAATTGTATATGATTTACTATTGGTATATATCTATTTAAATTTATCTC
Source organism: Sequoia sempervirens (assembly GCA_007258455.2). NCBI lineage: Eukaryota > Viridiplantae > Streptophyta > Pinopsida > Cupressales > Cupressaceae > Sequoia > Sequoia sempervirens. The sequence goes on along the minus strand of VDFB02047230.1, from coordinate 69,670,639 downwards.
TAAAAAATAAACCCTTCAATATTCATATTGTCTAAGTAGAGTAATAAATGTTCTTTCAAATTACTTGAAGTTGTGAGAGCTTTTGATTTCTTTATCTCTAATTGTAGATTGAAATATTGTAAGGAATTATCTTCCTTATAGCATTAATCATAGTATACCTAGGCATATATATACATATACATATATATAAAAAGGTTTAAAACAACATGGACCTATATGCATGGTGCACAATTTTTGCATCTTAGCTTTATTTCTTTAAGAAAAATATGAATACTTCTACTAATGTTTATATTACATGTGGTTTTTAGTACTTGTCATTAGAGAGTACTATTGCAATTATTCTTGTTTTTCTTGTTTAATTAGTTATTAATAAGTTGTTTTTGAATCAATTAGAAGTGAAATTTTTTATCTTCTTGAAATAAAATTTAATCTCCCTAAAGTAAACATGTAAAATATTTAACTTTATAAATTTTATAAAAAGGTGAACTATATTTTACCATTTTTGTGAGAATGGTTTTTACCTTCCATATGCAAACTACAAACAGGCAATGGTTTTATTAATTTAATTTAAACAAACTTAAAAGTTAGATTTTGACAAATATAAAACCAAAATTTATATTCTTAATTGAAAAATAATATTTTTTTATCTTAGAATAACTTTAATAATAATTAATAAATGTATTTTAAGAAATATTCTTCATTCTAATAATATATATCTATATTTTTTGATGGGTAAGATAAGATTTGTATTAATTTTCAAAAAGAGTTTACAAAATTTGAGCCCCTGACTGTGGGAAGCATAAAACATATCCCTGCACTACTACACTAGACTCAACCTGCAAAACAACTCCCAACACCAAAATTACCACCATATAGGCCAAACTAGCCAAAACCCACTAACCCCCCAAACACTTACAATATATTAACATTAAACTGAACTAAAAACACTTAGCCATACAAAGGCCCAAACCATACATAAACCATAACCACCAAGACCACAAAACCAGAACCCACTACCCCATTACCAGACGTTCTTCTGGGCGAATTCACAAAATTCATGCTTCTAGGCCGAGTCCGCTACAGCAACCAAACAAAAAAAATTCTTCAGATATTCGATGCCCACACTAGCCAACCTACGTCATTCCACCAAATCTAGACTGCTTACATCCAGAAGGAAGGGGTAGAATTTCACCAAAGCATCTAGGTCTTCCAACAACCTAAGATCACGAGGCTGAGGGATACCTTTCCCCAGCGAGGCCGCTACCAAAGTTTTCTCCAAGCCCACCAACAAATCCAACCTAAAAAAATGCTTCATAATCACCCTTGCATCCACCTTCAAAACCCCAACATCCAGGAGACCGGCCAAAACGTGGGAGGAAATGCAAGAATCCAATTGATAGCCTTTTGCCTCCGCCATGAAACCCTTATCAACCACACATATCACTACTGCAAAAGTTAAATAATTTGGGCAACGAATTACCCGGCTGATATGAAGCGAGGTAATCAGGCCAAGAAAGGCCATCTGCCTCTTTGAGCTCCTCAACTGAATAGAAGTCACCATTTCTCCCATCTCCAATTCTGAAGCTGAGACCAGAAGAATGAAGCATCCCATAACCACCCAAACCTTGCCTTGAGAAAGCCAGAGAAGATGGCAATAAACCAACACTTAGGGGCCTAGGAAAACCATCCCGTAACCATAAATGATGACCCGGGTGACAAGTTGTACCAATGAAGGAAGCCGGCGACAAGACTTGACAAGATTGCTCACATGACAAGAGGAAATAAAGACATCATCCTCCCAAGGAAGCCTCTAGAATCGCCAGTGAAAATCACATGCCAACACTACCCCATTCCACGTCGCTCGCCGATGTGTCTACCACGACCACGTTTCACTTGTGGGGTGGCACTTGCCCAACCTCCCACCATTCTAATAATATATTTATATAATATTATTGTATAAATTTAAAACATGTACAATTATAAAATAAATATATTTATTTAATTTATGTTTTGTTTTTTTAATACATTACTTTAATATTATTTTTTACTTCATTAAAATATATGTTTAAAAATATTTGTTATTTATTTATATAAACTGAAAAGATTATTTGAGTTAAATTTATATTCTTAATTAAAAATTTATAATATTTATATTAAAACTATTTTAATGCTAAGTAATAATTTTGTTTTATAAAATCATTTATTAAATATTTTATAATTTATTTAGATAATATTATTTTATAAATCTAAAATATACAATTATTTATTTATAATACATTAAATAATTATAAATATAAAGTGTTATTATACTTTATCCTTTAAAATGTGAGCATTACATTAGTTACATTAGTTACCTTTTTAATTGCATGTAGTATCTTGAAATTTTATTAATATATTAACATTTAAAAAAAAAATGATATCTAATATGTAAATCGCATTTTGTCCATTAAGCTACAATTATTTTTATAAAATATCTAATAATATATTTATATAATATTATTCTATAAATCTAAAATATATACAATTATAAAATCAATATATTTTAATTTTTACTTTAGGGAGATTAAATTTGATTTTATGTAAAAAAAATAATATGTTTAATTTTGTGGGCAATTGGGGGCGGCCCTCCAAGCTGGCAGAGGGCTATTGGCAGTTTGGGGTGTGTGGCATCCATGTAGGGGTGTTTAGTGTTGATGTGGTTGCTAGAGTGTTAGGCGGGTGACATCATTCAAGGCGAGTACTAGTATTGATGGCGGATAGTTTGAGCTCATTTTTTAATGAATGGCATGCATACGAAGCAAGGTTAGTAGGACGAAATCACTAGCACAAGGACAACTTGCCTTGCCTAGAAATAATTTCTCGTTCGCGTGATGATAGAGTTGCTTGGCGTTTGAGGGCTTTATTAATGAGTGGAGGTGACGGTTTGTGCAACGCAGTAAAGTTTTTTGGTGTTGATGCTTAGTTAATGGTGGTGAGTCGGTTGGCAACCTTTGCTTGGCTTCTGAAGTTGTATGTGGATACCAATGGTTGGGCGCTCGAAGTTTATCATAGCAGTTTCAATGGAGGGTTTGTTGTGCTTTGGAGTGGACACTCTAATTTCTTTGTTTGCGATGTCAAGGCAGGCTGTGTTTCATGAGATAATGGACCAAAGGTTGAAGCGAATTTTGCTCAACATTGATCCTCTCACAGTTGTGATGGTTAAAATGATTCTAGGCTCTAGTCACCTCAAGTGTAAGGTGTATGGGAGAGACAACGTGCATGTTTCCTCACATTTTGTGGCCTCTCTTTTTGACAGCCAAGTTCCTAAGATGGAGGCGAAGGAGTTGTTGGTGCGAATGTTCGGGAAGGATTTGGTAGGTGGTGTGGAGGAGGTTCTCAAGGCGGCAATTTTAGGCACGGGGATCCCGCATCCAATTGATTTGGAGCTCTTGCGAAAGACCGATGAGGCCATTAAGTTTTATCCTTTCTTCTTGGACCTGAGTGGGGTGGCTCTCATGTGTCAACGTATGATTGTTGCTATTGCAGTGGAATATCTCAAGAAATTGCTTGGGTTAATGGTGGTCAGAGGCTTTGAATGGGTCAAGGATTTTGAGTCCTTTGCGAAACTTAATGGGTTTCTGTAATTCGGTTGGTTTCTATTTTTAGTCCGTATTTGCTATGGTCTGGTGGTGGTTAGTCTGAGTCTGGGGTTTTTTTGGGTTTGACAATGACACTATCAATTTTGTTATCTATATTACCATGATTATTTTATGTGTACTGGTATGATGTAGTCTAGTAGTCTTTGGGTTTTGTCTGAGCGACTGATATCTTCTGCGTAGCAGACGGTTGTATTCTTTCCTCTTTAAATTAATAAAATAATCTTACGTATCAAAATAATAATAATAATATGTTTAATTTTTAATTTGTATTTAGATTTTTTAATATATTACTTATTTTACTGTATAAAAAAAATATGTTTAACAACTATTTATATTTTTAATAATATTATTAATAAAAAAATTAAAATTCAAACAATCATGTTATTTATTTATTTAAATTACATTTATTTATTTGAGCTAAATTTGTATTCTTAATTGAAAAATTATTATTTTTTATATTAAAATAATATTAATGATAATTATTATATATATATTTTTAAATATTCTATTAAATATTTAATAATATATTTCGATAATATTATTTTATAAATATAAAATATACAATTAGAAAATCAATATAATTTATTTTTATAATAATATTAATAATATTATTATTTATAATAATATTATTAATATTATTAATATACAAATTAAATTGGGCACCTATACAATAAATAAAAGCTACCCACCAAGCCAAACACGAGCTAGCAGCAAGACCAAATAAATTAAATTAAATTAATTAATTGTTGAGCTCTTGGTAAAACATTAATTAACTTAAAATTGAACAACCTTACCATAGTGACTGAATTTAATAAATAAGTAACCCTTGTCAATGTTAATGTAGTAATTTATAGAGGGAGGAGATGAACAACCAAAATTGGTGACAATTAGTGAAACACATTTAAAACTCATCTTAAATTGTGTGGTAAGCTAATTTTAGAAGGTTTTATTTGAAACCTAATACCAAAATAGGAAGATAATATTAGGTAAATCGGGTAAATAAATTTTTCGAATTGGACAATTGGGTCCAAGCCCTTCTAGGAGTAGAAATCAAGTGTTTAATCATAAATAAACCCATGAAGTGTTTATTTATTAAATATATCTAAATCCAATTAACTAGATATCAATTGCTAAGTTTCGTCCTACAAACTTGATCACCTTCATTTCACATAGTAATCTTGAGGAAATTAGTGTGGATGAACTTCCCTTCAAGTGTCTTACATAAGACACCTAACCAAAATTAGGTATTTTTCCATCTTAGGGTGTGTAGGATGAGTTCCACAATGCTCAAGCACGCATTTCTCTCTCCTTGCCTTTTGGGTGGTGTGCCTTGGTGATGTTGCACGTGCAACACCCTAGGTGCACACATTAGGCTGTCATGATATCATGACATATGAAGAACTCTTATCTTTCAAAAAAATTGTTATTGTGTTTTTCCCAAATTATGGGCATGACAAGGGCCATCAAAGATACCACATAAGTGGACGCTCCATGTTGATCTAAAGAAGAATGGAATAGACTTGAAGAAGGTGCATTCCCATGCATAACATGTGTCTAATATTATGTAGCATTATGAGGTTGAAACTATTAATCAACAACTTTTTCAATACATCTATAAACCCAAATAAATGGTGGTCATCATCAGGATTAACAATGTTTTTATATCTTATAGTTGGGAAATAGTTTTAATATTTTTTTATGATGAAATGAGCTAGATGGACCTCATGGTAAAAATATCATAAAATCAAAGGAGGTATTATCTTCAGAATTATTGGAGAGATTCATAATGTGGGTTGTGGGGTTAAGAAAAGGGATATAACGAAGAAGACTGGTAGGAAGATCAAGACTAGGGACCTATGATGAGAAGTGTGCATGAACAAAAAAGGAAAAGAGAACTAAGTGGGTGAGAGGATAATAGGTAAGAATACTAAGGATAAGGGATGTAAAGGGTGACTAAGTTGACCTAGGATGTGAAATCTAAGTGGGTGACGAAGGAATTTGTGTAAATAGATGACTAACATGAAAAAGGATATGGAGTGGCTAAGGGAAGGGTGAAATATGGATAAATGACTAACTAAATTGAATGAGGATGTGGAGTGTATAATGGAAGGGATGAGAACCTAAGGATAGGGTGGAAATATTATAGAAAAGGAATAGGAGGTGTAGACATATCTAAGACAAAGGGATGTTAAAGGGGAAGACAAATTATGGCAAGGGAAGGGTACTGATAAGTTCACTAATGTGGATAGTTAGATAGGGTTTAAAGGGAGGCTAATTGTAGATAAATGGTGATGTCAATTAAGGTGTGGAATGGGTAAGTGATAATGAATAGAAATATGTAAGGGTAAAATAGATAGATTTTGTGAAGTTAAGTAGAAAGGGAAAAATTAAATAAGTGGTAAACTAGGGTGTGGGAAGGGGGGCCTATTGCTTAAAAAAGGGAAAGATGGGTAAGTTCAACCTACAAGCAAGGGAAAGCTAGGTGTATTTATATCTATAAAGAAAGTGGAGACTAAGGGGACGGATGAAATAATTGTGAGAAACAAATGTATATAGTGTAGGATAAGGAATGGATTATTAGTAGAGGGTAGGAAAGGGTGAACAAGAGGCATTTGGGTGTATAAATATTTAAAATAGAAAATGAAAGATGGAGAATGTGACCTAGGGTTCAAGAAGGATTTAAATATAAGTGATTAAAGAATAAAATGTGTGGTAAGTGATGAAAGGAAAACTTAAAAATCAAATGATGATGTTGTTGTTCTAAACATACAAAATTAGAAAATAGATTTGTAGAAAAAGGTCAATTTTAAAAAATGAAAAAAAAAAATGAACTAACTGTGTGAGTGGGAAGGAATCCATTAGGAAAACGTGAAGGGAAATGATCAAATGCAAGATTGAAATTAGAAAACTATCTAATTCAAAAAAACTTAATCCATCCTATTCCATCACTCATGAAATGAACAATCTAAGCTATTTGAACTTACGAAATGAGATACTAAGATATTCAAAATGAATTCAAACAAACAAAAGAAGAGTTTACCATCCCATGTTGGAGTGTATTTGCATGATGTTGGGTTGTCTGTATCACTGCAAATCCTCCATTTTCTTGTGTGCAAAAGCTTTATGAACGATGCTTCTTTTTGAAGAAATGAGGAAGCTCTATCAATGGTGATCTTGACAGCAATTCGTTGTATAAGGTAAGTTAAAATTCTCTCTTTTTTTGTGAGGAGAGGATTTTTTTATATAGGAAATGAGATTTTCAATCAATGGTCAAGATCGTGCTAGAGAATATCTAGATCAACGGTCAACATGTGTTGAGAGGATTTAGACATGAGAAGATTGTGCAAAGTTGATTGCACAATTAGGGTGATTGAAGAATAGATTGGCTAGTCAGGGTTTTGATTGCTTAGTTAGCAATTGATTGATCAGTTAGGGTTGAGTTAGGAATTAGATGGTTGAGTTAGAAAAATTAGATTGCTTAGTTAGCAATCCATGATTTTCTCAATCAAAAAGTGGGTGAGGAATATTAATTTATTTATTTAATTAATTAATTCCTTTTTGTGTTTGATTTTATTTTTGATAATTTGAATAGTTTGATTTAATTTATTCAAATTTTGGAGGAAAGTGTGATAATTAAATTATTATGATTTAATAATTCAATTAATTTTGAGGAATAGGGTGAATTAGTGACGTAATCAAATAATTAGCGTTGTTTGACTAATCAGGACGAAATAAGATAAGATTGGGACTTTATTAAATAAATTTAATTTATTTAATTGGTCAAAATGATGAAACATGAATTAATCAAATAACTTTGTATTATTCAATTAATAGTAGAATTAGGGTTTTCAAGACTTTATTAAATAAACGGTATTTATTTAATTTGTCGAGAATGATGAAATAGTGGATTAATTAAATAATGTTGTATTATTCAATTAATAGAGGAAATTAGGGTTTCAGATGTCATTTGATGCGTTGTGATGATCGTGGGATGCCATGGGATGATTTTGAGATGTTTTGAGATGTTTCCAAGATGTTCTGAGAAGTTTCTGTTTGATTCAGAGTCGTTCTGTGATGTTCTGAGTTGGTTCAAAGTCATTCTGAGTTGATCTGGAGTCGTTTTGAGTTGATTCAGAGTCATTCTGAGTTGATCCAGAGTAGTTCTGAGACATTAAGGTTGATTCTGAGTTGTTTTGAGACATTTTGAGTTTGTGATAAGTGTTAAGTCAATTTTACATGTCTACATTTTTTCCCTCTTTGATACAAAGTACTAGTTGCTTTGTTTCAAAGATTTTGTTTTTAAGATCAAGTTTTCAAAAAAAAAATTATGCCCCACTGTGCCCCGGTGTTTCGTGGAATGATGGTAGGAATTTTTGTTGCCCCCTCAAGAGGTTGACCGAAACTTTCAAGTTTTGAGGTCAGGCTCATGACTTTGTTCTATTTCTATTCTAATGTGTTTAGGTCATAGAATTAGGTTTATAGGTCCTTCATTTCTCGTTCAAGTGTTTCTCTAAGCTTCTATTTTGAAAGTAGGAAGTTTCCCTAAGTAGAAATTAGGGTTTTCTTGAGGCTTATATAGGCAATTTGTCTTCTAGATAGTTCATTTGTGTTTTGACTCTATAGCTAATTCTTGTCTCTAGTTCTCTTGTTCTGTCAGTTTTCGAGGAGCAATGTCACGTTTTGATGGAGCCCCACATTGTTCTGAGCTCGTTCGAGAGGTTGGACAGCCTTCAGGTGTTGGTGGCCCGATATGTACCTTCTTGAATTTTTGCTTTCATCTTGTTTTGTTCTCATTTTTTGTGTACTAGGTTTTCTAGGTCAAAAGTGAAGTTTCTTGTTTTCTGAGCTTTTGCCTCGGTTTTCACACTATTTCCTGCTAAGAATCCACACCTTTGACATATTTCCATGCTTTCGCCTGTTTTCCATGCCTTTGACTAAGACCTTCGCCTTTGTTTTTTAGCATTTGCTTGAAAAGCTCGCCTTTGACTGTTTGAGGTTCTGAAAACTTGCCTTTGACATATTTCCACACCCTTGTTTCCTCGTCTTTTCCTATAAAGCTCGCTTTTGTTTGGTGCTTTTTGAGCATTTTCTCAAAACCCTTTCTTTTGACTATTTTTGTTGTGTTTGACTTTATCTTTTGCTCAAAACCCTAGCATGTGTTCGTTTGTCATCCTAAATATCGTTTGTCATCATGTTTTGTGTTATATTGTGTCTCCCACCTATTTAGAGTGAAACCATAACATTGTGGTTTCAAAACGATTACAGGTTGGCCTCAAAGTACTACAACCAAGAGAGAGACATCCACAACATTTGTTCGATCCTATTGCTCATTTTGGTGTGTTGGAGCAATATTTTCTCGATGTTGTGGGACTACTTCATATTTTTTATATGCCTCCTATCAGAACTCATACTGCTATGATGATTGCACTAGTGGAATAGTGGCATTTAGAGACATCCTCGTTTCACCTACCTACAGGAGAGGTGACCATCACTCTTAAGGATGTATGGAGGATTCTTCATCTTCCTATTCATGGGGAGTTGGTTACTTATCACATTCAACATGCTATTTGTGCTATGCAGCAAGTGTTAGATGCCTGACACTTGACGATACATCAGTCAAAGATCGATCTATCTAAGTTTTCTAATAGTGCAGATGCTATCTCGCTTGTCTTATGCGGTTTGATTTTAGGACTCGTTGTTCCTGATAGCTGAGGTCAATAGTTTCCCGTAGGTTGGGTTGTGTGTATTGATAATATTATTGAGCATGGTACAAGGTATGCTTGGGGTCCATGTCTTCTCATCCACTTGTACAAAGATATGCACAAGGTCATGTATCGGGGTGGGAAATCTATTTCTGCAAGTGTTTCACTTTTGCATGTCTGGGCATGGGAGCATATCGTAGCTACTCATTCAGATGGGATACAGGATCATCACCCTAATGATCCATACTCATATCGTTATGGGGATTTTTTTCACTATACCTTGCCTGGAGATCTTCCTTATTGGCGTCGAGTTTTCGATGATATGCCCAGTTTTGTGTGGAGACCTTATATGGGTTGTCATGCTTTTCCAGAGGATGCATATCACCTTATCTATTTTCGACAGAACTGTTGGTTGTTGGGTCGTTCTGATCTTGTGCTAGAGTGTTATTTACCAGATTGAGTATGTTGTCAGTTTGGGGAGAGACAGGGCCGAGTTCCTGATACTTATGAGGACTCGGGAGGTTCGTGTATGGGGTCTTTAGCCAAATATAGATATCGCTATTTCTGAGTTCAGAGCGCTTGCTTCAGTTGGTTGGGATTGGTCAGTTGGTCCTACAGATCGAGGTAACTTTGATTACTATGATGAGTGGTGGTCCCACCGCAGGCCTTTGAGACTCACTGTTCTTGGTGGTACTCCCACTTCAAGCAGATCAGGTATTACATGTTGTCGTGGGGAGCGATAGTGTATTAAGGTCCTCACAAAGCAGTTGGATAGAGATCATCGTAATGGAGCCCAAGGTGATCATGATGAGCAGCCACCTCAAGTGCAGGGTTGTAGGCAGGCTCTGGGTCCTCCTCCACTTGATAGGGATGGAGACATATTGTTAGCTCAAATGACTGTTGCCAGAGATGCAAAGATAGCGAGATGACATGTTGTAGAGGCTCAGATATATATTTTGAGGGTCGAGCGAGATAGCGAGAGTGGTTGACGACATGTTGCGGAGGCTTTTGTTCAATAGCTAACCACAGAGAGAGATACTCTCAGGACCGAATGTGATCATTATTTGTAGAGATCTATCTACTGTCAGACTTTATATGAGGTTGTTGTTCCCAGGGTCACTCGGCATCCACGGTTTGGATAGCCTAGTTCTATGGGTGGTGATGGTGTAGTTGGGGGTGTAGGTGGTGGTGTCGGTGATCATTCTAAGAGATAGCCAAATCGGTTTGGTGATTCATAGGATTCTATCCTTCCTGTCGAGGTCTTACTTTTGTACTTGATATTTATGTTGTTCATTACTTAGAGGCATTTTGTAGACATGTATTTTGTATTCCTATACTCATCAGCCCAGTCGAGGCCTCGTATAGATATTGTATATCCTATCACATTGATGATGTACTCTCCCTTTTGATGATGATATATGATATATACCTTCTTCGATTCATTTGCATTTTACGCTCATATGATGATGATATATGATGATGTATGTTGATATGAATGAATGCCCCATACATGATTTTTTTATTGGTTTATTATCATTATGATGTATGTTGCCGATATTGTGGATGTAGAATGGTACTAATGATATTGCTATGTAGATTTTCACTCAGAAGAAATGTTGATGATTTGATAGAAAAATGATGTTAATTAGAGGAAATATTGATGATAGATAGAAATGTGATGTTAATTTTAGAAGAAATATTGATGATAGATAGAAATGTGATGTTAATTTAGAAGAAATATTGATGATAGATAGAAATGTGATGTTTGTTAGTAGTTGATGAGTTGATTTTTCTTTGCTTTAGAGACTTTGCAGTTTAAACAATCCGTTTTGATATAGAAAATAAATACGATGTACTAGGATATTAATGACCAATGTTACTTTGTATTTATTGCATGGAATTTGACTCTACAAACAAGGAGTATTCTTGCTCATACTAGACATACGGAAACATTGTTAGAGAGTAGGGTGAGAAGCTTTAAAACATGTCGAACCAATAACACACGAGGTATTAAGAACCTAACATGTCACTGTTACACGAAATGTTTCAAAGACGCCTTCCACACATAGAACAAATCAAGTATTTGTCATGGTAGTATAACAAGACTATCCACAAATAGCAAATCAAAATGATGCTCAATTTCCCCCATTCCTTCTTCTCTAAATCATTATGGACATCCTCAAGAGATCTTGGGAATGAGTCAATAATGTAAATCACAAAAATAAGATAACAAAAAGATAAAACAATGCTATTATATCACTTGCCATATTTGTTTGGGGTGGGTCTATTTATCCAATGTTTATCATGTCTATCATAGGAACGGATCCATTAAGACATATCTCCAGATGTTGTTGGGTCTTGTCAAAAAGATGTGTATTTGATACTTGGCTTTGTTTTAGTTTGTTTTGCGATCAAATTCTTCTATGATTGTCTGCTTGAAAGTTCTTGATGTTGATGCTTGATTTTCTTGTTAAATTGTTTGTTTTGTTTGTTTTGTTTGTTTTGTTTGTTTTTGTCAAAGGGCGAGTATGACGATTTTTTTATTATGGATGATGTCTTATTGTGAATTGTGATGGCGTACATGGGTCTTTTTTATTTTTCTAAGTTTTATGATGTTTTTGTTGTTTTCAGGGGACTAACCTAGGGCCTCGAGGGCTCATCAAAGATAAGCCTTGCCTAAGTTGTACACGCAGAGGCTCGTAGTTCGCTTGTTTTGTTTTGAATTTTTTTGGCTTTTTTTGTTTTGTGAATGTTTTTGGATTTTGTATTTTTGACTATTTTTTGGATTTTGAATTTTTGACTAAGTTGAAATAAAGCATGTTGGAAACCTAAGAGGACTGACCTAGGGTCTCAGGGGATAATGAGCCTTTCCTATTTTGTACATGTAGATATCACATAGTTTGACCATTTGACTCAAAGCATAAACTATTTTTGGGTAAACAACATCGATAATCTAGATTGATATTCCACTTCTATGTCTAGAGGATATGTTGCGGAAAAGCTTACTTGAACTAGATGTAGGGTTCAAGCAACTGTTGATAAATTAGACTATTTGAGTGAAGGAATAACCCCATGATGTTTTTTTTTTTATGTTTTTCAAAAAAAAATTGTCCTCTTGTGGTTTTTTAGATGTTTTTGTCTTTTTGTTGTTTTGATGTTTTTGATGTTTTTGATGTTTTTGATGTTTTTGATGTTTTGTTGTTTTGAATGTTTTTGATGTTTTCCGGTTTTGAATGTTTTCCATGACCATGATAGGAAACTCAAAGATCTAATCCATCACAAGCTTTTTGAAACTACCCCCAGTTGTAGACAAGATGACTTTCCTTAATCAGTGATAATCCATGGTTGGATATCTTGTTTTATTATGAAATGAATGGGTGGATGTTGTGGATAGTACCGATAGATAATGATGCAATTTTTATTCAAACATAGCACCTTTTTTCCAAGTTTTGACTATGGTACCTGTTCTAAGAGTTCCACAAAGTGGTTTTCACTCAGAGAATGTCTTATTTCTCTTTACTATTTTTCTTTCTTTTTTATTTTTTTGTATTCTTTTTTCTTTTTTCTATTTTTTTGGATTTTTACCCTTTTGCCTGGGGTGTAAGATGTTGACAACTTGGATTGATATTTCACTTTGTTTTCTAGAGGATATGTTGTAGAAAATCTTACTTGAACTAGTTGTGAGGTTCAAGCAACTGTTGATATCTTAGAATTTTCAAGTGAAGGAATAATCCATGTTGTTTGTATCTTAGAAGGTTACCTTGGTAGTGCATTGGTGGTACACCTTGTTTTTGGGATGAATTGGGAAGGTTACCATGTGACCTACACCTTGTTGTTGGAACGAACTGTTTTGAAGGTTACCCTGATAGTGTGTTTGGTGGCATACCTTGTTGATGGGACAAATTGGGAATGGTACCATGTGGTACACCTTGTTTTTGGAACAAACTGTTTCGAAGGTTACCCTACTAGTGCGTTTGGTAGGATACCTTGTTGATGGTGGATTTTTACCCTCTTGCCTGGGGTGGTGTAAGATATTGAAAACTTGGATTGATATTTCACTTTATTTTTTATTTTTTTCTAGAGGATATGTTGTGGAAAAGCTTACTTGAACTAGTTGTGGGGTTCAAGTAACTGTTAATATCTTAGAATTTTTGAGTGAAGGAACAATCCATGTTGTTTATATCTTTTAAGGTTACCTTGGTAGTTCGTTGGTGGTACACCTTGTTGTTGGGATGAATTGTTTTGAAGGCTACCCTGATAGTGCGTTGGCGGGATACCTTTTTGATGGTGGATTTTTACCCTCTTGCCTAGGGTTTTGAGATGTTGACAACTTGGATAGATATTTCACTGTGTTTTTCTAGAGGATATTTTGTGGAAAAGCTTACTTGAACTAGTTGTGGGGTTCAAGTAATTGTTAATATCTTAGAATTTTCGAGCGAAGGAATAATCCATGTTGTTTGTATCTTTTAAGGTTACCTTGGTAGTGTGTTGGTGGTACACCTTGTTTTTGGGATGAATTGTTTTGAAGGCTACCCTGATAGTGCATTGGCAAAATACCTTTTTATTGGTTCAAATTGTTTCGAAGGCTACCCTGATAGTGCATTGGTGGGATACCTTGTTGATGGGACGAGTTGTTTTGAAGGCTACCCTAATAGTGTGTTGGCAGGATACCTTGTTGATGGGACGAGTTGTTTTGAAGGCTACCCTGATAGTGCATTGGCGGGATACCTTGTTGATGGTAAAAATTGCAAAGGGTACCATGTGGCACACCTTGTTGTTTGAATAATGCCTGGATCACAATGTGAGCTAGAAGGCATAGATCAAGATTTATTCTGAAGCAAGATATAAGGACCTGCCCCTAGTGTCTAGCAATGATAGGTTATCTTGTGATAAGATAGCTTGTTTGGATAGAGTATGCCCCTTTTGGAAAATGACTCATGACTTAGATAATGTCGGATAGGATAGGATCAATGATATTGACCCATGTCAAGATTTTTTCCATAAGCAAGTGTAAAGTATTCACCAAACATTTGTCAAGATCAAGACACGTTGGATTGGGATAAAATAGGATTTTATTATGGATGAGTTGAGATGCTTCCCCCTAAAATGGCATACATAGATGCTCGATTCTACACATGATACCTATTTTCTAGGTTTTCATCATGGTACTTGTCCAAAGTGCCACCATAGTGGTTTTCACTGGAGGACGATTTTTTTCTTGACTATTTTCTTGATTTTTTTATTTTTTATTGATTTTTGATGTCACACAAGGCACCTCTTTACCAGGTTTTCATCATGGTGACATTTTTTTTCTCATGTTTGAACCACCCGGTGGTGCTAATGTAGATGTTGTTGGTGTTGATATGGTTGTTGTTGTTGTCATGACATTCCAATGATATCTTGCTTGGAGGAGTTGGTTTGCTAAGATACGAGCACTTGAAAGTATCCCCAAACAATCCTTATCTTCCTTGTCGATACTGGAGTTAACGTTACCTTGATGCGCACATTGTGATAGAGTTTCTTTAGAATCCTTATGATAAAGGGTTGTTGTCAATGCATGGTTAATGTGAGATTTGGATATCTTGGATGGTGAAATGAATTGAGGGATATGATATTCAGATGGATTGGTTGAAAGTTTGAAATCTTTGACTCTCCAAACTTGGGATGATGAGAAATGATGGGTAATATGGAGATTCGATTGGGACCAACGTCTTGATATACCTTGTAGGTTGCTCTTGAAGCTTGTTTTTGCACTGTTGGACATTTTTTATGGATGAACTTCCCTTTTTGATTTTTCCCCATAGTTTCTTTGACTAATGGAGTTTTATAGGGATGATTTTCTTGATTTTTCTTTTGTATCCATTTGTATCTTCCTTTTCCATTTTGTTATGTTGATTCATTTGCTTCAATAACTTGTTTTGTTCTTAGGTATAGCTTTTTCTCTTGTTGTTGGTCCCAATGAGAGGGTGGAAAAGTGTGTGGATGATGATTTATGGCATGGCTAGTTGTAGCATTGGTAGCAATTTTACCATGAGGACTCTTTGTGCTCTCTATGTTGATGCTTGCATTAGATAAAGTTTCCCCTAGTATTATAGAGGTATCACTGATATTTTTAGATCCCTTACTTGTTGAATAACCAAGATCTTGATGCTTACAATTGCCAATAATCTGCACTGGTGCTAGGATACCCTGTTCATGTAGGCCTAAACCTCTGTCTTGATAATGAATCTGTTGAGAAATTTCATTTGCAATAGGATATGTCTTACCTTGGAAACAAGGTGCTAATCCTTCTTTGCTTTATTGTGGATCTTCAAAGGTGATAGATTCTTTATTGATAGGATCCTTCATATGTGGGATAACTTCCTGATTGATATTTTCAACTTGATCTTGTGCAATATCAGAATTTGATGGCCCTTCAAAATGTATCAGTGTTCCTTTGATTGGTGTATACCCACTACTTTGTTGCTTAGGATTGTCCATTATCTTTGCTGATTTTAGGATATTGTGCTCCATATTTTCATGCTCAATGTCTTCAATCTACCTAGAGGATGTTTCTGATTTCAATTCTTCTTCTTGATCACTTTCTGATAGGTCTATAGATTCTGCTATATCTTGATCATGTGTACAGATGTGAAGAGTAGGTGACTCTTGTTCCATGGTAATGATATCAAGAGTCTGAGACTCTTTTTTTGGAGGAAGATCATCTACATGTCCATTAGGAGTAAGCATCTCATGGGTAGATGTATGTGTGCTTAGCATATGGATGTGTTCTTTTGGAAAGCCTTGGATGTCTTGGAACATATCTACCAAGTCATTGTAATATTTTGATGATAGGGATGCTTGATCTTGACTCTGTGTAGTATCATCTTTGACATGCTTTGGTTCACATTCTTGACATGGATTAATTTCAAAGAAAGGATTGTCGGTAAAAGATCCTTGGATTTCCTCACAATGTGGACATATGGGTGATAGCTCTTTGTCTAGATTTCCTGCATTGGGTATAAGTGTTGGCTTAGAAGTCTCTTGATCATCAATATGTACTTTCATGAGGTTGGATGATGTCAATATATTTTGGACTGAATCATTGCTAGACTTGGGCGATTGATTTTGATCATAATTAGGACTAAATTTTTGATGTATGTCCGCTTGCTCACTAGATGATGTAGATACATTGTCAATGTGATCAATGATAGATAGCTCTTGATCGTTGTTTTCAACTTTTGAGGTTGAGAATTTTTCATTGTTGTCGTTGGTGTTTGAGCCTTCAATGTTAATAACTATTTCTCCTTGATCAATAAGGTCTTGGATGAGATTTTTGAGAGTAGCACATTTGTTCGTTGTGTGACCCTTGATTTTGTGGAACTCACATTGCTCGTACTTGTTATACCAAGGAATTTTAAAGTTTGGTTCACTATAAGTTGTACTATCGTTGATTTTGATAATTTCATGTTGTACTAGTTCGTGCATGGTTACCACTAAAGTCGCTCCCAAAGGGGTGAATTTATTTCTGGTTAGTAATCTTTCCTCTGTAGCTTTTCTTGATTTGTCTGCTCTTGATTTTGTGGAACTCCTTGATACTGTGTTTGAGGTATATTTTGATATTGCACTTGAGGTACACCTTGGTGTTGTGGAACTTCTTGATATTGTGGATATTGGAAGTGTTGATGTGGATATTGAGGTGTTTGTGGAATAATGTTTGTTGGTTGAGGATATGCAATGTTCCAACCTTGAATAAGGCATTGATAATATGTTGTATTTCATTTTTGTTTAATTTCCTCAAGATCTCTCTCAATTTTATCTAGGGAAATTTGATGTTTTGGATTTATTCCTTGATGGTAATTTTGAAATCCCTAATGTTGTTTCCCTATTTGATGTTGTGACCCTTTATAAGAGTAATTTGGGTAATAGATTGACATGTTTTGGGGATTTTTTGATACTCAATACTCTATCATAAGGTCACTTGGTTTATATCCTCACCATTCTCTTCTGATGTTTGTGGTGTTTGCTAGTGGGATGATATCACTTCTTTTGTTGGCTTTCATGTTCTTTCTATGTTGTGATCTCATGGTTGTCATAAACAACTTGGATCTCAAGGTAGGGAAAATGGTGCTAGACCTCTAACGTTTTCAAATCCAATGTCAACCTAAATAAGAGGGTGGATGTGGGTAGGTAATCCGGTTTGGTTCCTCTTGGCTCGTGCGTAAAATTTTCTTAGCAAGATGTAGCGATTGCGGTAAAGTATGATGGCCAATTTCCTACCAAACTTGGAATTACGGTTCCTATGTCTGAGACGGAAAGATGTAGATCTTCCCCTACGAATTTTGATTGTGTGGTGAAACATGGAAAGGACCAATTTCATTAGATATTATCCTAAAAGAGACCTGGGTTTTGATTCATAAAGAACATGTACATATCGGTATGTTGCCTCAATGTTTGTTCATAAAAGTTGACTAACAACTTGTTTCTATTTAGGTAGAGTGTTGAAATGCAGTTTTGGATGGCTTTTGGAATTAGATGTCTAAGTTTAGAGTGATGACAAGTAGACCTTCTCTTGGGGATTCTGATTTTGTGTGAGATCATAAAGATGGTATTTATTGCCACGCGGGTGGTGGTAATATAGGTCTTCTGGCTGCTAGGTCTTCCTTTTCTTCCTCTTTTTCTAAGATGATGGATGCGGTGAGAAATTGGTGGGGTGTTTCATTTTTCTCAAATATGAAAGTTCTCAAACTACTTATGATGTCAATTTGGGCACCTTCAATATATATTTTACCTAGTTGAATAATTGGTGCTACAAGGACTGGTTGTTGAACTGGAGTTGTTGGTCGCCAAATGGTCATAAGGTGTGATGGTTTTGTGGGGTGGTTTGCTATGAAACTCAAAAACCCTAAGGCTTGAGTGTTGTTTTGGAATGTGGCCACTTTTCAGAAATCAAAATGTTGAAGAACTAGGGTCGATATTCCACTTTGTATTCTAGAGGATATGTTGTGGGAAAGATACTTGAAATAACTGTGAGTTCTAAGTAACTATTGATATCATAGACTTCTTGAGTGGAGGAATGATCCTAATGTTTTATTGGATTTTGATTTCAAATAAGTAGTATGGGAATAATGGGTGAGAGACTTTGTGACCAATATATTTTTTGAAGTGTTTTGTTCAAGCAATGACCTTATAAACAACTTCAGTTTGTTTTCCCCTAAGTGTTTAGCAAAAATATTGTGAGTTGGAATGTCAGTTTGTAACCTCTGTGTGTATGTTTCCTTTGTGTTCTTGAGTATGGAAAATGATATAATAGCACTAGACTGACTCAAAAGCATGGACTTTATGTGACCTACATGTCTATAGCTCAAGTTGTGAAATCCCAACACCCAAGTCATAGTTACCAAATTGTTTACTTTGATTAATGCAATCTAAAAATAAAAATCGAATTGTTCAGAGACCTTTAAGGATAAATCCTTTCAAGGAGTGCAAACATGAGGCTTCTTTCATAAGTATACACTAACTCAAAGGGTTTGTGGTTTGACCATCTTGTTCAATGTTTGTTTTGATGTGTTCTTTTTCTTTAAATCAAACACAAAATTTGATGTCACAATTATTTTTTAATGTAATTGGGCAAGTTTAACATTTAACAAAAAATTACAACCCTAGTGGAGAGAAAACATCCTCTTAGGTGGGCCTGCCTCATGCTTCGAAGAGATGATTTTACATGTGACTTATGACACAGGCCTGTAGTCAAACTTGGCAAGTAACTTCTTGGAAGTAAATTCCAATGCACCACTTTCAAAGAATGTTTTGGATAATAGGGTGGCTTCTAAAACAATTGGCTCTTAGTGTAACTGTGAACACGGAAATCTGACACTCACCTGCTTAGCCACTTAAGGCTCTTTAACCGTTCCCATTCCACTTAAGGCATGGGATTAGGTGCAGCCTGTTGTCAACATGGCTTGAAGCTACTTTCTTATGATTTCACAACCTTTTATATATCCCGCCAATAAATGTGCTTCGAGACCTTGCAATGAGTTCTCCAGCATGGGATGTGTCTCAAGGAAAGCCCCCTCTCTAAGGTAAAATTTAAAATAAATGCAAAGCTCAAAAAATTTCTTCACTCACCCAAGATCACCAAAACAGTGCGAGGGGAGAAGACAAAACACTTCAAATTTTCCAATCAATGTATGCACAGTAAACAATTCATTGCAGTTTTATTCATTTTAAACACCTCGAGTGATGTTAACCCCAAAAAGTTGTGAGTAAAGCAAAACAATTTTATTTTTTATTTTTTCACCAATTGAAGTGTTCAGGACATCAAGCAATTAAGATAGCACTGGTGTGAAAACAACAAAAAACATTTTGTTTATTTTAAGCCCCAAAATTGAAGTGTTTCTAAGAAAATCAAGCCTGATCTTTACCTGGTCAACAAATGTAAATCATACGTGTGTCAACAAAATAAAAAATGTTTGTGCTCTTTTTATGCACCAAATTTAAAGGTTCTGAATTATGAAAACATGAAATGTGTTCATTATTAGAGCCCAAAATTGAAGTGTTTTATGTTCTCTTTGTGAGCACCAAAAGAGAGTTCCTACTTTAGAAAGCTTCAAATTTGTTCATTTTAACAACACCAAATTTGAAATGTGAGAGTTGTTCATTTTAGAGCACCAAAAGGAGATTCCTACTTTAGAAAGCTTTAAATTGTTTATTTTAACAACACCAAATTTGAAATGTGAGAGTTGTTGTTCATTTTAGAGCACCAAAAGGAGATTCCTACTTTAGAAAGCTTTAAATTGTTTATTTTAACAACACCAAATCAAATTTGAGAGTTGTTGTTGCTCATTTTAAAGCACCAAAAATAAATTCCTTAGTTAATAAAAAAAAATATTTGGTGGCTTCAAAGATCTTGGACTAGTCATCTTCTCTTCACAAAACAAGTTAGTATTTTCAAAATCCTGCATAGAAATCCATTAATTCCTGTAAAAAAAAAAAAAATTAGCAAGGAAGGTCATTACAATAGTGCAAGATCCGTGCACTTTTCTTCCAGAGCAAATGCTCAGAAAAAAAAATTGCAAAAGCTCATAAATCAGGAAAAAGCTCAGATTTTTCGTACAGGTGCAAACCCAGAAAGATGAAAAAGCGCACTTTTTGGAGCAAAAGCGGTGATCTTAGTGCAAAGGTATAGTTCCCATGGAAAAACTGTAGTTTCTGTGGAAAATTCTCATAATTCTTGACAGTCAAAAGCGAGCTTTTGTTGGGCAATTTGTGAAACGTCTCCAAAAGGTTCCCAAAATCCTGTGACTTCAAATTTTCTCATAAAAACATTAGTAGGGAGGACCTAGGTCCCACCGAGCGTGCTAGAATGTGTGAGGGGGAAGGAATCCATCAGGAAAACGCGAAGGGAAATGATCAAATGCAAGATTGAAATCAAAAAACTATCTAATTCAAAAACACTTAATCTATCTTATTCCATCACTCATGAAATGAACAATCTAAGCTATTTGAACTTACGAAATGACATCCTAAGATATTCAAAATGAATTCAAACAAAAAAAGAAGAGTTTACCATCCCATGTTGGAGTGTATTTGCATGATGTTGGGTTGTTTGTATCACTGCAAAGCCTCCATTTGTTTGTGTGCAAAATCTTGATGAACGATGCTTGTGTTTGAAGAAATGAGGAAGCTCTATCAATGGTGATCTTGACAACACTTCGTTGCATAAGGTAAGTTGAAATTCTCCTCTCTCTTTTTATGAGGAGAGGATTTTTTTATATAGGAAATGATATTTTTAATCAACGGTCAAGATTGTGTTGGAGAATATCCAGATCAACAGTCAACATGTGTTGAGAGGATTTAGACATGAGAAGATTGTGCAAAGTTGATTGCACAATTAGGGTGATTGAAGAATAGATTGGCTAGTCAGGGTTTTGATTGCTTAGTTAGCAATTGATTGATTAGTTAGGGTTGAGTTAGGAATTAGATGGTTGAGTTAGAAAAATTAGATTGCTTAGTTAGCAATCCATGATTTTCTCAATCAAAAAGTGGGTGAGGAATATTAATTTATTTATTTAATTAATTAATTCCTTTTTGTGTTTGATTTGATTTTTGATAATTTGAATAGTTTGATTTAATTTATTCAAATTTTGGAAGAAAGTGTGATAATTAAATTATTATAATTTAATAATTCAATTAATTTTGAGGAATAGGGTGAATTGGTGACATAATCAAATAATTAGTGTTGTTTGACTAATCAGGATGAATAAGATAAGATTAGGACTTTATTAAATAAATGTAATTTATTTAATTGGTCGAAATGATGAAACGTGAATTAATCAAATAATGTTGTATTATTCAATTAATAGTAGAATTAGGGTTTTCAAGACTTTATTAAATAAACGGTATTTATTTAATTTATCGAGAATGATGAAATAGTGGATTAATTAAATAATGTTGTATTATTTGATTAATAGAGGAAATTAGGGTTTCAGATGTCGTTTGATGCATTGTGATGATTGTGGGATGTCATGGGATGATTTTGATATGTTTCAAAATGTTTCCAAGATGTTCCGAGAAGTTTTGGTTTGATTTAGAGTCATTTTGAGTTGATTCAGAGTCATTCTGAGATGTTCTGAGTTGATTCAGAGTCATTTTGAGTTGATTCAAAGTCATTATGAGTTGATCTGAAGTCGTTTCGAGACATTCTGAGTTGATTCAGAGTTGTTCTGAGTTGATTTGGAGTCATTCTGAGACGTTTCGGGTTGATTCTGAGTTGTTTCGAGACATTTTGAGTTTGTGATAAGTGTTAAGTCAATTTTACATGTCTACACTAACCCTAAGCATAATTTTTTAAAATGGAGTTATTTTTCTTTCTATTATACTAATTATACTACGATTCAAATTAATAATAGATTTGAAACCGATCCAATATGATCAATGATAGCACATGTATGAGCCGTGAATTAGAAAAGTATAAATTGAAGTGATTATGGAAAATAAACTATAAAAATAGAACATGTGCACTAGAAAATGGATTATGTGATCGTTTAAATAGGTTAAACAGTTATAAATACACTTTGATACAGATCTAGGCACTCTTAGATAAATTCTATGAATTTGGGATTTTTTGTTGTGTACGTAAACACTATTGCTACAAAAATGGGTAATTTTGCATAGCTCAACATTATTGCCTCTCCTAGGTGTAAGTGTCTTTTTATCTAAAAAATATACAACTTTAAGGATCCTTATCCTTCATCCACTAGTCATTTTCTTGCTTACAAGATGTTGGTGTTAACTTTTGACAATGAGATATTTTGATCTAAGTATATGGTACAAGGGGAAGGGGGGTGAGTGTGTTGTATTGGTTCCTTCCTAAATTATTCCCTTATTAGGTGTGTTCTAACCTCTAAAAACCACTATTAGAAATTTTCAAAGTGTGATAAAACCTAGTGGTCATGTGATGGTGGTGTCGCAATAACTATGGTCACAATATCAAGTTACCTTAAGTAGAAAAACTATAAAAATTGACGTGTTTTTTATGTTATTGAGATAAAAAAGGATGTGAAAATGGTTACAAAAGAATGTACAAGTGAGGTAAAAGTGTTTTGGTTTCACTATGAGGATAATTTAGGGAGTTTGTAAATTAAGGGTTTGATTATAGAGAGGGAAATGGATTCATAATGTGGAAAACCAAAGAATAGATATTAATAATGGGAGAGGGGAAGAAAAAATACAAAAGATCCATTGCTTGATGGGTCAATAAGATTTCACAAACTTTAGATATTTTATTTTCACCTTATTGACATGCTCTCTAATGGAGATACTACAATTTTTCTATGTGTTAGAGGAGGAATGATAGTACTAAGTTTTCTAATTTACATCTAGTGAGGGAAATATGAGAATAAATATGATTAATGGAAGAGGGGAAGGAAAGGTACAAAGGATTCATGGCTTGATGGATTAAGAGGACTTCACAAACTTTAGTATTTTATCTTCACCTTATATTATTTTATTATTATATTTACCTTGTTGTATTGTTTCTATAATGGATATACTATCATTTATCTATATTTTGGAGGAGGAATGATGGTACTAAGTTTTAATATTTACCTCTAATGAGTGACTAGAGGTAAAAATGGGCCTATAAATAAATATATACTAAACTTTTGAGCAAATAACCATTGAAAATGTGTAACAACCTAACAAATTCTTAAACATTAACCAAATAAAATCCCAATGCTAACAAAAAGCTACAACTTAAAATTTCATAGCTTCCATTAACTTTTAGGAACCAACATTCCCAAAATGTGCAAGGCATGCAATTGATATCAAATAAGATCCACACAATACATATAACTCCCTCTTAAGTAGTACATTAAGTACATGGAAATAATATGAAATTCTCACAAGTACATGTCTAGAATTAAACAATGAAGATAACATAATTTCATAACCAAAATATACAAGGGGCCAAAAATGTAACCCTCATCCATGATAATAATATAGTAGTCCATGAATCAACCACACATATTTATGAGTGATCTAACAATAATGTACATCATTAATAGTATTTGAAGAACTCCAAGCTCAACTTTTCAAACTAATACTCCATACTCCTATGCTCCTGTTATTGATTGAAGAAAGGCTTGAACCCACCATGAGGATATTTGTTTCCTCCCCATCTATTATTCAAGGTGAATAAGCACCATACGTAATTCAAAAGTGCGGTATAATACAATACTTTCTATTATCTTTCTTATTTCATTCTTTTATTAACACATAAACATACACATGAAACCATATGTCCAAAACATATCAAATACATGGAATAGATATAACAACATAATTTCTCAATAATAGGTACATGCCAAATAATAATTCCAAGATAGCTAATGTTTCACAACACATCCTTTCTAGATTCTAATACAAAAATTAATGCAAGGAAATGAACAAGACAAATACAACCATTAATAAAAACTACAAGTCCTTATAACCATATAAGTTTTAACTCAAAATATTACAACATATCCAATACCAAATACAACATCCATATGAGTTTCTACTTGTATTCCATTGAAATCTCTCTTCATGTGATGCTAATTTTCTTCTAAGAAAATATTCCCAAGGTAGAACCACATGCATCTTATTATTTGCATAACACAAGTATATAAGCATACTAATAATAATTAAGCAATACCCAATACACACAAAATCAAAAACATACAACTAATTTATAGTAAAAAAAATATAAGAAAGTACATAGAATAAAAACTTTATTATGATTATTTTGAAACCTTCCCACTCTTCAAATTTTAAAATCCTTTGTGCCCATGGTGGTTAGTTCTCTTAAGGAACCTCACGGTCCCCCTCCTCTATCCCCGTCAAATATTGGCTTACTTCTGGCACATGCTCCACCCCCATCCTCAGGGGACCCTTCTTCCATGAAACTTTAGGTGTTTGGTGCGGTGCTTGTGATTCCTATCATCCTAGACCCCAAGGGCTAGAAAAATGTGCTCATCGATGCATCTCAAGGTTCCTTTTTTTCCATTGAGCAGGAAAACACTTTTCTTATTTTTTTTCCTTTCTGAATCTGACTCTGAAACAAAGATAACACTACCAGATTCCATTGAGGAAAGGATTATTTTTGTTATGGAGAGCACTTTGGTGGGAAAAAAATTCCTTCTACCCTTTCATTGATATGGTTCATCGATGGACTACTTCCAAGATGTGTTTAAATGGAAGTGTTGAGGCCAATGCCATGATTGGAGGATTATTCCTTTTCAAGTTTACATCTAAAGATGATCTTCTACTAACCCTCTCCTCAATCCCTTGGTTGTATGGAAAACATAGCCTATCCCTTTGTCAATGGAAGCTAGGGTTTAACCTTGTAGTAGATTGCAACAAATCTAGTATGTCTACGTTCATTTTCCTAGGCTATCGCTTGAGTTCTAGGATGAGTTGGTATTCCAATGGATTGGAAACTTGGTTGGCCACTTCATAACAACAGACATCATTAAAAAGATGAAATATGGGTTAGTCTTTTCCCGATTTTCTATCAATATTGATATCAATAAGATGTTGGTGTAATTAAATATTTAATTACACTTTACTATGTTTACTTAAGTCCTAATTAGGTTTTACCTTTAGGGTTTTGCATCTTGCTTTATAAAATCAAGTTATCTCATGTAATTCATTAATTCGCAATAATATTATTTGCACATGTTTTGCAAATGCATCTTGCATCTTTGTTTTTTCTCCTTGTATAAGGCTAATCCAGGTTTTGAGGGTGATCTTGGTTTTATGGAGTTTATTGGAAACTCTAACATGGTATCAGAGCTTTAGATTTGTGACTTCCTATCCATTTTTGAGAGATCTAGCCTTGAGGGAAAATCAGGTCATCCTAGGACAAAACGGGCATCACGGTTACATCCAGAACGGTCGAAAACCCTAAGAATGCTTGTCGAATAGCTCAAATTTGAGTTGTTGCAAAAAAAGGAAAAAAAAATTGCAGCAAAGATGTCCTAATTAGAAACTCTATCATGGTATCAAAGCTCTAATGTGCAAGCCCCTTCTCAAATCTGGAAGAAATTCAATCAAAGAGTTTTTCTTAGGGATCAACCTTGAGCAATTTTTTGGTGCATTTTAGATCAAAAACGACCAATATATTTTTCTTTGTGTATTTTTGAAAAAAAAAATTAGGTTTTGTTTAAAATCATGAAATATCATCTAGGTATCTGCTAGATTTTGTAGATAATGAATAGAACTTGCAGAAACGGCTGTCAAAATCACGGCTATTTTCCCTACAAGTGAATTTTTTGCATTTTTTTGGCAACACCAAAATATTATCTAGGTATCCATAATTTTTTGCATGAAACAAGTAAATTTTTCGTAAATCAAATCAAAAGGGTCTTGTTTGTATTGTCAGCTAACAAAATTTACCCTTTTTTTGAAAATTCATAACTTGAGCATACGGTGTTCCTTTTTTCAAAAACTTTATATCATTGGAAAGCTTATTTCATCCTCTACGCAAATGTAAGGTCAATTTTTTCACGGAGGTAGATGTGAACATTAATCCTTGCATGTAATATTTCCTTTTTGCATGCTTTATGTTTTCATTTTCTCTTTGCTTTTTGCATGTTTTGCATGTTCTCCTTTTACAATCGTGGGGTATTGTAATAAATGAACTTCAATAAAGTTCCATTAGGGGGGATTCTTGCATTATAATTTGATTAGAGTGTAGTCACATGGCATGCACTTTGATCCCATCTTCATATTGATGACAACTCGTATGAGTTGTATCTAGATTCTATAGTTTCTTTTGGCCACAATCTTGCTAATAACTTGACACATTTTGGTTCTCATCAGTTCATGTCTCAGATTGAGAGCCTATGGTTAATGATCTTGAATCACATCAAATTCTCATCGGGTCACATCTCAATTTGAGGGTCATTCATTTTATGATTAATGTTCCAAAATCTTCCTGGTACTTGCTCCTATGGACCAGTTTTAGTCACAGTTTGGCATTAACATCGAGATACACATAGCTTCTAGATTATTTCATCATATCTTTCCCTCTTATGGGGTGAATTTTTGATGTATGTATGTGATGGATGGTGTACTTGAGGGATCTTATGGAGTCCTCCATCGTTCATCACTTGGTTGCATTCTCTATTTCTTTTGCATTGCATATGTACATGGATACCTAACATGGCCTTGTAGTCGAGACCCATTCATGCTTTCATGCATCCATCCTTGCATTGTTTGCATTTTTCTTATTCTCCCTAAGTTACACTTAAGAGGGGGTGTTGGTGTTTTTAAATATTTAATTACACTTTATTAAGTTTACTTAAGTCCCAATTAGGTTTTACCTTTAGGGTTTTGCATCTTGCTTTATAAAAGCAAGTTATCTCATGTAATTCATTAATTCCCAATAATATTATTTGCACATCTTTTTCAAATGCATCTTGCATCTTTAATTTTTCTCCTTGTAGAAGGTTAATCTAGGTTTTGCAAGTGATCTTGGTTTTATGGAGTTTACTGGAAACTCTAACATAAGACTCTACAAAACTTTATTACTCTAAACTCTAAATATGGAAAATGGACCCAACTAATCTATTATGAAAATGCTATGATATTCTATCAAAAATGTTCCAAATCTGGTCATTTAGTCTCTGACTGTAAAGCCTCGGTCAAGCAACAACAAAAACTCAAAGGGTTAGTGATTCCTCTAGGTGACCTCTCGGAGGGCTATCCCTTCAAAGAAAATATCATAAATATCCTTACTACTAAATCTAGGACTAAGGAAAGAATTTTAGACTCAAACACTCTCTCTTCACAGATTACTAAAGACATGGCAGTGTCTAAGGTTTCCCTACTAGAGAGTGTGGTGTCTTTGAATGAAATCAAAGGAAAGAGCCTAGTTGAAAGGAAAGATATGAAAGATAGGGATCTCTAATGTCCAACATGGAAGAAAACCCCATTACACATCTAAAACCACCAACATCTCCCAAGAACCTACAAGTTCCTAAAGATACTATGTTGGAGAGTATGATGTCAATGAATGAATTGAAATAAGGATCACCTTTTGAGCT
Organism: Sequoia sempervirens; assembly: GCA_007258455.2. Lineage (NCBI taxonomy): Eukaryota > Viridiplantae > Streptophyta > Pinopsida > Cupressales > Cupressaceae > Sequoia > Sequoia sempervirens. The sequence continues at coordinate 69,642,730 of VDFB02047230.1, read as the reverse complement.
AAAGGATTTAGAAGAAGGGGAAATAAATTGTAACCCTCCTAACATTCAAAACCTATGGAAAACCTGATCCCATAGAGTGAAACTGAAAAGTCTCCATCTGAGACTGATAAATCCATCTAGACAGAGGTAGCAAAGTTTCCCCAAGTTGACAACCAGCCACATTTCCTTTATGGTTGGATAACCCCCAAGAAAAAAGGTAAATCAAAGAAGGAAGATGTTGGGGTTGAAACCAAGGTGGACAGACCTTCCCAAAGGCAAACAAGGAATTGAGAAACTATAAAGAACATAGCTATTGGAAAACAAAGGACATTGGAAACGTCCTCAAAGAAGAAATCTAAATGAAGTTCCTCTTATGGAATATCAGAGGGTTGAATAGCCCACATAAACATCTAGCTCTAAAAAACTGCATCTTGGAGCACAATATTGGTATTCTCTTATTACAATAAGTAAAGATGAATAACACAAATTTTGAAAACATTGCTAAGAACATTTGGCTTCCTGCCCACTTTTTGATCAATGAGGCTTCTAGAGCCTCAGATGGTCTTGTTACAATGTGGAACCCAAATACGTTGAGTGGCTCCCATTTACTCCTATCTAAACACTGCTTGGGTGTCCAATTCTCTATTGTTGGTCTATCTTGGAACTTCTTAAATATTTATGCCCGGGCCAATATGAAAAATACCAAAAAAACTATATGGATTGAGCTAAGTTGCTTGATCCTTGCAATAAGGAGGCACATTGGATGCTTGTGGGGGACTTCAACTCCCCTCTCTATCCATTAGAGCAATGTGGTGTTCTAATTGATTATACTGACAGTATGGTAGACTTGGATGACCTTTTGAATGTTTTCAGACTTGTAGATATTGACCTTCAAGGCCAACCCTTCACTTGGACAACTAGGAGATTTGGTGAAAATATTATCTAGATTAGACTTGATAGACTCTTGATCTATCCTAACTGGGTCACCCTTCATAATCCCATCCTCCTAGCTCTCCCTAGGGCAATGTCTGACCATAAGCCCCTCCTACTAAGTTGAGAAGACACTACAAAAACTGGGCCTTTTCCTTTCAAATATGAGATAATGTGGATTACTCACCCTAATTTCAAAGATAGGTTATCCAATTGGTGGAATATACCCATTCAAGGATTTACAATGTATTGTGTGACCTAGAAACTCAAAAATATTAAAGACAATGTGAAAGGATGGAACAAGTGGGTCTTTGGAGATGTTTTCATCAAAAGTGTGACTTAACAGCTAAACTCAAAGATAATTAATAAAAAATGGCTAATGGTGATGTGAGTGAAAAAACCTTCCATCTAGAGAAGGAGTATTGCCTTGACTAGTCTAAAGTGTTAAAGAAAGAAGAGATATTCTAGAAATAAAAATCTAGAATATAATGGCTAAAAGGAGATCAAAACTATAATTTTTCCACCTCTCTACCCTAAAACACAGAAAAAGGAACCAAATCACCAAGCTTAAAGATGAAAATGAGATGGAAGGCTCTACATTGGAACAAATTGGAAATATTGCTTTAGAGTACTTTCAACAATCCTTCTTGAAACCTACTATCAACCATACTACTAAGTTGGAAGAACAATTGTTGGACAACACTCTTGTCACCATAACTGATTAAGATAATGTTTCTATCCTCAGGCATGTTACTCGAGAAGAAGTGAGGATTGTATCTTTCAGCATGAGGGCTTACAAAGCCCCTGGACCTAATGGTTTTCCCCCGACCTTCTTTCAGGAGTTTTAGGACATTGTGGGGGATGGTGTTTTTCTTGCTATCAAATACTTCTTTAAATCTAATAGGATGTTGAAGCAACTAAATAACACCTTTATAGCCCTCATTCCTAAAAATTCTAACCCCCAAACCATGGCTGACTTCAAACCCATAAGCAAGTATGTAATACCATCTACAAAATCTTCTCCAAAATTTTGGTTAATAGATTGAAGCACTTCCTAGAGAAAATGATTAGCCCTTGCCAAAAACAATTTGTCCAAGTTGTAAAATTTTGGATGCTAGTATCTCCACGCATGAAATATTTCATTCTATGGATAGAATTAACAATTTTGGTATGGCCTTTAAACTTGATATCTCAAAGGCCCATGACAAGGTGTCATGGAAGTTTCTCCTAAAATGCCTTGCTAAATTTGGCTTCAATTAGACTATCATAAACCTCATCAAAGAATGTATTTCCATGTTCAAGAATTATATTCTTGTTAATCGTGTGTCCTATGGCTTCTTTTATGCGGGAAAAGGGATTAGGAAAGGTGATCCCTATCCCCATATCTCTTCATTATGGTGGTGGATGTCTTAAATAGGAATATTTTTAAACTTCTCCAGGAAGGTTCTATCAAGGGGATCAAGTCAGATACCTCTTTGGACCCCTCAACTATGGAACCAATTTTTAGATGATAGTATTCACTTTGGGAGATCCTCAATTGTTCAAGCCAAGACATGGAAGATATGCCTCAATAACTATGCCTCCATTTCGGGCCAATACATAAATTACACAAAAAAGTATGATTTACTTCTTTAACACAACTGAGGCTTTGTAAAATAAGGTGACTGCTATTATTGGTTGTGATAGTGCCCCTCTCTTGGCTATCTATTTGGGTCTTCCTCTAACAGTCAAGGAAGTCACCCCTAATTTTTGGAATTCGGTGTTGGAAATATTGCAAAAAAAACTTGTTGGTTGGAAAGGTTCTATCTTGAGTCATGCAAGAAAATTGTAACTCCTTGTTGTTGCTGTCCAAGGGATTCCTTCTTATTTCCTCTCCCTATTCAAAAGTCTTAGATACATATCAAAAAAATTGGAAAGAATCGAAAGAAAATTCTGCTAGTCTAGTACAAAGGAGAAGAAAATTTTGGCTCTGCTAAGTTGGGATATAGTTTTCCTTCCTAAAACTAGTGGTGGGATTGGAATAAGAAAAATTCAAACTACCAATAAAGCTCTTCTAGCTAAGATTAGTTGGGATATTTTGAGGAACAAAAAGGATTGGTGTACTATTCTGAATGCCAAATACCTAAATAATATCCCCTTCATCAAGATCCTTTACACCATTGAACACCCTTGTGGATCTTTAATATGAAACAATATCGTCAAATCAAAATAGCTACTTCAGGGTGGTCTAAGATGGAAACTGGGGAATGGTTCCAAAATTATTTTTTGGAATGATTCATGGGTTTTGGGATAACCTCTCAAGAAAATAGATTTTAAGGACCTTCAGGATCCTGCCTCAAACTACTTCAACAGGTATGTTGTTGATTACTTCACTAGACAACTAGATTTCCAAAAATGGAAAATATTGGAGAGATGTTGCCACAACACTCAAGGGTTAAGGAAAAAATCTTGGTCCCTCTAGAAAACCCTTCCCTTCGCTATAATTTATATGTTTCAAAAGGAAAATAGCTTCTTTTGGGTTAAGAAGAGTAAAGGAAACCTAACTGCCAAATTGGCTTACAGTTTGTTGTCTAAGTATGGTCCTTGTGGTAGATTTTGGAATCAAATCTAGAATCGGCACCTTATACCCAAGATTAACTTATTTTGGTGGAAAACTTCCCACAAAAAATCCTCACCTAGGAAAATCTAAGAAGGAGAGGATTTCATATCCATAATAGATGCACTTTATGCAAAATGGATGAGGAATTTGTGCCTCATATATTATTACATTGCCCCTTTTTTGTTAAGGTTTGGGCCTACGCTCTGTAAAATCTGGTTTTATGCTAGTCAATGAATGACAGTGTCAAAATTCTTGTGGAAAATTAGATTTATCCTTTTACTCACCCCCTAACCAAGGAGATTTGGAGGCAAGTTCCCCCCTTCATTTTCTAGTGCATTTGGAAGGAAAGGAATAATAGGATCTTCCACAATGAATAAAATATTCCCAAAGTGGTCTTTGGTTCTTACCTCAGGCTTCTAATTGAGAATGTTTCTTTTTGTTGTTGGAAATGCTTGAGCAAGCCCCCTAATGAAATGGAGATCAATGTAGCTCCCATAAATGGGGCTTACAACAAGACCTTAACTCCTTTGATAACTCTAAACTAATGGAAAGAAAAAATACCAAATGGAGGCCTCCATAGTTGGGTTGGTCAAAACTCAACTTTGATGGGGTTGTGAAAGGAAACCCCAGTCTTGCCAATATGGGGGGCACAATAAGAGACTTTGAGGGTAATTTTATTGTTGGATATATAGGGGGTATTGGAGAACAATCTTCTATGACAACTGAAGGTATGGATATGTTTGGTGGTATCAAAATTGAATTATCTTTAGGGATCAAATTTACCAGGTTTTCTATGTAAATATTGTGTTAAATTTGTGCTTATTATTTTTCTCTATTCTTATAGATTGGATGGAGTGGTTGAAGGATTGTAGATAGTGGATGGAATATATACAAAATGTAGGATGAATGGATTTAGGATGTGATCTCCAAGGACTATGTTACATAATAATAATGTACCCCATTTTATATGTTATTCATGATGCTACACTAAATGTTTATTGACATCAAGATGTGGTTAAATCGCTTGTTATAATGTTTCATAGTATATTGGAATGTAAATTATGATAGAATCATGGAATAATTATTAAATATTAGACATGTCAAGATTGTTCCAAATCATGTTTCAACACTTTGTCCATGTCCTAAACAAGGTAAAAAAAGGGTGATGGAGGATTAGTATGATGGGATAGATAGGTATGATGGAATGAAATAGGTATGATGGAATGGATAGATATGATGGAGTGGATATGTCCCTGAGTGTAAATTATAGGTATAAAATCAATTATGCATGATACTAGAAACTATTTATCATCATGTTAATTTCCCAAAGTGCCATAACAATTGTTTTCACCATTGGATGGTTTTTCTCTTTACTATTTTCTTTTTTTATATTTTATATTTTTATTTTGTTTTTGTGATTTTTTTATTGCTTGAATGAAATTGATAGATTTAAATATGAAAGAAATTATGATTCTTGACATTCAAGGTTATATGAGGGTCCTATCCATTTGAAGTAGTCAATTTATATGCTCCTATCATGGCATGTCAGTAGTAACCTATTCTAAGAATTTGTGTTGCTAAGATCCTACCACTAATGTATAATCCATAGATGTTGTTGTGATCATGTCTAATAACTAAGTCAAGGATTTATTTGAATGTGAACTTCACAATAAGGTACCAACATAGCCCCTATGGTAGATGAGTTTTGCTAAGATATGAGGGATTCTATATTTTGGATGTTTGGATTTGGTTCTTGATTTGAGATTCTCGTTAGGGATTTTGGTTTGGGGATGGGATCTTTAGACTTGGATTTGGGGCTAAGATTAGGTTTTATATATTTAGATTTATATCTTGGATTTATTGGATGTAGGATTTTTGGCTATCCAAATTTGAGATGTTGGGCATTTAGATTTGGATTTGGGATGGGGTTTTTATTAGGACCAACAAGTGCACAAACCATATTAGATTCTTAGAACCTCATGTGATGGAGTCAATAATTGTTACAAAGATTGATGCAAACCTTTTACATGTAAATTTCTCCCTTTGAGTGGGTGCCACAATTTGATTTATTTTCTTCAAATTGATGTTCTACTTTATTTTTAAAAAATATTCATTTGAATATTCTACTTTTTGTTTGAATTCTTTACTTAATTTTTCTTTAGGATCCACCTTGTTCTCATGCTTCCTTTTTTATTTGTGTATTTATCTTACTCTTTGGATTCACTTTTTTTATTTTTTACTTAGTTTTAATGTGGTGCTTCATGTCAATGCTTCACTTCTTAGTGATTTTTGGATTCATTCATATTATTTACTTCATATGCTAGGGTATCTACATTAATTTAAAAGGCTTTATGATGATCCCTTGGTGGGATGTTTTCTTGAAGTCCCATGATTTCTATGATTAACTCATCATTTTGGAATAATTCAAATGATACATAATCATGTTCGTCCCAATCCATGGTTATGGGATGCTAGAGATCAAGATTGATGGTAGGGATAGTGATATTGATGAAAGGATTGAAGGCAATAATATTTTCATAAGGGATATGGATGGAATTTATTTTAATTTTTTTATTAGATAAATTTTACCTTAGATATCATTGAATTATCATAGATAATGTTATATTGCTTAGTAAAAGACTTGTATTTTATGCCTTATTGTTAATGATTTGCGTAAACTAAATAGGTTTTGGAATCCCTTGCTCATGAAATCCTAAACCTTTCCCTTTGTATCTCATTGAAATATTTTCTTTACAATAGGATACGTTTTTCTATGGAAACGTGACGATAGCTCATCAATGTACCTTTAATAATCATTAGAAATTTTAGTTCACTCATTTGCAGGAAAACTAGATCTAATAAAGGTGATTGGACCAACTTGACAAGATGTTAGTGCTTGCTCCTTGTTCATGATTGTTTTAACTTGATTATTTGCATGCTCAATGTGAACAATGATAACATACTTATGGGTAAACCCACAATACTAGTTTACAATTCCGTTGAGGAAGGAAAATTGCAAAAATTCTCCAAAGAAAAAAAATTGGGTTTTAAGGGGTTTGCTCGAAGGGGGGAGTTCACATGAACCCAAAAAGGGGTTCACTCAAACCCCCCCTTCGAGCAAACCCCTTTATGATGTCATCCATTTTTTACATGATTTTTTAAGGAAAACAAAGGGAAAAATGCAAAAAAAGGGGGGTTCGAGCGAACCCACCTTCGAGTGAACCCCCCTTCGAGTGAACCCCCCTTCGCTCGAAGGGGTCAAGGGGGGTTCACTCAAACCCCCCTTTTTTGCCCTTCCCTGTTGGAATTGTGTGTCTCAATCCCACAGGCTGAAACCTCTTGTGAGCAATTTCGGTGAGACTATTGAGATGTCTGGCTGACCTACTAGTTGATCCTGACTATCGTTGTGACCTCCTGAATGTCTTGGCAATCGGCATCTGAAACCTTCGGCATACCTTTGGACAATCGGGATGATGTCTCGGCGACGATAGGAAGTCTTGTCGATATCGGCATGACCTTTGGTCTGTCTGGCTGATGTGGTAATCGGCATGACTTGCTCCTATCAGTATGAAGTCCTGGTGATTGGGATATGTCTGGCTGATGGTTGGTGTCTATCAGATATCGGGGTGACTCTGGGCGACAAGCGGTGTCGGGGAGAGTCTTGGACAATCGGTATGTCTCATACCGACAAGGGAAGTCTTGCCGATAGATATACACCTGTGGTCGTCGGTGTAACTCATGTGACCTCGATAAGAACTCTCAGCGAAAGTTATAAGTCTTGCGGACTGTTGGTGCTCGGCATAACTTGAAGACTTCGGTATGAAGTCTTGGCAAAAGCAATGAGTCTCGCCGATAGTAAAAGGTCCTCAGTATGACATGAAGTGCTTGGTGGGATGTCTTGGCGAGAGCGGTAAGTCTTGCCGATGAGTGTTCTTCTCGGCATGACTTGAAGACTTCGGTATGAAGTCTTGGCGAACTGTGATGGTCTCGCCAATGGCTGTGTGGTCTTCAATGTAACTTGAAGGCATCGGTATGATGTCTTGGCGAAGAGTGTTTGTCTTTCCAATGGGAATCCTAATGTCGGTATGACCTCTCAGCGAAAGCGATAAGTCTTGCCGACTGTTGCTTGGTGTTCGGTATAACATAAAGGCTCGGTATGATCTCTCAGCGAATGACGATAGTCTTGCCAACTGTTGGACATTTTGGAGTGACCTTTGAACTTCAGTATGATGTCTCATCGAATGGCGATTGTCTCGCCGATGAGAATGCTGAAGTCAATATGACTTGGGAACTTCGGTAAGATGTCTTCGCGACAAGAGGAAGTCTAAGCGACAGCTTGTGAACTCGGTATAATGTCTTGTCGATAGTGAAGACTCTTGGCGATAATGACGATATGGGCTATGTGGCATCGGGGAGACACGGTTAGTGTCTCACCGACATGCGACACAGGTTGAACGCCCTTGACCGACTAAAGACTGTCTGATGTGGTACAATTTGGACAAATCAGAGAGAAAGCAGAATGTGAACCGTTTGTTGTGAGACCATTGCAACCATTTCTGTGTGGAAGGGAAAACTCTACACGAGGAAATGGAAACATCTTCGATGATAATGATGTTGAGCTGGAGATTGTTGTCTGACAGTTGAAAATGAAGCCCGTTGAGAACGAATGCATATATGTATGCATTGGACGTTCTGTAAAAGGTCCTGATAAGCTAAGGAGTTGAAGAGCCGAAGAGAAGAAGAGAGAGAGTTGAGTGGCTGGCTGAAAGGCCAAGGCCATGAGGCCAAAGCAGAGGCAGGGTTATGCTACCGAAGTCTCTCTTGTGTACTGAGTGATTAGTTGCTACCAGTTGTATCCAGAATGAACAAGACGTAATCTCTGAAAAGGCTATGAGCTTGAAATTGTATTGTAACCGTTTGTTGCTGAATAATACAATGGCTCAATCTTTAGAGTGTGAGGTTTTTTATCCAAAAGGATTTTCCCCACGTAAATCTGTTTGTTTTAGTTTTTGTCTTATCTTTCATGTCTGTTGGTTCTTTGTAGAATCTGTTAATGCATGCTATTGAATTTACATGTGCTTCTCTCAGAAGGATCAATGTGGGAAATAAACTATGTTTGTTTCCGCTTTAGGACATAGTTGTACGTGTCTTTGAGGCAACCTAATCGAAATGAAAGTTACCGAAGGCACTACTGTGATGGAGGTTTCTATGAGATGCCCTCCCCTTTCCCTTACAAGTGGTATCAGAGCCTTCTTCTAGTTGCTAGTTCTGGGTATTTCTCTTATGAAGATTTCTCAGTTTGTTGGGCTGGAGGAAATCTGGAGGAATAGAATGTTTTATTGATCCTTTGGTGAGTGGAAGTCTTGTGATATTCAGAGACAGCACGCAGCTTGAAGGATGGTGGAGATGGAAAAAGGAGTTGATCATGTTGTGATCTATGTCTCTTGATTGGTAGTGGTATAACCTTGGTGTATGAGGTGGATTTACTTGCTCTGTGGCTGTGTAGCAGTAAAGCTTTCATATTGGGTGTCTGTCTGAGAGGCTCCTTGATGATATGAAGAAGCCTAGTTTGTTTCTCAGCCATGGAAGAGAGTGCTTATGCTAGGTAGTGTTTCCTGGTGTTGGAAGGCATAGTTTCCTGTTAACCTCAAATACATAAAGGCTATGAAGTTAATCATTAGATGATTTGCAATCTTCTAGAATAGCCTTTTCTCTCTTTCTCGGATGCATGTACATGTTGGTGGTTTTAGGTTTGGCTTGAAAGGGGCCTAGATTTTCTTGAACTGTTGATTCCTTTTTTAAGGATGTTTTGTATTTGCATGGCTCAATGGTTTTGCAGGTTTTACATGGTTAAGCAAAACTTGTGGTTATGTGGAGCTGTTGATAAGCTATTTTCTAGAGCCTGGTTTTTTGGGGTGTTGTTGGATGAGATAGTTGCAGTTATGCATGCATGATTTGTGCATGGTTTGAGGAGGTGTGTTTGCTTCTCTACATGGGAGTGTTGGTACGTGATTTGTCACTCAGCATTCTTGTTGTGGTGCTTGTGGGTTCCTTGATTATGGTGCTCATTGTGGACATGATTGGAAAATCAGATCTGGCATGATCTAGTGTTTGAGTCATGTTGTCTACATGGTTATTCTCTTTGAAATCTCAATGTTGTAGTTTCCAATGCGATGATGGGTTTGCATGTTCGATGTTTGTGATCTATGAGTTATGCGGTTGATGGATTAGCTACCCATTGGTTGCAGTGAGATAACTTGGATGTGGACTATCTTTATCCACGAGGTTGATTATTTGCATGTGCAGACTTATTAGCTGGCCTTGTATGTGGTCACTTGTGCATTGGTGTGATTGCTTTGAGATGAGAGGATGGATATTCTTGAGTACCTGAATGGTTGATTATGGGAACCTGAAGCAGTTGGTCATGATGCTTGGAGAGCTCGGGTGTCACATTTCAGTGGGAGCTCTAGCAGTGACTGTGGGTTCATCACATGGTGGTGAATGGTCTTCTTTAGTGTTGCAGATGTTTCTTGGGATCCTATTGTTGCATAAGGGTTCTTTTTCATTTGCATGGACATTATTTGAAGATGTGCAACATCTTGGAACCATGGAGGACGCTTGGAGCCTTTGGCCGAGGTGTTGGTGCTGCTTGATAGGTGATGTTGTTTTTGAGTCTATTTGCTTTTATGTCATGGTATACTCTTGGTGCACTGGAGTTTTGGCATTGTGCATTAGACCATGGTGAATTCACTTGAAGCATGGTATCTCCTGAGGCGATATGTAGATCATGGTGTCATGATAAGTTCCTGATTCAGCTGATTCGAGCTTTGACAGTGGTCTGGTAATTCTTTGTGTATTGGGTGCTTTGATTATTTGCTTGATACTTCGTGATAGTGCAGTAATGCAATTGAAGTTTAGCATGAGATGATCGGTTGCTAGCACTCATGGATACATGGAGAATAAGGTGAGGCCGTCTTTCTTTTATGAGAGAGGTGTTGTTGATTGTTACTCTTGATGAGTTCTTAGCAGAAAGTCTGAGAAGCCTACACCTTGGTTGAACGTGAGTTCAATAAGAGACCTATGAGGAGATTGCTCTTGGATTAGTCATGTTGACTTGTATATCTTGAAGGAGTATTCTCATTCCCACTCTTGGTCTACTCGGCAGTTAATCTGAAAGGTATTTGGCCCATTATATTTTTCAGATGTGTTTTATGTTTATTTTCATGATATGGATCTTGAATTTTTGTCTAATGGTTCTGGAGGATTCATAGTGGAAGTTATACAGCTTGTTTTATCTCCTTGTTACTGATGAGAATTGGTAGGAGATGATGTATGGGCTGATTTCCTAAAATAGGAAATGAACTAGCTTGATCTTCTTTGAGATGCTTACATCCATGTTGTTTTTAAATTGGTTTGATCTTGGTGATTGAACGGATGGATGTTGTTAAGGCTTCTTTGTTGTGAAGAAGATCATTCTTGGCACAGCTGGCTGTTAGAAGTGTATGTAGGAGGATGTTCTACAGGAAGATGATGTGCAAAGTTTCTCTCTGTGGTCGTGAAGGTTTGTGGTGAGAGAAATGTTTCTTGTAGCAGTTTGTTGTAGGTTGTGCACATCATTGTGGATATTTCCTTGGTACTACATGGTCACATGTTCTATGTGTTGTTATTGGTAGACTTGCGATGCCTTTTGATCTTTCAGATTTGGATTACTCAGGCAGTGGGAGTTCCTGTATGTGTCTTGTCGTCTTCGACTGGTTGGCACTTGGAGCTTGTATTTGCTGTTGATGAGTTGGTTCTGGTTTGGCATAAGTTTACTAATGTTAATACCTATGAGGTATGTGAGATTGGATGGAATAGCACGAGTTGTGGGTGCTATTTTCAGTCGCATGGGTTTATCAGTTGGATGGGAGCAGTTAGTCTGACTGTTGTTCTAGCTGGTTTTTTATATCTTGTTTCTAGAGAATGACTTCACTTTTGTGTTCTATCTGAAGCTTTGAAGTTGATATTGCTTTTGTATAGCATTTTGAGCACAGTGAAGTGGTAGCAGTATCTTGTTGATGATATCACTGGGATATTTTGCTTGTGTTCATTGGAATGGTGCTTATTCACCTTGGTTTGAATCTTTCTTCCATAGGTGGCATGTTGGAAGATGACAGGGTTTGTTTCCTGAATGGTGGACATCTTGGATGTTGGTGCAGAATTTTTGATGGAGCATGAGAGCATGTTTGAGGTCTATGTGGTTTCCTAGAAGGCTGTGATCGGTTGCATTTTGGTTGCTTCGTTGGATAGTGAGTTGTAGTTGGATGCCTGGTCTTGGTTGCAGATTGTCTGGTGGACTGAATCTGTGGAATCCTGTTGATTGGGTGTCTTGAGTGTTGCGGGGTCTGAACTGGTGGAGCTAGTGTGATCTTAGTTTTTGGTTGCTTTGGAGGTGCCTATGTGATCTTCGTCAAGTGGGAGATTGTTGGAATTGTGTGTCTCAATCCCATAGGCTGAAACCTCTTGTGAGCAATTTCAGTGAGACTATGGAGATGTCTGGCCAACCTACCAGTTGATCTTGACTATCACTATGACCTCCTGAATGTCTTGGCGATCGGCATCAGAAACCTTTGGCATACCCTTGGACAGTCGAGATGATGTCTTGGCAACGATAGGAAGTCTTGTCGATATCAGCGTGACCTTTGGTCTGTTTGGCCGATGTGGTAATAGGCATGACTTGCTCCTATCGGTATGAAGTCCTGGCGATTGGGAGATGTCTGGCCGATGGTTGGTGTCTCAAATATCAGGGTGACTCTGGGCGACAAGCGGTGTCGGGGAGAGTCTTAGGCAGTCGGTATGTCTCATACCGACAAGGGAAGTCTTGTCAATAGATATACACCTGTGGTCGTTAGTGTAACTCATGTGACCTCGATAAGAACTCTCGGGAAAGTTAGAAGTCTTGCCGACTGTTGGTGCTCAGCATAACTTGAAGACTTCGGTATGAAGTCTTGGCGAAAGCGACGAGTCTCGCCAATAGTAAAAGGTCCTCAGTATGACATGAAGTGCTCGGTGGGATGTCTTGGCTAGAGCGGTAAGTCTTTCCGATGAGTGTTCTTCTCGGCATGACTTGAAGACTTCGGTATGAAGTCTTGGCGAACTGCGATGGTCTCGCCGATGGCTGTGTGGTCTTCGGTGTAACTTGAAGGCATCGGTATGATGTCTTGGCAAAGAGTGTTTGTCTTGCTGATGGGAATCCCGATGTCGGTATAACCTCTCAGCGAAAGTGATAAGTCTTGCCGACTGTTGCTTTGTGTTCGGTATAACATAAAGGCTCGGTATGATATCTCAGCAAATGAAGATAGTCTTGCCGACTATTGGACATTTCAGAGTGACTTTTGAACTTCGGTATGATGTCTTATCGAATGGCGATTGTCTCGCCGATGAGAATGTTGAGGTCGATATGACCTGGGAACTTTGGTAAGATGTCTTCGTGACAAGAGGAAGTCTGAGCGACAGCTTGTGAACTCGGTATAATGTCTTGCCGATAGTGAAGACTCTTGGCGATAATGACGATATGGGCTATGTGGCATCGGGGAGACACGGTTAGTGTCTCACCAACATGCGACACAGGTTGAACACCCTTGACCGACTGAAGACTGTCCGACGTGGTGTGATTTGGACAAATCAGAGAGAGCAGAATGTGAACCGTTTGTTGTGAGACCGTTGCAACCATTTTTGTGTGGAAGGGAAAACTCTACACGAGGAAATGGAAACATCTTCGACGATAATGATGTTGAGCTGGAGATTGTTGTCTGACAGTTGAAAACGAAGCCCATTGAGAATGAATGCATATATGTATGCATTGGACGTTCTGTAAAAGGTGTTGATAAGCCAAGGAGTTGAAGAGCCGAAGAGAAGAAGAGAGAGAGCCAAGTGGCTGGCTAAAAGGCCGAGGCCATGAGGCCAAAGTAGAGGTAGGGTTATGCTGCCGAACTCTCTCCTGTGTACTGAGTGATCAGTTGCTACTAGTTGTATCCAGAATGAACAAGATGTAATCTCTGAAAAGGCTATGAGCCTGAAATTGTATTGTAACCGTTTGTTGCTGAATAAAACAATGGCTCGATCTTTGGAGTGTGGGGTTTTTTATCCGAAAGGATTTTCCCCATGTAAATCTGTTTGTTCTGGTTTCTTCCTTATCTTTCATGTTTGTTGGTTCTTTGTAGAATCTGTTAATGCATGTTGTTGAATTTACATGTGCTTCTCTCAGAAGGATCAATGTGGGAAATAAACTGTGTCTATTTCCGCTTTAGGACATAGTTGTACATGTCTTTGAGGCAGCCTAATCAAAATGAAAGTTACCGAAGGCACTACTGTGATGGAGGTTTCTATGAGATTCCCTCCCCTTTCCCTTACATTCCCCCTCTCCTCTAGCATTTTTCTGCAGAATTTTTCCTTTCCAAGCTCAAGTTGAGGATGAAAATGGGGGAAACTTCATAGACCCAACTAGATGATGGTAGTCCTCAGAATGAGTTATCCATCGAATATAATTTTAATATATTTTGGTTTCATTATGTATTTTTTTTAGTTTAATTAAACATAGGTTTGTCACCGAAAATCAAGCTCTTTGTTCTGTATATGTGGAAAAAGAGTAGATTATCAAAAAAAATCTAAAAAAATATGTTCGAGCTAGGTATTGATGTCCTTGATCCAACAAAAAAAAATTATGTTGTATACGGTCCGCCTATGTCTAAATTGTAATTGGTTTGACTTCCAAAATTAATTAAGAAAGAAAAATTCAATAAAACACTATGAAACCAAATGAGCGTGCTAGATATCGTAGTTACAAAGCTAAACTCAAAAAAAATAGAATTTTATCCTTCATAGAAAAAAAATTATGTTGTTTACGATGAAGATCTCTTTAAAAATGGTGTTTACTGTTAAAAACTAGTTTTCAAAGGAGATGGAAAAATAAATGAAATTTGATTCCAATTTTTTTTTTAAATATATATTTAGAATCTACAGACAAAATTTCAAAAATCACTAGTTTGCATCACCTTCAAATTCCTCATGGTTTAGCAGTTGTAGGTGCCCGAAAGTGAAGATTTAGTTAAAAAAAATTAGTTCATTGTCTAGTTTGTCCAAAAATTGTAAACCAGTATTGAGGGATCACCCTTATCCATGTGTTTAGTATGGTCAATATCAAGTACAACTTGATTATCGATATGATTGATGTAATCAATTTTCTTATCTATGGGCACAATGGGAACATCAATCTCATCATGGGAAGGGGGGTGTTGGATGATGGATGGGATCAATTTGTGTCTCTTGATATTGGAGTTCTATTCTATGATGGATGGGATCAACTTTGATAATTTTATCTTGACTTAGTTGTGAACAAGTTTTATCATGCTTGAGAATTAGCTCTTTACATATCCTTAATTACTTTGTCAACAATATGGATTTACATCATTTTACTTCAATATCCACTCAATCAATAGATCTTAGATATACTCCTTTAATATATTACAATGATTAGTGGAATGTTTTTGAATCTTATAGATATCAGGGATCTTAGACTTTATGGATGTTATGGATCACATGAAATTTTATTAATTTTATTGCATAGGTCAATTTGTGGATATGTCAATATTAGGAGGGGCTTGAACAATCTAGATATGGTTTGGAGTAGATTCATTACCAATAACATGCTTGTATTTTCTAAAAGATTGTGGTACTTGAGAAGGGGTATGACACAACACCTCAAATTTGTTCTTTTGAAATTTATTTCTTGCTAATAATCCTTGAAGAAAACCCTTTAGATATTTTTTGGATAAGGTAGGATCAGATGGTTGATTGAATTGTTTATATGATTGTTGATTTCATAGTTGATTGAGTTGTGAAGGTTTGGAATATGAAGGGCTTGCATAGAAGGCTAAGGTGTCTAGTTGTTTTTTTCAAATTGAAAATTTAGACAAGTGGTGCAAGGATCTTGTACTAGAATGGAATTTCCCTTTTCAAGGTTGGAATGAGGATGACAAATAGAGGATTGAATATTTCCTAGGGGATAATTGGTGGTAATATGTTTTTGGTCTAAAGGATCTCTAGATTGATTTAGATTAAAGAACTAATCAAAAAATTGATCCATAACATTTTCTTGGACTTGTATTCACTTTTAATGTGAAGGATCCTCTTGTGATAGAATGGTTGTGTCTTGGTGAAGTTTAACACGTGAGTCATTTGATTAGAAGTTTTTTCAGTCAATGAATTAGGACCTATGGGGTTTGGTGGGTTAGGAGTAGGATTGGTATGGGTATGTGGATGGTCTAATGGATAATGGGCTATAGGGATTAATGGATTATTGGAGGAATGAGTTGAAGAGGGATTAGGATTAGGATAAATAGGGATAGATAGAGGATTTGATGGTTTAGGATTGAGATTGGTAGCTACAAGTGGAGGGTCTAATGATTTAGTGTTAGGATTAATGTGGATGAATTAATTAGTATTTAGAGGAGGTGATGGATTAGCCATGTATGGTTCTTGATTTGGGAGGGTTCCCCTACTTAGGTCTTCAAGGTCATAGTTCAAGGGAAGCTTAAATCCAATGCTTATAAGGTATCTCATGACATGCTTGTTTTTTTTTAAGATATAATCTAGTGTTACTTTATTTTCTATGAGTATGAACAGTGGATTTTGGACTTGAGTTGGTGCAATAACTTGTGTTTGGATGTCTTTGGTCTAAGAGCTCTTGATTGTTCATGATAAGGAAATTACAGCTTATAGCTAGCTTGTTTTTTATAATGTTGGCAAGGGGTCCATTGGTATAGTTGTCTTGGTCCATAAGGCTACCATCTTCATGATATTCTTCTTTATCAACAAGGTTGTCATCATCATCAAATTCAAATCGATTATTGGATTGGTTGAAGGGGGCATGAATTCTAAGATTGATTGGATTAGATTTATAAGAGTTTTGATTTAATTCATTGCATAGGTTTAGCACAAACAAGAAAAAAAAAGACACATGAATGTCATAGCTATTCAAGTAGGAATGTTTAATCTTATCATCCCACAAATATACTTTGAACTACACATAAATCATATGACCTAAAATCTCAAGGAATTTACCACTTTTAATCATCAATCTCATACAAGGCATGAGATCAAATCATATGTTTCATACTATTCTATTTTTGGAAGCACAATGTGAGTAACTTACAAGGGATAACCACTTACCAATGTATTACAAGGACCAAACAGTCAATATGTTCACCATACTAGGTTTTCAAAAGGTTCAACTAGGAAATTATTGATATACCTAAAGGTACATGAGGCTCAAATCTATGAAATTAGTAGTTATATCTTAGGCATGTGATTAAGATCAAATCCTTGCTCACTTCACTTTATCCTCTAGAACAAAGATGCACCAAAAATGATAAATTCTACCTATAGAAAGATTCTTTTAATTATTCTCCTAATTTATATACCCTGATGGAACACATGGGTTTAGTTAACACATTGTGATGAAATCCAAACCAATCCCACCTATAAAAAGAAAAATAAAATAAGGAATAGTCACTTTTTATCCTCAAGATTCCACAAAGTGCAAGAGGAGAGCATACCCAAACTACCCTTGGAATACACAAGTGAAGAGATTGATTTTGATCCTCAAGGTCACACTAATATGCAACAAAAGAGAGCATACATAGTCAAATCATGAAAAACACAATAAAAAATATTGTTTTATTCATTAAAATGCAATAACGAATATTGGTTGTAATTCAAATCTTGCACACAAGTATTAGTAATTTAAAAATTAGTCTTTGTTATATGCCAATAGTTGCACGTAAAACATATTAGCAACAAAAAAGTTCTTCCAACATTAGATAAGAGATTCCAATGAAAATGTTTAAATGTAATAAAAAAATAACCTACACCATTATAATTACTAAACAAAATATTTTAACTTTCAAAAAATGGAACTCAAATCTAAGTTTACTTGTGAAATTTATAAGGCTTTGAAGCTTCAAAAGTTACAACTACACAATAAAAAAAACACGAGTCGTGAGAAAAATCTAATTATACCATAGTGAGAATCACAGAATTATACCCTATTTCCAAAAATTTGCTTCAAAAAATACCTTTGTATATCCTAGTTATGACTATTTGAAAATGGCCTCCTTCACTAAAAATTGCAATGAAGAGTGGGGGCAAGTGGTTGGTAGATGTTTGGTAGCCTATGGGCAGCAGATAGGTGGCATCATTAGAGGACATGGTGTATTGGTAGAAAATATGCAATGGAAAGTGAAGGAGCAACAAGTCTAAGTAGAGGTGGATAATGAGAGCAATGGAGTATGACAATGGGAGGAGAATGGCCAAAGCCCACAAGGGGGTTAGTGATGGCCAAGGTTTAAATCCTAACATTGTTTAATCTATCAAGGTTTTAAACATCAACAAGGGTATGAACCCAACCTATCACCACAAGGGTGGCCAAGTAGAGGGTATACATGTACCCCCTATAGGTTTTTTTTTTGTTTTTATTTTTAGCTGAACTTTTAATTTTATAATTTTTTATTTTAATTTTTTTGTCAAAAAAAAAAAAATTTAAATAAAATAAATATGAACAAAAATTTTGAATCATATCATACACCTATGCAAAATGTATGCAATGAATTTAGTATAAAATTCAAAATTCAAAATAATGATTAAATTTCCTATTCTAAGCACACACAAACCTCAAATGGAGCATTTATTTGGATTTTCTCATGGTGTGATTGAGTGTGGATGGACAAACATTTATACAAGATTTCTAAACTTTGTTGATGATTTTATATAGTTTTCTCCATGTGTGGATTGAGGAAGAAGAGGTAGATTCATAGGTTTTTGAATGATGAGATGAAAATTTGAGATTAAGTTACCTAATTTAAGAACTTGAATTTTTTTTTCCTATTTTGTTTTAACATTTGAGTTGAATGATCTTTGAATTATTTGAATTATTTCATTTAGGAATGTGCAAGCATAAATCGAAGAATTAAAAACTTGCATGAGTGAATGAGTGGAAGAGATTGACTTTTGAAAATGCAATGTTGAGAGGATATTTAATTATGTGTGCATGAAGTTTATTTATGAAATTTTTGAGAGGATAATCAATTAACTATCTACATAATTAATTAACTATGTAATTATGTATCCATAGATTTATTTAGAATTTGATTAATTAATTAATTAAAGATGGGAATTAATTAATTAAGAAAGAAAGAATTAACTAACTAATTATTGCTAATAAATTAGCTAATGGAATGTGATGATATGGTGTAATTAGTTAATTAATTAATATGATGATATTAGAATGAATTAGATAGGATGAACGAATGTGGAGAATTAATGATAGAAGGTGGTGAAATTTAGGTGTCTACACATACATTCGAAAATCATCTTCAAATTTACAAAAGGAAGTATAAGGGTGATTTCTATCCATGTGCATTTTTCACAACTATATTGATTTAATTCATTACTCTCTAGGAATTTAAACTTGGTAGCCAGGTTACTGTCAAATCCCCCAACTATAACAAACAAAAAAAGGAAGCATAATAGAGAATGTCTCTTAAATCTCTTATAACAAATGGGAGCAGTGGAGTTCTTGAAATTTACTAAATCTTTGCATTAAGGGTTGGCCTAAAAAGTCCCATAGTCCAATAATGTGTTGGCATATATATTTATATTATCTTCATAGAAGGATAGCATATTTATCTTGTCATCCACATTAATGTCTAGAATTTGGCATAAACCCTTCGTAGACCTCTTGGAAATAATATTCAAACTAAATTGCTTTCAAAGATTCTACTTCCTCCTACGGAATGGGGACAAGTACTCCTTTATGCCTACTTTGTAATTGGGTAGCTTCATAAATCTATACAAATGATAGTCCTTTCATATATCATAGCCAAAGTCCACATATTCAATGGCTCGACAACATCTTCCCTAAGTCCAAATTCCTTTTGAATTAGCTTCTTATTTAGGGTGAATGATACGTTTCTTGATCTATCATTCCTCTACCTCTACTTGTCACCATACAATTTTGCTACCCAAATTATAATATTTGGGTTGACAAAACAAAATTGGGTAACACAACCTTTGCAAAGTCAAGCTACAAAGCAACACTAATAGGCCTATGATTACTTCTCCTGTAGAACATCCCCATGAAAATTTATTTTCTTGTAATTGTGGTTAATTCATCCCTAATAACTTCTTTTGCATCCACAAAATACTTGGTAAGATCATTGGCCTTTCCAATTGTCTTTTTATATTTTTGTATGTTCATGGAATAGCCTCAATAATCGTCTTTGATCTCATTCTTTGACATCTCATTGTATACCTTTATAGTATTACACTAGGTTTCTTTTGACAATGACAAATTCTACGACCTAGGTCTCTCATGTGATGATACAGGAACATGAACACAAAAATATAGGTACAATGCTCACCTTGACACTATCAAAGAAACACAATGCAAAACACTTAATAAAATAAACAAGATAAAAAACCTAGTTTCCTCCTAAACCTTAACATGGCCCTAACCTTAACAAAATTTACCTTTCTAAAAAGGGGTGATAGAGATTATCCTTGCCTAAAAAAATTAATGTTTGCAATGAAGAACTAACATCCACCTCGATGCAATACCATGCTACACAAGTACTTGAAAATAAGATCCTTGGCTCAAGCATTCTTCCTATTAACACAA
Organism: Sequoia sempervirens; assembly: GCA_007258455.2. Classification (NCBI taxonomy): domain Eukaryota; kingdom Viridiplantae; phylum Streptophyta; class Pinopsida; order Cupressales; family Cupressaceae; genus Sequoia; species Sequoia sempervirens. Next base: position 69,622,508 of record VDFB02047230.1, on the reverse strand, counting down.
GCACCAGTTGGTTCATTTTTTGAGAGACATAAGTGCTAAATTCTTCGTAATGTTCATTGAAGTTATTTTTGAAAGATTGCCAACTTCCAAATTGCCACATAGCACAAAGTGCCAACATTTGCAATACAATGGGATATAGCAGTAACCTACAGTGTGTAGGGACGATTAACAATGAGAGAGGGGACATAACAAATAACTTAAAGGTACAATTTAATTGGCTACAAAAATCACCAATAAATTAAAATAAAAAGTAATAATCTATTGAAAAAACATGAAGTGTTTTCAAAGTTTTAGGACGATGACTAGCTGCAACAAAATTTTAATCAATAACACAACTTTGACTACTTGTTAAGTTGTCAACAAGAAGATTGTTGAGTTTTACTAAGGTGAAATAGAAAAAATGGATATTTTCAACTTCTAAGAAAAAGGAATTGGAATTTGTACTTTTATGAGCATGTAAAATTTGTTTTTAAGTACAACAATAGACAAATGGATATTTTAAAGGATTATAAGGGTTGTAATATAGTTGTTATGAGATTTTCATGCATGTGTATGTGTATGTATATGTATATGTATATGTATATGTATATGTATATGTATATGTTTGTCAAAATTTTAAATAGTTTGTGGTTTCAAATTATGAGACTCAAACAATTCATGGAGGAAATTAAAGGGAGACTTTTTTGTGCTTTAAGTGTAATGAAAAAAAAATATTTATGTTTAAACCTAACCATCATCATTTGATATATTTTAATAGTTCATCAATATTTTTTATTAAATGTGATCGAGAATAAATTAATATTTAATTATTACTATTTTTTTAATGGGATAGTTGTCAATTTATCTATTATGATGGTTATCTAACTTTCCATCAAGAAAGTGTCGATATTGTCTTTTGTTTGTGAGTTGTTGATGAGTTGGTGATTTTGGGGTGTATGTGAGTAAGTAGGTACTTCAAATCTTATTACTTTAACACTTGTATTTGTGATCATTAGAAGGTCATGTTCCTCATATACTTAACTAAAGATGGTTCCTCCTGCCATTTATATAGTGTGTTACATGAGTTCATAGTAGGGGGATTGTATAGAGGATATGGGCATATTTATCCATACCATACATCAACCACATGTCCCAAGAGATTCTCCAATTGGTAGGTCATGTGAACCAAGTCCATAGAAGGTTTATTCTATAGTGTATATTTGAAAGGATAGGGTTCATAAGAAACTTATCTATCAATCTATCAAAACGTGCAATTTTATCCAAAAGGATAGGGTTTCATGGAAGGTTTATTCCATTAATTCTACTAAAAGATAGGGTGTTTAATTAAAGAAGGTTATATATGAAAGGGTAGGATTGCTCTATAGAGAGATAGATGGTTTGCTAGTATTCATTACACCTAGTTTGTTGTGTCTTGTTTGGATACCAATTTAGGTAATTATGAGCTATAAGTGTGTTGGTTGACAACTCATGGATGGAGGACCAGTTGTGATTCCTAGTAGCTCATGTGTGTAGACAACTAGTGATTGGGTTCAATGATTCTTCATTTAATCATAAAGTGGGGTTTGTGTGGTTTGTATTGGTGTGCTAGAATTGATCATTATAATAACTAATGTTTACCTTGTTTTTGTGATTTATCTTGTTTAGAATGTCTTGTGAAGTCCCATGTTAAATTATTTTTCTTTATGTATTGCTTTGTAGAGTGTTCTGAGTATTTGATGCACATTGTGATGTTTTTTAGTCGTGCTTGATGTTGTATATTATGAATTAGAGTAAAGTGAACTGTATGGTATCATGAATGTGTATTATAACTACATTATTGATTTATGATTGTAAATATACTAGGCAACAAGATAAGAACATAATAATATATTGTTGTATGGACTATATATAACTTATTTGTTCACTTCAAACCAAGCTAATTTGGTTGGAGAGGATAGAGTTCCTTCAATGTGTGGGTTCATATCACATTGTCCCTATGTATTTGGAACATTGAATAGAGTATTAATTACTTAGACTATTGTGAAATTGGATATTAGGTACCCTAGGATCCTTATTTTTGTACCCCTAATCCATATGTGGAATGTTGAAATGGTGCATATATTGATATACATTGTTCATTGATTATACTATAAAAAAGTATTACTTATGATGAAAATGAATTGACTCTTTATATTGTACGTGCACATGGTTTAAATTGCATGTGTTTATTTAATTGTTAAATTTAGAGGAAAAAAATTTCTAACCATAATTCCTCCTTTCCTTTGTTGCTTATGATAGATGACAATAAAATCCAATTTGTAATTGTTTTCATTTTTCCTTGTGTGATAGAAGGTGTGCATTGCATATTTTCCTCTATTTTGCAAGTTCCCATGGAGCATGCATACTAAAGAATGGAATTACACAATGATTTAGTAGGGTCCATTACTTTATATGGACCATGGAGATATCCTTTTATGTCTAAATATTTCCTTCACATGCATGTTTGTGAGTGCTCTATACTTTGAGATATACCATCATTGTAGAATACACATACACCGCAAAGTGGGGGCAAAATGTAATGATGAAATTTACATGATCGTGTCATTTTTCATTTTATGTTTTACTTATTTTGAGAAAATTTCTCAAAAGAATTACTTATTGACAAATAGTGCAATCTTGTGCAAATTTGAACTCATTTTTCAATCCTTCACCTATCCCCTTAAGCACGCCAATGAGATTCACACATAAAATAATAGCAATAAAACAATATAGAAGTTAGAACTCACACAAAACAAGAGTTGTTCATGGACCAAGATGCCCTAATATCCAATATATGCAAAGATAGCACAAACCCTTGAGGTAGGGTAATATCATATAATATTTCTAATGGAAAAAGCCACCTCCCACTATATCTCCAAAAGATCCCAAACACAATATCATACTCATCAAATATTGACATATTAACAAATAGCACAATTTTGTATGAGTTTGAACTCGTTTCTCTAGCCTTCACCAATCCCCATACACACACTAGTAAGACCCACACATATGATAATGGTAATATATAGACCTTATAATAACATACTGAAAGGGTGAGCCACTTAAACCATATAGACCTCCTAATTATATAATATAATTCATAAACCAATATAACTAACTCGAGGGATGTGTCCCACATACCAACAACTCTATCCACTTATATACATTATAATATCATATCCTAGGTACATAACACACATTCATATACATTTATTTAAATCTTTTTGTTTTTTCACATTCTCATACAAACCACATTTATTGTACCTGTGCTCATTCTATGCATTAGTGAAATATACCAAACTAATTTTCTTGACCAAAATTGTTTAATTCTCCGAGCTCATGTGAACAGACATTTCATGAAACAATTAACCAGTATGTTCTGGGTTTGTTTACGGTTTGTTGCACCACTTTGAAGTTTGTATTTATGCAATTGAGACAATAACATATATTTCCCACAAGTCTAAACATATGACACAATTTTTTAAACACTCCGACCACTATACATATCTCCATTCAATTTAAATACATTCATACAGAACTATCGTTATGAGCATAAAGAGTCTGATTGCACAGAAATAATATATTAGCTCTAACCTTATCATGAAGGACGCAGCCTTCCTTTGTGAGGTCGACTCTTAGCTGAGTCCCAAATGCAATACGATGCCCTCCTACAGCAGCTACGCCACATTTGGAAATATGCGACTGGCATATATTCGTAATAAATTTAATTAAAACAATCAGTGACATCAGAGACAACTGTATAAGCGATTTAGTAGCAGTTCTACATGTGGGGTAGGGTTTTGAGTATTTTTACGTACTTTGGCTTTTCTTTTGTTGTCCTGTTTTGTATCATACCGCATTCATTGTGGGAGCTTTCATTTAAAATGGTCACGGCCAGCTTCAATCCAGTAGTTGTTGTTGGTGTTGATGGTGTGGCTTCTGTGAACAATGGCTCCTCCAAACAAGGGACCTCAAAAATTCGTGTCAAAAGTATTCCATGAGGTATACCTCTTGAGACTCCCACGGATGTGGTTTTACCGACCTCGGAATTTGATTCAGCATGTCAATGGTTAGAGCAACATACTCTTATAGGTTATTTTGTTAGGATGGTTCCCCCTGAAAGCATGCTTCGTGATTGGGTTGTCAAGTCTTGGGCTCCCCATGGGATTCGTCTCAATGGGGTCCAAAATCTCACTAAAGGATTTTTTCTTTTTCGTTTTGCTGAAGTCGGTTATTTTGTTTGGTCGTCTCTTTTGGTTTTTTAGCCATGGTCATGAGACTTCTTTGTCTTGGATGATAAAAACTTTGAGTGCCTATCTGGCTTGAGTTTTTGGGTCTTCTACTACTCTGTTGACATTTTCTCCCAGCTATTGTTGCGTCTCTTGGGAAGGTATTTGTGTCAAGCCCGACCGTTTTTACCATGCCCGACCCGAGAAGCGGGACTTTGTTGAAGTGGATTTATCTTGTGATCTCAAAGACACGATTGATACTCAGATTGGTGACATTTTCCACTCTCAATGGGTGCTCTATCTAAATTTACCAAACACTTGTTTTTGTTTTCAATCCTCAGAGCATAAAATTAAAGGTTGCTCACTGGTGGTGCCGAGGGCCAAGTCCCCTCCTAAGTCTTCGGACCCTCTACGAGTTGTTAAGATGTCAAAAACAAAAGAGAAGCCCTTCTAGCAATGAACCAAGCAAGCATGTGGAGGTTGTTGTGACGCAACAGCAAAATGTGGTTTCAAACTCTTCTTCGAAGGCGAAAATGAGTATCAATTCCGTCGACTAAAAGGCTCCAAGTTGAAGTATTGCTTGAACACCTCAACCAACTCGATTCTCTCCTCTCAGCAACAAATTGTGCCATTCTCGCAACCCATCTAGGTGTGCGGGGGATGGTGAGTACATTCCTGAAAAACACATAAGTGGATTGCTTGGTTTTTCAGAAGGCTTCAGATTTGCAAAATCATTTCTACTCCTTAGAGGATGAGAATGATATGCAAGAAGTTTATCATGAACTTTTTGTCATGGAATGTCTGAGGTCTCACTGACCTCACAAAGAAGTATTATGTGGGGGATACTCGACAACATTATCCTAGTATTGATGTTTTGTGTCTTCATGAAATTAAGATTACTTCGTTCATGCTCTCTACTACATGTCAGGTGATCTAGACGGATGGTCTAGTGTTTGCTTCCAAACACGATTTTGGTCGTGGAGGGGTTGTCACCCTTCTTGCGCCATGATGGCATTCTTGTGTGGTTGATCATGGGTCTAATCTGACGCATCGGCTTATCTAGATCCTCATGTCAATCGAAAATCATTATTTTGAGATCATTAATGTTTATGTTCCCAATGATATTGTTGAAAGATCTCTTTGGTAGTGGATTGCAGATTCAATGCCCCCTACCACTTGGGTTTTGTGTAGAGATTTTAATATGGTTGAGGCGGCCTCTAATAAGGATGGGGTGGTGCCTTTTCATTGGATAGTTGGCGAGCAGGAGGCTTGGTTTTAAATGCACAATAAATTGGGTCTCTTTGATCCCAACTCTTTCCCGCCACCAGCCTCAAGTCGTCTGGCATATGTGGAGCAATTTTCAGGAAGGTAATGACAGAGTTATTAAACGGCTTGATCATGCCATGATTCTGACACAATCTTTATTTTCATTTGTCTCTTGTCAAGCTCTTTCGGTGATGCCTCTTCTTGAGGTCACCTTGTCAAACCACTTTCCCATCAAATTTGATATTAATTGGCAAGTGGGGTTGGTTCGTCCTTCCAAGACTTGAATTTTTTAAAATAATTCTTTGTTGAGTCATCAGCCCATGTTGGCCCACATCCATAGGGTTTGGAATCTAGAATGTCGTCCTACTCAGCATAATGAGTGGATTGCTTGGTGGAATCATGTCATCTGACACATTGCTCACTTTCTCTACATCTATGGTCATCAACTTTCCATCTTTCGTTGGCAGTCCTAAGAGGCCACCACCTCGGACCTTCGTTGGGCCATGGAGGCTCTTTTTGCTAATCCCTTCTCTCTCAATTTGCAATCCCAAGTGACCCAACTTAGACACCAAAAGTAGATTTTTGATACTCATGTGGCTAGAGGAGGCCAGATCAAAACTCTAAGAATGCATTGGCTTAAAATAGGTGACCATGCATCAAATGAGTTTTTTTAGCTCTTTGTGCTCGTCACGTTGCACTAGGAATCAAAAAAATCAAGGAAGGCCATACGATGCTCTTCGAGCTATCATAAATTCTCTAGGCATTTGTTCGCCATTATGAAAAAGTGTTCACTACTCAGGAGGCCTCCCTTAAGAAAGATCATGCTCTTCAAGATTACCTTTGGGTGGTCCCGTGTAAGCTTTTGAAGGCTCAACATGCATTTTGTGAGAAATTTCTCTCCTTGGAGGATCTTAAGGAGGTAGTTAGCTCAATGGCTGATAATAAGGCGCTAGGTTGTGTTGGTTTTCCTTTTGAATTTTACAAAGCCTTATGGCCTTGTGTGGGTTCTAATCTCCATAAAGTCTACTTGGAAGCTTTTCATAATCAATCTTTAGAAAAACCAATCAATAAAGGAAATATTAAATTCATACCTAAGCCAGGTGATCCTAAAGACATTTGTAATTGGCGGCCTATTACGCTACTTAATGTTTCCTACAAGATCATTGTCAAGGCCTTTGCTTTGAAAATTCAACACATGTTGCCTCACATTGTTCGACTGAAGAAAATTGGCTTCATCAAATCAAGATTCATTCTAGATAACATCATTGTGGTTTGGGAAGGCATGAAATGGGCCTGGTGATCTAAGCAGCAAGCTCTTTTTTTAAAGATTGATTTTTCCAAGGCTTATGACTGCAGTGAATGGCCTTTTATTTTGGCTATGCTTGGTGCTCTGGGTTTTGGCCCTCATTTTCTTCAGACTGTTAAAATGCTATTTGTGGATGTCTATGTGTGCATTACTATCAACAACCGCCAATCTCGAGCCTTTGGATTACACTGATCCATTAGATAGGGTTGTCCTCCTACCTCGTCTCTCTATGTGCTTGTTGTTGAAGGATTTGGATATTTATTGGCAACTGTTATTTCTTTTTTCAAGGTTCATAGTATTTATTTTCCATAATCCTCTAACCAGTTAGTCAATGGGCACTTTGTGGATGACTCCTTTCTCATGCTCATCGAAGAGCAAAATGCCAAAGAGGCTCTTTTATGCCTTGATACATTTTTCCTTGCCTCTAGTTCAGCTATACAGTGGACAAAACCCAGTGTTATCGCCAATATTTTCTTCCTACGCCTCCTTGGCTTCTCAGGTTCAGCTAGAAGTGGATTGATCATGGGGAAATCTTTCATTTTTTGGGCATTCCCTTTGCCTTTCAGGTGTCTCTGGTTGACCTTTGGAATGCGGTTCTTGCCAGAATTGAGAAGAAGCTTTCTTATTGGATCACCAAGCCCCTCACTTTGCCCAGTAAATTCTAGATTTGTTCTAAAATTCATGCAGTCACTCATGTTTATTATTCTTCTTGTTGCCCCCCCAAGGCTTCTTATTTGAAGCTTCAAAATCTTCTTTGTGACTTCTTGTGGCCTCTTTAGAAGATCACAAAGGTTTTCACTGTGTTGCTTGGGAGTTTTGTTGTCTCACACGGGATTTTGGTGGGCTTGGGCTTCTTTCCACTCAGTGGCAATGGTTGGCCCTATGTGCCAAATGGATTGCAAAGGAATTTTTGGGAATGAAGCCCGGAAAGTTATTCTCAAGCATTGAATAACCTCTAGTTTCCCAGCCAACCAACCTACCTGGAAGGGGATTGGCTTTCAAACCCTTCTAATTATGAAGGACATCATTCATATCAAAGGCACTTTTGTTGCCAAAAGTATTTGGCATGCTTGGAAAGCCATTAAGCCTTGGTTGTGGTGGGTGGGCTATGGCTTTCGAGATGGGTTGTCTATCAACCTTCACAATCTCTCATGGTCTCCGCTTTTTCAAGTTCAAGGGCTCCACCTAGCTTGATTTCCCAAGATCCATGTCCTTCAGTTTCATAAAAAAGGCATCCACACTCCCTGTGATTTATTTTCCAGAGCCACAATGAATCTTCGCTCTTGGGAAGATTTGAAAATGCAATTTCGGCTCACAACGAGACCGACAAACATATGACTCTATCCTAGTTGCCCTGCCACCAGAGATGCTTCACAAAATTGGTGTTCATTTTGTTAAGCCATGGTTGAAGGATTGGTGCTAGTACCCAGACGTTGCTTTTTGCAATTAGTCACGTCTGAGGTACTGTTGGCTTTCTATGCACCTCCCTATGGTGTCTATGGTGAACCATTAGTGGCATTTGCAATCTTCTTTGGCTACTTGGTTGCGTCGTTTTCACAAAATTTGGTCAGTTATTGAACCAAAGCTCGCCCATTTTTCCTAGTGTATTCTTTTCCAAGGCTTGTTTGTGGGCTCTCACCTTCGACACATGGGTTTTTCAGACCCTTGTCTATTTTGCGGCCAACCAAAGACTTATGCATCTCTTTTGATTTTGTCGTCCTACTCAACAACTGTGGAGTTGGATTCATGACTTTTTTTGCCCCTTTCAACTAGAACCCTTTTCCTAGCGCATGGTTCTTTTGGGGGATTGGTTGTGTATTCCTTCCAAATATACCCAAGTCTAGGATGCTTTCAGGGTGGAGATTTTATTTTCATTATGGAAGGACATAAATGTTGTATTTTTTTCTCACAACTCTAGTGATTGTGTTGTTTCGTTTTTCTCTAAAACTTATATTTGTTCAAATGTTATGCTCCAGATTCAGGTCCAGGCAAGCAAGGTGGCCCTAGAGGTTGTGCACCTTTAGGAGTTGCTCAACCATTGGGGTAATGCTCTGTGCACCATGGCCAGAGTGCCACCAGAAAAATCTACTTCCCACGGCCATTCTCCTCCCCACGGTCGGCAGCGTGACCGGAATTTCTCTACTCGACACTCGTGATCTCCCAAGTCCCAAGCTCCTCGCCGCCACTCTAGTGGTAGGGGCGGTTCATCACAGTGGCATTTTTCCTCGCCTCCACCTAGAGGTGCTACCTTTGGGTGGCCCTCGAGGGGTGGGGTCAGCAACTGGTGGTGGAAGCAGGTGGCCTTCGTCTAGTGGTGCATCTTCCAAATGGCTCCCTCGGCTAGCTTTGGTTGTTTCTCCGACTTGAAATGATGAACAAAATTTTTTTTAAAAGATGATAATATTGAAGATGGGTGGTGTGTGCCTGACGTCACCCTGAACCCCATTGATGTATGGAGTAAACTGGATGACTGGGACCCTCCTTTGCCCCTGCTGGCACAGCTCTCGCCGCTTAGCAGCTTTGTTTTCTGAGTTTTTCTTATTTTCCAAGCACTACCTATGTGACTTTGGGGAGTGAACTTGTCTCCACCTACCCTTTTTTGTGAATGTTTATAATATTTTTATCTTTAATTAATAGACAAGCATATTCGTGAAAAAAAAGATTCATTTTATGTGGAATGGGTGGAGAGAATGGGAGAGCTCATTATCAAACTAAACTGCAGGAGATCAACATTTCACAATGCTAAAATAGCAAGGTTTACTATTCCATAGGCTTTCTTTGGCCTCGTGAACGTTAAAAGTCTTCTATTCTATTCTAATCCTCCCTTTGAAAAGCTCGACTCTCACTCTTTCTTATAGAATATGTATGGAACACCTCATAGAAATATTTATGCTTTGTATCAAGTCGGCTCAACCATGAATTGTAATATAATATTTAATTCATACCAATTTGTACCTCTAAAAACCTATTAAAATTTGGAAATTCTTCGCACAAGAGTTCATGAATTTTGTACTCCAATCGTTGTATTCCAATGCAAGAAATTCAAATGATCTCTTCAACCACCAACTAGGGTTGAATCTTACATTACCGAAACTAGTATCCCTTAGGGTTTCGTCCAAGGGTTTGTGTTTTCCAAGACTCTCCAATTTTATCAAAAATAAGCAAGCATAATCAAATGAGCTTCCATAAGCTTTTATCGAAAATAAGCAAGCATAATCAAATGAGCTTCCATAAGCACTTTTGTATCCATCTCCCAAAATCACTTTTCACATTCCCGCACTTTTAGTATTTTTATTTAAACCCTGAGAAATAAAGTGACATATTAATCTTCATTAAATAACCCACTAAAATCACTTTATAAAACATTAAATTAATTAAATAATATTACCCTTAAGATATTTTTGGTCAGATAATATTAAATAATTAAATTAAATATATTCTTTGATCCTTGACTTTAGCCTATGGGAATAAGATAGGTTAATTGATCACTCTCGATTACGCCTCGGAAGGGGACATCACAACTAGTGTATTGTCTTTCCATCTGTATCTTTGTGAATACAAGGCCGGACTTGTGTTCATGGATTCAACCCTTGTCTATCCAATATTTAAATTCAACTTTCATCAAACAAATTCAATAAATTAGAGAGCAAGAGACCAAAATCACAAAGATCAAATTCTTGTAGAAAAATGATCAATCCGCAAATACAAAAAAACCTAGAAGCACAAACCCAACCTCAAACCGTGCAAGTTACATAGACAAAGAGACGTCATTTTTTAGTCTAACAACAATCAACTTTAGAAATCTACATCACAATTAAATAGTTTCAGTTATTGAGATCTCAATTATTAATTTAAGTTAATTTATACTTTTGTTTGCATCTCATTAAATTAGTCTAGATTAAACTTAAGAAAAAATAATATATGCTTGTGTGTATATATATACATACATATATGCATACATGCATATATACAAATGTGTATGTATGTATGTATATATGTATATGTATATATATGTATGTATATGTATGTGCATGTGTGTGTATATATGTATGTATGTATATGTATAAATGTATATGTATGTATGTATGTATGTATGTATGTATGTATGTATGTATGTATGTATATGCATGTATGTGTGTGTATGTATGTATATATGTATGTATGTATATGTATGTATATGTATGTATGTATACATGTGTGTGTGCACACCTACATTTACGTACATGCATGCATGCATGCATACAAAGCAATTGTTACATATAGACAGACAGACATACATACATACATACATGCATACATACATGCATACATACATTCAAACAAACAAAAAACAAACATGGATACAAAGTAGTTGTTACATAAATACATGCATACATACAAACGTGCATGCATATAGACGAACATACATGCATGCATACAACATACATACATACAAACATGTACATACATGCATACATACAAATCAAATGTTACGTACATACTTGCATGCATACACAAATACATGCATATATACATACATATATACATGCAAGCATACATTCATAAAATGCAGTTGTTATGCATTCATACATAGAAAGCAATTGTTACATACAACATACATGCATGTATACACACATATATATGCATGCATGCATGCATGCATACAAAACAATTGTTACATGCATTCATTCATACATACATACATACATACATACATACATACATACATACATCCATGCATGCATACATACATCCATCCATGCATATATACATATCCATGCATGCATGCATGCATACATACATACATACATACATATACATACACATACACACACACACACACATACATACATACATACATACATACATACACACATACATACACACACACATACATACATACATACATACATACATTACATACACACATACATACATACATACATACATTCATACATACATACACACACATACAGACATTACACACACACATACAGACATTACATACACACATACATACATACATACATACATACATACATACACACATACAAACATTACATACACACATACACACATACATACACACAGACATACATACAAACATACACACATACACACAGACTGTAATGAACCCTTATAGGTTCTAACTAAAATTTCTTCCTTTTTCTGGTCTGAAACTTTCTGTCTTGCCTTCACTTATGTCTCAACAAAAGATTTTCTATAACATCTAGATTAAAGGATTCCAAGCATAAATAGAAAGAGATGCACTAGAACATAGTTTTAGGAATTCAACAAAAATGAACTCAAACAAGATGAACATACCCAACAAGATAGCTTATCCTCTTTATTTGATTTGAAGTTGGTTACAACAGAAAAAATTGGATTTTACAATCCGTTAGGTCTGATTTTGAGTTCTAGACCTTCAATGATGATTTTAGGGTAGTATGGGAACAACACCAAACCACTGAATTCAAGGGAGCAACGCCTTGACCTGGCTGAAATCACTTTCAGTCAAGAGATATTTCTCAGCAAATAAGGAAGCACAAATTAGCATACCTTCCCATTTACCCCAGCCTCCTTTAAATAAGACCTTAAGGCAAGGCCACCCTAGGGTCTGGTTTCTAGAAGGTTTTGCCCCTTCTAGAAGATTCTAGTTCTTCTAGAAACATCTAGTAACCTTTCTAGAAGATTATGTCTTCTAGAAGCATCTAGTAACCTTTCTAGAAGATTCTAGTTCTTCTAGAAACATCTAGTAACCTTTCTAGAAGATTCTAGTCTTCTAGAAACATCTTCTAACCTTTCTAGAAGATTCTAGTTATTAGAAACATCTTCTAGCCTTTCTAGAAGATTCTAGTTCTTCTAGAAACGTCTTCTAACTAATCTTATTCCTTATCATCCCCTTATTATGCCCTCTAACCCATGGGAATGTTGGATGGGCTAGAATCGAGCCACCATGATGTTACACCAAGAGTGGGGATATTACAGTCCTCCCTTCCCAGGATTGCTTGTCCTCAAGCAATTGAAAATTAGGATGCTGAAGTATTTGTTCCCCCTCCCAAGTAGCATCCTCCATAGGCAAGTCTCTCCACTTAATCAGGTATTCCTTGATCATCTTATTGCGTAGACTACGTTCCCTCCAATTGACTATAGACTCTGGTTCTAGTATCAATGTTCCTTCCTCATCAAGGGGTGGAAGAACTGGTGAAGCAACTACATGCTGTCCCAATGCCTTTTTGAGGCAAGACACATGGAAAACATTATGGATTTTTCTTCCTGCTGGTAAATCAAGCTCATATGCTACCTCCCCAATTCTCCTGATGATCCTGTAGGGGCCATAGAACCTTGGCTTGAGTTTTTTTGCACCGCTTCTCTTCAAGGTACTTTGTCTATAAGGTTGGAGGCGCAAGAAAACCAAGTCATCTACCTCAAAATTTCTCTCCACACGGTGTCTATCAGCATACAATTTTTGCTAATTCTGGGCCTGCTGAATGTTATCCTTAAGTACCTTAAGGATGTCCTGAGTATCCTGCAATAACTCTTTGGCTCGAGGAGCTCTGTTGTCATCAAAGGCCATGTCCATAAAAGATAGTGCCCCATATCCATACAATGCCTTGAATGGAGACATGCCAATGGTTATATGATAAGTGGTATTATAATAGTATTCTCCCAAATACAACCACCTAATCTAGGTACGCTGTTGTCCTGCAACATAATTGCGTAGGTAACCCTCAACCCACTTATTGACGATTTTTGTCTGCCCATCTGTTTGAGGATGATAGCTGGTGCTTGGTGTTAACTCAATACCAGCTAATCGAAAAAGCTCCTTCCAAAAAACACTGAGAAACCTACTATCTCGGTCACTGACTATGGTCTTGGGAAGACCATGCAGGCGAAACACCTCCCGAAAGAACAACTCCGCCACCTGTAGCGCTGAATAATCAGAAGATATGGCATAGAAGTGTGCATATTTGGTTAGCCTATCAACCACCACAAATATGCAATCTCATCCATGAACCTTCGGAAGACCTGTAATGAAGTCCATAGATATACCCTCCCACTTCTGCTCTGGGATGGGCAAGGGTTGGAGTCCTGCTGGAAAGGTGTGCTCAGACTTGTTTTGTTGACAAGTCAAACACTCTCTAACATACTGCATGACATCATCTTTGAGACCCTTCCATGAGAATCTTTCTCTAACATGTCTGTAGGTTTTAAGAAAACCTAGATGCCCTGTTGTAGGGGTGTCATGAATGGCTCGTAGTATCTGTTGTTTGAGCTTTGACTTAGGTACTAGGAATATCCTATCCTTGTAATAGATTACATCATCCACAACTCGATATCTATCATCCTGGATCCGTCCATCCATGATCTCGCATGCAAGGGTAGACTTGGAATACTCAATGAGAAGTTGAGACTTCCAATCTGCTGATATCTCACTTAATGAGCAAAGGGATGGTCTCCTAGAAAGGGCATCAGCAACCAAATTATTTTTGCCTTTGACATACTCAATGTCAAAATCATAGGCCTGTATCTTACTGACCCACTTCTGTTGCCGCTCATTAAGGTCCTTCTGCTCTAAGAAGTATCTCAAATTGTTGTGGTCTGTCTGTCTGAACTTGGCCAAAGCATGCATGATGGCCAACATCTCCTTATCGTATGTGGAGTATAACCTTTCTGCTCCCCGAAGTTTCCTGCTCTCATAAGCAATGGGATGACGATTATGCATCAATACAGCTCCTAGGCCTTCTCCTGAAGCATCACACTCCAAGACAAAAGGCTCAGTAAAATCAAGTAGTGCCAACACAGGACAAGAGCTCATAACATCCTTGAGCTGATCAAATACTGCTTGTGCCTCGTCTGTCCAAATGAATGCCCCCTTCTTGGTAAGATTTGTTAGAGGTGTTGCCAACTTTGAAAACCCCTTTACAAATCTTCTGTAGTAACTACATAATCCCAAGGAACCTCGCAAATCAGAGACGTTCCTTGGAGATGGCCAGTCCAATATGGCTCGAATCTTTTCCTGGTGCACCTGAACTCCATTAACACCAATCACATGGCCCAAGTAGAGAATCTCCAATAGTCCAAATTCACATTTGGACGCCTTAGCAAACAAAGACTGAGCCTCCATGATGCCAAGTACTTCATCTAGATGTCCAAGGTGCTCCTCCCAAGATTTGCTAAATATCAGAATATCATCAAAGAATACCAAAACAAACTTACGCAACTGCTTGTTGAATATATGATTCATGCAAGATTGAAAAGTAGCAGGTGCATTGGTGAGTCCAAAGGGCATAACAAGAAATTCGTAATGTCCAAAATGGCACCTGAATGTTGTCTTGTGAACATCCTCTGCTCGGACACAAATCTGATGGTATCCTGATCTGAGATCAATCTTGGAAAAGTACACGGCCCCGTGTAACTCGTCTAGAAGCTCATCAATCCTGGGTATGGGGTACCGGTTTTTTATGGTCTTTTTGTTCAAGGCCCTATAATCAATGCACATCCGTAGAGTTTCATCTTTCTTCTTCACCAGAACTACTGAAGAGGCAAAGGGGCTAGATGAAGGGCGAATATGTCCCATCTCAAGCAGCTCCTTAATTGTTTTCTCTATTTCCTCCTTGAAGTGCCTGGGATGCATGTATGGTGTTGTAATGACAGGCTTAGAGCCCTCCTCCATCTCTATAACATGCTCAAAGCCACGATCAAGAGGTAACCCCGGTGGTATGTTACTAAACACTATGCTATGTATATCCAGAACCTTCTGAATATCCACATGGTGATGTGGCATATCTCTAGGAGGAGATTCAAATGAAACGAAGCATTGGGCTGCCCATGCCATATCTCCATGCCTGAAAAGTGTCTCCATCCTTCTTACTGAAATTACTCTAGGCTTCCCATCTGATAGAGCCCTCAACACAGTTTTCTTTCCATCAGCTATGAACTCCAACTCCATCTTCTGAAAATCTTGGACGTACCTCTCAAGGGACTGGAGCCATTGGATTCCTAGCACCACATCTATCTCACCTAGACTAAGCATATAGAAGTCATCAGTCAATGTGTAATCTCCCATCTGGATGCTTAGTTGTGAGACTTTTCTAGTACAGCTCATGCCAAACCCATCGGCCACTGTTACTTGGAATCCTGGAAACTCCTCTGCAGGGATGCCTCTCCTAGCCACCAATCCTTCATCAATGAAGTTATGCGTGGCTCCACTATCAACCAAGCAAACAACACATTGTCCATTCAGGACTCCCTTTATACGAAAGGAATGGTATCGTGGAACTCCTAAAAGTGAAGCAATAGTAACTTCATTCTCATTGGGTTCTATATGAGGCTGATCCTCATGTTCCTCTTCACTCTCTGAGTCTGTATTTGGAATCTCATCATCATCAGATATCACCTCAATGAGATGTGCTTTGCCTTTCCCAAGGCATCTATGACTAGGTTCCCACAGTTGCTTGCAAGTGAAGCATAGCTTCTTCCTCCTGAGCTCATTCCTCTCATCGCTGATTGTTGAAGATGTTTCCTTAGGCTTATTGTATGATTTCTGATTTGTCTTGGAATTCTTGAAGTTCTTTTGGCTTTGAACTGTAGTGGGGTAAGTGTCCAAGTCTAGTGCGAGCTCTATAGCATCATCCAATGATTTTGGCTTGTGAGCCTTCACCAAGCCTCGTAATATGTCACTTAATCCTTCTACAAAGAGCATGACAACTCTTTTTTCAGGCATCTCAGGAACCATAACAGCAATCTTTTGAAACTCATTGATGTAGGAATCCGCTCTACCTTCTTGTTTCTATTGTGCCAGGTCTCTATAGTAGACCTCTATATCTTTTCTGTCAAATCTGGCAATGAGCTTACGAGTGAACTCATCATAGGAGGTGATCATGTCATGCCTTTGTGACACAAGCCCATGATGCCACCAATCATATGCTATGCCCTCTAAGTGCATAGTAGTAAATTGTATAGCCTTTTCTTCACTCATAGGCTTGAGTGTAAGAAAGGTATCAAGTTTGTGAATCCAGGCACGAGCACTTACCATCAAAATTAGGTAGGGGTACCTTGTTCAAAGCATCTTTGTATTCTTTAGGCTCCTTTTGGAATTTCTTCTCTTTCTTGTTCTTTTTCTTGTCTTTTTGATTCATGAACTGGTTCAGATTTATAGCTGAGCGAACAGCATCAGGAAGAGCACGGTATTCATTATAAGCTGCCATAATATCTTCAGACACCTCCGTAGCTCCTTCTTCTGATGATGATAACTCCTCTCTTGTAGGAGTGAAAGTGGGTCGAAATGGTCTATCAGGAGTGGCTGCAAATTGTCTTCCAGTATTACCCCTTTCACTACTTTCACTTCGTGCCCTTCTAGTCCTTGGTTGATCCATTCTCAACTGTCCCAAAGCTGCAATCAGGTTATTCTGGAAATTTTTAAGCACTTGTTCTTGTTGTTGTGCAAATGCTTCTAGGAAATCATCAATATTTCCTCTTCTAGGGCTACCCATTTCTGAAGATGAACTTGAAGCTGGACTTGCTAATGGATCACCCCCACCTCGTTGTGTTCTTCTTCTGGTGATATAACTGTGTGGCTCAACTTCAAAAAGTTGCATAACCCAAAGGCTGGCAGGTTCGTGGCTCTGATACCATTGTAATGAACCCTTATAGGTTCTAACTGAAATTTCTTCCTTTTTCTAGTCTGAAACTTTATGTTTTGCCTTCACTTATGTCTCAACAAAAAAATTTCTATAACATCTAGATTAAAGGATTCCAAGCATAAACAGAAAGAAATGCACTAGAACATAGTTTTAGGAATTCAACAAAAATGAACTCAAACAAGATGAACATACCCAACAAGATAGCTTATCCTCTTTATTTGATTTGAAGCTGGTCACAATAGAAAAAACTAGATTTTACAATTTGTTAGGTTTGATTTTGAGTTCTAGACCTTCAATGATGATTTTAGGGTGGTATGGGAACAACACCAAACCACTGAATTCAAGGGAGCAACGCCTTGAACTGGCTGAAATCACTTTCAGTCAAGAGATATTTCTCAGCAAATAAGGAAGCACAAATTAGCATACCTTCCCATTTACCCCAGCCTCCTTTAAATAAGACCTTAAGGCAAGGCCACCCTAGGGTCTTGTTTCTAGAAGGTTCTGCCCCTTCTAGAAGATTCTAGTTCTTCTAGAAACATCTAGTAACCTTTCTAGAAGATTCTAGTTATTAGAAACATCTTCTAGCCTTTCTAGAAGATTCTAGTTCTTCTAGAAACGTCTTCTAACTAATCTTATTCCTTATCATCCCCTTATTATGCCCTCTAACCCACGGGAATGTTGGATGGGCTAGAATCAAGCCACCATGATGTTACACCGAGAGTGGGGATATTACACAGACATGCATACATACACACACACATACATACATACATACACCCCTTTTAAGTTTTTGTATGTTATCATAGCAATTTACCCTGTAGACTCCATTTTTTATGAGCCATGTTTCAACTACCTATCTAGAGGTTTCTTAATGGGATATTTAAGTCCAATGAACCAAAAAATGATCTCCCTGTTGGCCCAGGTATGTCAATTTGAACTAGATAACTGTGTCATTGTATTTTTATAATGGAAAAAGAATTTAAATATGGTTTAATCTCTATGAATTAGCCCTTGTTATTCCGCCAATCCATTTTCTTTCCTCGTTTGAGGGATGCTTCGCAAACAAATAAAACAATAAGAGAAATTAGTCATCTAAATTCAAGGATTTTGTTGGAATGATGATGATGACCCTCGAGATGTCTCGTTCAACGGATTGGCATCCTATTTGGTGGTGACCTAAAAAATTAACTTGGCTTCACCTTTGTATTAAGGTGAAAGTATTTATATTTTAACATTTTTATTAATAACATTACTAGAATATATTTTCCTACTTTATATTGAATGAAAAATAACCCATTAAGGGAGGTGGAATGAATCAACAAATAATTACATATGGTACTTCACTCCTATGGAGAATACTATTAAGAAGATATAATATCCCTTCTCTAAATCCAATGATCCATATTGGGCAGTGAATAATCAAAAATTTATCAATGTCAAAGGCGTATATGGATTATAGATGTGAAGATTTGATGTAATGCCATAACATATATTTAAAGACACAAAGACAGATTCAAGGTCAAATTGAGTCCTGATTTCACCGGACACAATTTAAACGTCCCAGCAAAACTTCAAATGATGATGATTTTACCTTTTGGTTCACATCTGTATGGATCAATACTGGGACTCCTCTTCTTTGAAAGACTAGCTTTAAACATCCCAATAAATCTTCAAATGATGATGGTTTTACCTTTTGGTTGACATCTGATATGGATCAATACTGGGACTCCTTATTTTCAAAAGACAAAATGGAATATGGCTGCCAATTGTGATATGAAAACAACAAATTTCAAACTCTTCATTTCTGTTCGTGACTTGTGAAAAGTGTCATCTAATTCGCAGTTGTAAGTGCATCCTGGTAATGTGATCCAATCTGAGGCATGAACGGACATAATTTTCTATACCATAAAACAAATGTAGAAAATCGATTTTCAGTTTCCACAGGTCTACATATAATGTCATAATTCATTTTTAGAACTTGGCACACGGGTCTATATATAATATCATAATTCAGTTTTAGAACTTGCCATTGCCAATCCAAAAAGCTGCTTAATCAAAACAAAAAATCCTTAAAGAACAACTGGAAAACTTTATCTTTGATTGTAACATCGGTCAAGAATCAGACTAGTAATCTGTACGCTGATGTTGAATAACCATTCATACATTCCTGGAGATTAAATTATTACCTCAACTACACAAAGAAAAACTGCCACTAGTATCCATATATTTTACATCAAAATCAGCCACAATTTGGCAGCTGCAATGAGATGAAAAGAATCAAATTACACTATTTTGAAGGATTTTGCTGAACTAATACTAGCACAAAGAGCCTTCTATGATAACAATCCAACACATTGATTGCATTTCTTTTGCTAGTCCGAGCATTGTTCAGATTAAAATAATATACAAAGAACAATAATTCATAAATTAGGCTCAATTCTTTGATGACTTGCTCCTGATGAACTCTTCAATTTTATTCTTCAGCTCCGTGTTAGGAATCAGCATCTCCGGAGTGAGAAGAGATCGATTGAATGGATCAGTCTGAACATGTACAACCAGTGTTATATGAAGTTAGCATACAGAATATAACTGGATTGAAGAACAACTACTATCTTGATAGTTTAAAAAGAAATAGGAAGATCAGATAGGATTTGCGCACAGCATCACTCAATAGATGTCTTTGTATTGTTGAACGGTCCATAGTTGTTCTTGACGAAGGTAAGATTACGGGATCCCTCATCAATGTGAACTGCCATGAAAATGACCATTTTACAGGACATGTCAAACATAGTTCCACAAATGTGTAACTGATCTCACTTGGCGTGAACTGAAAGATTCTGCAGTAGATAGACTAGAAAAACAAAAACTACTGACCTGAATTGGATCAAGGAAATCATCTGGTATGTCTCCAAGCATAGATTCAGTGTCCATTGCTTCACTAGCAGCAGCTCTTGCTTTTGCACCAAGGTCAACAAACTCTTGAATTATCCTCCCATCTTCACCTATCCTTCGTAGAAGATCAGCTGCTTCTGAAAATAACTGGTAGCATACATTTTTTTTTAAAACGTTCATTTTAATCAACTTTGTCCTAAGGAATCCTCTTTTTTTATTACCTTCTACCATAGTATAACAAATAACCATCTGGTATCAGCACAGCATGCATTTCAGGATGCACTTATTCAAATGCTTTTCATATCGATAAATCTAAACATAACAGTATAAAAGCAACATCACTCCATAGAAAAGAGCAAAATGAAAAAATGCATCCCAGTAAATTGTGCTTTGGCAAATTGGCATAAAGGAGCACATGAGAAGGTGGGTCATCTTGATATATATATATATGCTCATTTACACAAATTGTCGCATATTTTGTTAAAAAATAGTAATCCTAGAAAACAGTAACATTTGGTATTTTGTGACATCAATTTACAGTTGCTACAAGACCCTAATGAGTGCTTTTGAAATTACTGACTTCTAAGATAGTAAAATAGGTATCATTGTTGGAAGAAAATGCCCTTGCAGGAAATTTGTAACACAATCATGGATGTACATTAATATTATTATTCGAAACATTGCCAACTTTCCACCTATGCAACATCAAAGAACCTTTGCACTTCATTATAATCTTCAGATTCAAACTATTTACTTGTAGGCTAAGTTGTTAGGTTCCTCTGTTTTGCCTCCCATGCCCACTCCAGGAGCGTGCTGGGGAGCACCCGGGAGTGTTTGGGAGCGGGAGCGCGCTGGGGAGTGCCCAGGCACCCTCAGGTTCCCTGTGGATTCGTTGGGAGCGGACCCACAGGTAACTCGGGGGTGCCTGGGTGCTCCCAGGCACTCCCAAAAGCTCCCGCCAGCGCTGGGCGCCAAAAACAAAGCAAAAACATTAAAAAAACATCCAATAAAGTGCAAAAAGGCCTAAAAAATTCTTCTAACCCTCATTTCACACTTTTCATTTCTTTGCTCTATTCAAACACATTTGGCCTCCACTTTTTCATTTTGAAGGTTGTTGGTTTTTCGAAGGAGATCACAAAGTGTGAAGGGATTGAAGACAGCTTGCACAAAGGAGATCTAATCATTTAAGGTATGCATTTTAACTCATTCTTTCAAGTTTTTGATTATTTTTTTCAAGTTTTTGATGAATTTTTTCAAGTTTTTTTTTAATTTTTATTTTTTATAGAAAAGAAGAAACAAGTTTTGCTATTTGTTTCAATGTTTTTTGGTGTTTATTTTGTTTCAATATTTCTTATAACAGCAAAATCAAATTGCAAACTACTTGAAATGGCTACAAGTTCAAGTTCAATGGGTGTTGATGGAAACAAAAAATTTAAAATTGATCAAGCATCTCCTCTATGGAATCATGTTATGATGCTTGAACAACTTCCAGGAGGTGGGGCATTCGTTTGGGATTGTAATGAGTATGGAATCCAATTTAAGAGCTCCTATAGTCGAGTGAAAGCTCACTTATGTGCACAAAGTGGGAAAGGGATTAGAATATGTAGGGGGCGAAATAAGAAGAGGTTGCCAAAGGAAAAAATTATGGCATTCATTAGAGAACAAGAAGAAGTTGATGCTATGAGTGAAAGAGCAAGATTACGAAGTCATCCTTTAGCAAAGAGAACAACAATGACTTTACCTATAGGTTCAGTAATGGCCTTTCAACATCCTTTCTTGAAGACACCCTCTATCCAAGTAGAAGGTCCCACTCCTCCCCACAAAAGAGGCCCGTTGGATGAGGCATTTCAAACTGAAGCAAGAGACATTGCAAAGGAAAAAATTGTGCGTTGCATTTATGCCAATGGTCTTCCTTTCAACTTGGTGACATCACCATATTGGTGTGATATGGTGGCGCCAATCAATAGTGCACCTTCTAGTTTCAAAGGTCCTGGGTATGAAAAGGTTCACACCACCATATTAGTAAAAGAAAAAAATAATGTATAGACATCACTCAAACCAATTAGGGATTCTTGGATTGAAAGAGGAATGTCTATTGTTTCTAATGGATGGAAAGATTGCAAAAACCAACCTTTGATAAATGTTATTGCAATGTCCCCCAAAGGGGCAATGTTTTTGAAGCCAGTTGATTGTGAGGGGCAAATCAAGGATGCAAAATTCATTTCAAAAATTCTTATTGAGTCCATAGAGCTGGTGGGTGCTGATAATGTTGTTCAAGTCATTACAAACAATGCAAAAAATTGCAAGGCTGCACGTATTTTGGTTAAGGAAAGGTATGAACACATTTTTTGGACACATGCACCGTACACTCCCTTAACTTGGTGATGCAAGCAATTGGCACTCAAATAGAGTGGGTGAAAGATATATACCAAGATGGTGAGGAGATCCAAATGTTTGTGACAAACCACCATATGTCACATGTCACAAAGCATCTTCAAGACTTTCTCGAAATTGGAATTGTTTAAGGTAAATTTTATTTAATTATTTAATTTTTTTTAATTTTTTTTTATCATTTATGCCATGTATACTTATATAATATATTTTAATATTTTAATGTGTTATTAACTTATGTTTTACATGATCCTAGGTTGTTGAGACCCAGTTTGCATCACACACAATCGTTTTGAGACGACTTGTGAAGGTGCGAGAGGCATTGGGTGCCATGGTTATTAGCAACCAATGGAGTATTTGGAGGACATCAAGTTTAGAGAGGACCCAGAAGGTCAAGTCATTGATCCTAGATGATGATTGGTGGGCTCATGTGGACTATGTCTTGAGTTTCATCGAGCCTATCATGAGTATGATCAATTTTGATGATACCAATCGACCATGTTTGGGGGAAATCTATGATGGCATTGACTCCATGGTAGAAAAAGTAAATGTCATAATAGCAGAAAAAGAGAATGACCCCCAAGAAGCATCTTTTTGAAGTGTTGAAAAAATCATTCATCACCGTTGGGACAAGATGAACACACCATTGCATCTTGCATATGCATTGTCTCCCAAATACTATAGTGCACATTTAATTGCTTTGCCAGGGAGAACTCCCCCATATAGAGATAGTGAAGTTGCTAATGGGTACAAGCGGGCATTCAAAAGACTCTTCTCAAATCCAAATGTGGTGGAAAATGTTAGGAAAGAGTTTGGCTTATTCATCACAGGACAGAATCATAGTATTTGTGCTCTTCAAGACCAATACAATGTAGATGCTCATACATGGCGGTACCTCCATGGGCAAGATTTTGTGTTCCTACAGACTCTTGCAATCAAGATTCTATCACAAGTAATTTTTATTTTTTATTATTTAACATTTGTATTGTAGACTTTAGTACTTACCATTCTTCAATTTATTTTGCATTTTTTATTTTTAAGTTGTTTTGGTTTTCTCTCCAATTTCAACAGGTTGCAAGTTCTTCGACTGAACAGAATTGGAGTACATACTCCTATATCCACTCAGTGAAGCATAACCGGTTGGCTGCAAAAATCGCAGAAGACTTGGTTTATGTCCATTCCAACTTGCATCTTCTATCACATAAGCAAGATGAGTACAAGGATGGTTCAATGAAGCATTGGGACATAGCCGCTAAGAGTGCCAACTTGGATGCATCTATTGCAGAGCTTGCTAGAGTCACTATAGATGATGATGCTGATGATGATGATGATGAGACTCTTGCGCACGATGCACCTAGTACAATCGGCAATGCCTTTACTTGTGGTTCAAATGATGTTGAACCAAGTGATGAATTTGATCTAGATCCTTATGATGATTGATGAAGATTGAAGACTTAAGAGTCTTCGACAATTATACAAAATTTTGATTGTATTTATTTCAATTTTGTAATTGTAATGATCTTCATTTGATTCATGACTCTAGACATATATGATATATGACAAATGTATTGAAATTTTTGAATTAACAATTGGCATTTATCTTTATCACTAGCATTGATCAATGATTTAATGATGATTGATGAAATATCATACTATCAAATGTATTTACAATTCTGTATATTTTTTATTTTTTGCATATATATATATATATACAGCCGTACCCAAACATACCATACCCAAGGAAAAAAATTGTTGTACCGACATACCTGTATTTTGTACCTGTACTCAATCCCGTACCAAAACCGACAACTTAGCTTGTAGGGATTCTTATTAATAAAGTTGAAGTTAAACTCAAACCTAATTATTGATTTTAAATTTAAACATATTTTAGCCCTCCTGTAGTCAAGTAATTGCTTCAACTTTCATTTTTCACTGCGGCAATGCCCTTGGTATGATTGATTGATTTGGTTGACCCAAAAGACTCAAATCTACGTTCTTCAAAAAAAAAAACTTGGAAACCATTTTTTAAGTTAAGAATTATCATATAGCTAAGGAAAGCAATAAAACTCCAAAATCGTATAGAGAACTTATTCTTGAATGTTACATGTACAATCAACTTGAAGTAAACATTTATGGTTGACAAGATGAGAATCTTCAAAATGATTTACAAAAATCCTTACCACAACCATCTTCGAAAATTTTGATTCATTTGAGAGGTCCAAAAAAATAGGAAATCCAGAATTCTCAAAAAAATCAGCAAACTTTCAATAGGAATTGAAAATTCGAGACCAAATTAGACAAATCCAACCAGTCCAAAAAAAAAATTCCAATCCAACAAGATTTGGTAACTATGGTCTACATCATCCAGAACATTGCATCATGATAATAATATTATGTATCAGGTTAAATGACCTACAACTTTACTTCAGGAATCACAGCCATGTAAGTGGATTATTTTGCCATTACTTAAACTAGAGATAACTCATCTAACTATGTGGTGAGTAAATGCTTCACACCACCATTAATTTCATCAGACATCTCCGTGAACACCGATAAGCTATGGCATCCCAAGTTTCAGGATGGGGACAACAGGGGACAAGAGAGATGAGTTTCGTGGACGACAGGGGATGGCTATATAAAAAATAGGGAAAATTTTAAATATATAGGAAAATTTTGAACATTCATATGATAACATTGATAAAGCATTCATCGTATACATTGCCAATCCTTAATACATAACATTTGTGTTGAATTGAGAGTTCAAATGAGAGTCGAGCAAATTAACAAATATCAAAACTTAATTTGTGTGTGATACATGTGCAAAAAAAATTAAAATATATAGAATTGCAAATACATTTGATATATCCTATAATATTATATTTTATAATAATAATGACATTTGAATCTTTGATAGTATGATACTTCATCATTGATCAATGATATTACGATAGTCATAAAGATAATTTGTCATGTCCCCGTTTTAACGAGGACCTAAATTTGAATGGTGGCAGCAAATAGTGTTTGTAAACACTAAGTTTAAATTTTAAATATATTATAGTGTTTGTAAACACTAAGTTTAAATTTTAAATATATTTTAAACTCTGTTACCGGGTCCCTTCATTTTAGCGCCCCGAACCCGCCAAAATACGTGTGGGTTCTGGTTCGGGTTCGGTTCTTCTCTGGGTTCGCCTAGGTTCTCCATTTTCCACCCGGGTTCTCTGTGGGTCCTTCTGTGAAGGACCCACAGAGAACCCGGGTGGAAAATGGAGAACCCTGGCCGAACCCAAGGAGAACCCAGAAGGACCAAGGAGAACCCACGCCGTCCAGCCTAGAAAAAAGCAAAAAATCAACTTAAAAACAAAAAATAAAACCCTAAAAAGTGCCCAGATTGCCTTATCTCACCCCTGAGTGTGCTGATTCAGATGCTACAATTGCACAACTTACCTTGACTTCTATAGATGACAATGAGGCAACTAATGCACCTAGTGGGAGTGGCAATCCAATTGATAGTGGTTCAAATGAAATTGAACCAATTGAGGATGATGAGGATGACGAATTTGAAGAATAGTAATACTGAATTAAATATTGTCTTGATTGTAATTTGAATTTTCAATGTGTAATGACATTTTAAGACTTGAGTATTTACTATTTACATTTTTGCAAATTATAAATATGATTACAGATTATATGAGGTATTACCGTATGGCGTATTTCATTGTTTCAATATTCTATGGCATTATGGCATTATGATCATATGATTATAATTTTGAGCATGCTTATGAGTCTATGGCATTATCATTATGTTTATAAATTTATAATTTATATATATATAATACGGCCGTACCCGTACCTGTACCCTAGGAAAAAAAAATTTGCCGAACCGGCGAACCCGCATCTGAACCCGTACCCAAACCGGCAACTTAGATTTTAAATAATAATTAAAATAATAATAATAAAAATAATATTAAAAAATAAAATAAATTTAAATTATTAAATCATAACATTTACATTTAAATTAAAAACTTTGGCCGACCCTTTGGAAGGCGCCATTGACATCATACTTATTGTGGCAAGATTTACTTCGAAGACATCACGGTTGGACATGACTTGTCTTTGCAAACCTGTTGGAGACAAAACCCTCCACAAATTCCCTACAAGGTAGGACAGAACCCCTGCCTTGTAGCTGTGATTTCCTCACTTTCTATATCAGCGAAATTTACTTCGATTGCATCTCAAGTTACAAGCTTACGAAAGCGTTTGGAGCTGTTGTGTAAGGGTGATGATTTGGTGACTATTGGCGCCACTTCTCGTGCTTCACCTCTGGGCCGTGAACCATCCCAGGTTGTGATCTTGTTTCCATCATAGCTGGAACCTGTGGATCAAGGCACTGGTATCAACTTAGGGGAAGTGTGGAGGCACCACTTTAGACGCTGGCCAATCAGCATATCGCCCAAGTCTAGTTTCTTGAGGGCACGAATCACTGGATAGTAAATCGCGAGATTCTTGAATCCGCATCTAGCAATTCCGAGTGTCTTCACATTGCATATCAGGAAGGCAGCGATTACTTTTCTACAACGTGGGAGTTCAGAGCTAATGCGGGTATTGTTTGGAGGGACTGAGCCATGCACCTCTGCAAATCCATGCCTATCATGGAGGCACCACTTATAGGGCGCTAACCTATTCGACCTTGCCTATACATCGGATTCTCATTGGCATTCGAATACAATCCAGAGCGTTGGTTTGTTCATCTACTGCATTGGATACCAATTCGGTAATTTCAAATTTTGTATGGTTTCCGCCCAAATTCGGGTGTTTGTTCCTTGTGCATTAATCTAATGTATTGCATATTATCTGGGTTAAATTATACAATTGTACTACTGTGAGATCTTGATAGTTCTAAATGTTGACTGTCAATGATAATCATAGTTCTCTGTGACTGGAATGAGCGACAAACCTATATTCAAACATGACGGATATCGAGCTATCATAATCTACGAATTGACTTACTTATCAACATTTCATTCTACTAGGACTGTCATCCTTTCTATGCATCAATTTTGTTTGGGTTCCACTTGATCTAGTTGTGTGAATTCATTCTGTGTCATGCTTACTAAAATCAATTTCGGTTTACTCTGCCAATAAGTCTGAGTTGAAACTGAACCAATTGTCTGACTAAGTGCAAATTATTTCGTTTGGGGAATCTATCTGTGCTTGGCATTTTACATAATTGTCTAAGTTGTCAGTTTTGGTCTACACTACGAAACCCCCTCATTGTAATCAAGTTTCTTATGTGACAAGAGATCCCAATAACTAGTGGAGGCTAGGAGTGGAGACCCCAATGGGATTGAGGGGCAGCACCCCTCATGGGGGTCTAGAGGAAACCACGCAAACCTTCATGGTGTACCCCATTTTCACAATTTGATCATATTTATAAAGCATTGGAGTTTTTACAAGAAAAAATTTACTTTTTTATGGGGATGGATGGCTGCTGGCCCCCTTTAACTTTTTGGGATGTCCCCAAGTTTCCAGGACGTCCCCTGCATTTTTCCCCAATTTGGGGAAGGCCCGGGGACATCTCCTAGGCATCCCTGCATCCCCAAAACATCCCGGAAATGGGGACACCCCAAAAAATGCTGGCTGAATTATCCCCAATGGGATCTGCCCTAAAATTTCTGATTTCTGACCTAGATTTCTGATTTATTTTTCTGCACTTTTCCGATTTAGTTTTCTGCTCAAACCCTAGGACTGAATTCTGATTTTTATTTTCAGAATGATAAACACTTATAGACATCCAATAAACATATGCCAAACATCCATAAAACTATGCCAACATATAGATAACATCAACTATGACAGCAACCATGAAAATCAATCATCCAAGTGCCAAACATAGGTCCAATCAATCTGATTTCTGATTAAAGAAGTTTGCTGCTACAAAACTGAATATTCTGGACTGATTTTACAATGAATTCATGGGCTCAAACATGCCAAACATATGCCCAGATTTCTGCTCTACAAATCAGACATAAAACTATGATTGTACATACCAAATATATGCAAAATAGTCTTCAAATATCAAACCCTAGATGGGGGAATTCCTCCTTGGCAAGTGCTTAGGGTTTGTTGCTCCAGATATGCAAAACCGCCCTTCAAAGATGGGCACTCAAGTCTGCTCCAAAGTGGCGCTCCAAATTAGGGCAAAACCCTAATGCAATATGCTCACAAAATGCCACAACAATGCTACTCCAAATCTGATCTTCCAATCTGATTATGCAATGATGCTCTAAACCTCCAAATGTCTCTGATGAAATGCAATTAGAACTCCATCATGAGTTCTCCACAAGATGAGCTAGGGTTTCATCCAACTCACCACATTCACAAGGGTTTTCGACCTTGGAATGAAGCCCAACCAAAGTTGCAGCTAAAGAGAAGAATCTCCAAAATGAAATAAGATATGAATGGATGCCCAAATGACCTCAAATGCTCTTATATTTATAGCCACCTTTCCCCTCCAAATCTGGCCGACCTCAAGGCAAAAATATTTATTTTGTTTGTTTTTTTTTCCTTTTTCTCCTCCAATCTTGGCCAACCCCAATAAAGTATTCTTATTTTATTTTATTTATTATTTATTTATTTTTATTTTTTTAAATTATATTATTTATATTTTAATATTATATAATATATACTAGTGTTTAAATACACTATTAAAATAGGGTGGATTTAGGGCAGGAAAAAGGGGACATTACAAGACGTGTCCTCGAGTTTCCCTGCAAATAAGCCATCAATGTAATTACTAGCTGCCTCACCAAAATTCTTCTCAATCTAACTTGGTTTTGAATTCTAGATTTTTAAATGATTTCCAAAATCTAGTCTTCATAAACATACAACATAAGCTAGAAAATGTTTAGGACTGTTGGGTGTGTGTGTGTGTACTACTCCCTTAATCACAAACCCATAAAGCTTTGAGCCCCATCCAAGTTTCCATATTTTATTATTTTAATGATCTGATAATCTGGTAGGATCCCTAACTCCCTGATTAGCAAGAAGTTCAGCCCATTTACCAGATTCCTTATGCAGTGCTTGAAGCAAATAGAGTAGAAAAGGTCTAAGAAAATGTAAGCTTCTCCAAGGATCCTATTCAACTTTTAGTGGGGAGAAAACCCTTTGATAATGCCTTTGATAATGATCCTTGAATCTCCTTCCATCTAAAGATTTGACAACCCAAAGGTTCAAGGCAATCTTCAAGCCAATTGCCATTTGTCTCATGTAATGTCCCCTTTTGGGATCACCTTATACTTTGCACTGAAATCACAATTCCAAATGAAACCAAGAGCAGATTATAGTTAAAGATATAATCCCTACTTAAAATTGAGATGATGTAAGTCTTGGTTATGGAAACCTACAACCATGTTAGATGAATATGATAGACATAATCCATGAAATACATTTAGTTCTAAGTATAAGAAAGATTATATATATATCAATACCACAAGTCCCAAGGACTATGTGGGCTCAACCATAATGAGGACATGGTGAGGTGCCCCAAGTATCCTCCCCTTATGATTGAAGATCCTTTTCATTTTCTTCAACAATTGATTCAATCGAGGATAGTTGGGAGGCTACACATTACGGTACCCTTCTAGTAGTTCTCCCTATAACAAGGTGCCCTCTTAGCAGTTCTCCCTATTGCAACCATGCCTCCTCCCTTCATGACCAATTATTGCTAAACCAATATAATATCACTATTCATAATATCTGTTGTATCTCCTTCTCAGATTTTATCCATGCCTATAATTTTTGTTGCCTGAGTAATGAATGTATTTCTGAAGATGATCACTGATCTGAATATTCCTCTTCTTCCATTGATCCATTCTTAACACTCGGAAGATATCGTTAGTGTAGATCAAACAGATAAGAATCTACTATCCATACTTATATTAAAGCGTCATAATTACTTATAAGGCTCAATAATTGCTGCAAGCATCATTGTTGCATAATATATATATTCTATATAATTATTCCCTTAATTATATCATATATATATATATATATTCATACATTAATTATTCTTACTTAAAATATATATATCCAAATGCATACCTATTAATATAAATTAACTATATACATATTTGCATGTATATCATATATTAAATATATTAGATAACATATACTTCCCTGTGCAAACCAATTACTTCCAATATCAGATTGCTGTTGTTTACTGACTGCAGATCATATATATAAGACTTGATCTCCTTCCCATTCCATTGTGACTATTGGTTAAAAATAATCTTTATTTAATTAATTAATCTCTGTATATTTACACACTTCTCTTTTCTACTCCTCTTCCTATTTATATTTCCATCATATATGCTCCTACGTCTCTTTTAAGTCTGCTCTTATTTACTTCCTCTCTCTTATATACTTACATTTTTTACATCTGCCTGTCAATGTCCCCTGATTTTTATTTCACTCATATCTTATATCCTCATGCCTTCATGAAAAGTGGCATCTCTTTGAAAAGAGATACCCCTTTGAGAAGTCACCACCCTTTATAAAGAGATCGCTTAATTCATAATCACCCTTATGAAATACCATCGTTGTTTTTAAACAATCCTAATTTCTGTCTTAATAGTCTTTATCGCTGCCTTGAATAGTGTTTAGTAGTCACCTTCAATCGCTGCCCTTTCTATTCTTAATCACTGCCATTTAGAA
Source organism: Sequoia sempervirens (assembly GCA_007258455.2). NCBI lineage: Eukaryota > Viridiplantae > Streptophyta > Pinopsida > Cupressales > Cupressaceae > Sequoia > Sequoia sempervirens. The sequence goes on along the minus strand of VDFB02047230.1, from coordinate 69,591,069 downwards.
TAATATGAATTGTGGCACTTAAGGTAATCGCTGCCTTTCTTTTGATCACTACCTTTTCATCTTTAACTGCTGTCTTATACTTTGTTATGTTGTGTTTGTATAGTTAATATATTGTATATTTGTTTTTATATTAGTTATTATTATATTATAATAGTAATATTAGATTGTTTATATTCATATATATGTTTATATTTATTTATTATAGATTATAATGATAATAATATTTAAATTGTTAGCATTTATATTTTAGTATTTATAATGATGTATTCGATAGTTACAATTATAATATTATCTTTGATAATTATAATTATAGTAATATTAAATGGCTAATAGGTATTTTATTTATTTACTTACTTTTCGATGCTTTATATCTTAGTGTTACAATTTTGGGGACATGACATCTCACTTCAACTTCACTGTTAGTGCCTTTTAGGATATGAAGTGAGAATTCAGCAATGACATTACAAAACTCTCTTACCATAACTAAAGCTCGTACACTCCCCAACTTTCCCTTTGGGGCTCCATCAAAGTTGTGTTTCCAAAAAAAATTCTGTGTTGGGACCTATTTGAACCAAAGGCCTATTGTTCTTATTTCTAACAAAATCATTGGCAAGGGCCAAATGAAGCTATTTTTTGAGTGCATATTTTGCAATACTTCCTCAAAAAAATTGTTCTCTTGTTTATCTTTCTGAATATTTTCAACTTACATATTGTACGATTCTCTGAATCTGTGTTTTTCCAGTCTAGATTAGCTTAGATACAGTGGTATAAAATATTCACCTTCAACCACCAAAACCATAAATGCCAACTTAATCACAGATTTCAACAGTTGAAACATCAAGAATCTAAAATTATTTTCAAACAGAAAAGGGAATGGAATGAACAAAGTATAAAGTTGTCTTCAAAGCTTCTTTAAATTTTGAAAAACTAGCATTAATATTTAAAGAAATAGAAAAGACACCTTCCTATTATTTCTCAATTATAAATTCTAAAGCATAGTTAGACAAATCAAGGGCTAAGAACCAATCAATCAAGCTATTTTTCATTTCAAAATGTAATCAACTTTACAAAATCACAGGAACTATGAAAAATGTACCTCGTCTTTATATGAACGACCATCACTTGATACAGCTGATGGAAATACATTATCCTTGTCTCCCCTGGAAAGGTGAACGTATATTTCGACAATCTTCACAGAACAAATTTTATATTAACTTAACTTACTAGAGAGTGGCTTGAAAACCCATGTCAATAAAAGAACAAACAGCTAGATAATAATAATGAAAAAAGGTTAAAGCAAATAACTCAACTTGTTTTAACAATATCTTTGGTCTGAATTCATATTTCTCTGGATCTCTCAGGGTAAGAGTTTTTCGTTGAGGGCCAACCAGTTGCGACAAGAAATAGTTGAGCATATTAGCTACCCTTTCAACCTAGAAAATAAACAGAGCAGAAAGTCAAATAATAAAGTAGCATAGTGTTTAAGTCCATGAGGATTACGTTATCTTTACAAAAAAATAGTTGCCACTCATCATCTAAGACCAATGCACCACTTCATGAAAAACACACGGTAGAAATATTTATACAGGAGGGTCTTGCCCCAAAAGTTATTGTGATAAAAGCAGAAATAAACAAGATATATGCAAATTACAGATGAGCATAATTCCTTAAAAAAATTAATCAAGAAACACAATGACATTTGAAACTTGAAAAATCCAAACCCTTTTATGTAGTAATCGGAATGTGTACCCACCATTTCTGGAAGTAAAAATGGTGATGTAATTTCAGCGGATGTGTATGCTAACATCCCCACATCCTCATTTGCCAAGGTCATGTCCCACCGAACATACTAATAACATCACAAAAACCAATATTTGGAATAAGATAGATTCAACTGTTAAAACAAAATTGTTTCCAAATGAATACATACATACTGCAAAAACATTGCTCAGCAAAGAGAAAATTGTTGAGCATGCCAATCCAGAAAAGACAAAGAATTTCAATTATTAAACAGACTTGCTCTTGTTGATGAAAATGGCGTGTTCTTTCCTGTCTCTCTTGCTGTGGTCGCTGCTCCCATTCTACAGTGTTCTTCATTTCAGCTTCCATCTTTTTAAGTTCAGAGATCATATTGAAACTCTCATCAAGAAGAAAGATACTATCATTGACGAGAAAATTTAAGAAGTTCAAATACATTCCCTTTTCCTGTGACCGTGCAATCTGCCCACAAATATTCAGACAAGGTCCAATCTAACATTAGATTTGACAGCTCTTCCTATATATGAATCTTTAGTCAACAGTTCAATAGATGAGAATGCTAATCAAGGAATATTCACAAAACAAAAGAAAATAATGATTAAGCAAAGCCGAGAGTGTTAGATGGGAACAGTTACCCCTTTCCATGCATTGCGATGACTTGGCACCTGCCACAAGTACTCCAGAAGTTCTGCAATATGATGTCGTATATTGAACTTATCATAGAACTGTTGAACAATTCAATTCAAAATTAGTCAAAAGTATTACTTATAATATGAACTGTGATACTAAAAAAGGAACTACAAACTTAATATCTTCTTGTTTGTTTTACAAATACATAAATGTCCAGCTAAAACTTCTCAAAATCCATCAGCAGTACCAGAGGCAATGAAACCAATTCTTTCCCATGCTTCAGAAAAACAAAGCTCTGCAAGAATATAAATACAAAATATACTACCTCTCCCTTGTGAGAAATGGCTATCTTCTAGCAAGTCAAATTTCTTTCTTTCAGAAACTTGAAAACAGTCTAAGAAGTATTAATTAACTTGCCATTATCAGAATTGCCAACTCCTGAGACAATGCAGCAATTGCCTATGATCTACTACAAAATCTCAATAAACCCACCATCTATATTTCCAGGAGATAACTGCAAGAGTTTCTATCACAATGACATTTACTTGTTTTAACACTCATATAGGACCACATCCCTGCAGGACCTAAATTTAAATCATGACAAACTCCTCCTTTCTGTCTCCCTGTTCAGTCCTGTGTAGCCTAAAATTTGTAGTCTCAATTGCATCGATTTGTTTTCTGCCACAACATCACAATGCAAAAAACTATATTGATAGCAGAAAATGAACAAAGTAGATCAGTGAGACTCGAAAGTATAACAAGCAGAATTATCAGTTAAAAGGAGTAAATACATGCCACCATATCAATTTATTGGAATCATGATACTCAGTGTAGTGATTGTTCAGTGAGAACTGTATCATCTGGATCTCTACCAGAAAACATCTGGGTTTCATGGTCGCTTAAAGATGCTTTGAAGTGCATTTTGACAAGATAAAAGAAATCCTTTAGATGCTTCCCCAGACACAGGAAGGTCGACTGCGATAGGAGGGTAAACAGGAAGGAGTAGAATGATGGTAGGAGTAGAGAAAGTTATGAAAGAGTCTGCATGACAATCAGAAAGGGTCTTGCAAGAAAGTCCTGGTGTAGATATGGGATCTTATGCTGAAGGTGCACAAATTGACTGCTCTGCTTCTAGCCCTAAGCTTAAATGTTCCAAACTGTTAAACTGGCACTCAACCATGGCAACAAATGACTCAACAGGTTCACCTTCCGTTCCCCAAAAAACCATGGGTTCCATTGATGAACTAATGTGGGCAAGGCAAATGGCCATTGTGGGCCTGCATCACCAGATAGTTTTGTGCATACTGTACTGACATTGGCCAGTAATGCAGTTCCATGATCTTCCCAGGGACCGCACGCATTACAGCAATGGTGAATGTGCCTGAGAAAATGTCCATTCCATAATATATTTGCTCACCCTGAGAGCCCAGGAAATTTCCTTCTAAATGGGGAGGTCTTTAAAGTTCTGAGTTCATTTTATTTATATAATTCTTGAGTATCAGGTAAAAGCCTAGCAAGCGTGAGCTTCACTGTGCCCCTCAAATCTTGTCTATGTAAATTTTTTAATTGAATATGATACTAGTGATGACACACTAAAAGGAGCCATGGTACCCCGTAGGAACAGAATACATACTTAAAGAGTGAAGAAACAATAATATTGTTTTCTTTTTAAGTTTTCTTGGGCAGGCCTAAAATAGAGAGCATGGATTGGCAAAAGAAAAAGTTGATTTTAGAATTAATAATGTCCTAGGGAGCATTTGAGTCTGACAATAATTTCAACTTTTGGAGGTGAGAACCTAAAATTGGTCACCAGATTTATGGGTGGCCATAGAAACTGTTCAATTCTGCCTTGTCGTCATGCTACACAAGGATGCTATTTAAAAGAGGCTGAAGACAATTTCCCTGTTAGTCATACTTGAATAAAGTAGATCAATTTACTTTGGTAATTTTGCAGTTGAGAAATAAAGCCTATGTTAAAATTTAATTTGGTAATTTCTTGGGAGGAAATTCATTCAAATGTTAAAATTTACATTTGTTTAAATCTAGATAAATTCGAAAGAAAAATGTTCTAGGGAGACATATCTTTTTATCATGTGAAGCTTTCACAGCCTGATTTCAACCTTAAATTTATATTTCATACAAGTTACAGTGCACTAAAGTAAACATGTTAGCAAAGAAAATCCACAAATTTCATGAAACTCATCCACTATCTGCATGAGTAATCACAGGGCAACAACAAATGGGCATCTTTGACAAGGATTTATCGAGTAGATCTCTACAAGCTCCTTAGGTAGTCATAGGTAAGACTTTTGTTTCTCTCAGCTAATAACAAGAAGTCTGCTGTTTTAGGCCATTCAACCTTAGATTAAGTCTTCTCTAAGACATCTAAAGGTCTCTCCTAGCTCATGTTCTATATTCCCAAAATCAAACCTCTAGGTGATTCAACTGCAGATCGTGAGAGATACCCATATTTGAAGCTCTCTATGCATGGAGGTTTTTTGCATTCCTACTTGAGAGAAACCACCATACTCTGCATGGTGATAGGATTTTCCCTGTTTGTTTTCTTCAGGAAGTAGAAATGTGAAGCACCATGTTTTCAAGTGTCTTGTGTATTATGAGATACAGGATAGGTATCACTAATAATAAGAAAGGGGAAGTTCTCTTTCTACGCTTCTATTTTCCTTATCAAAGATGCCTGGTCTTTCTTTGTAATGTTGTCACCAAGTTGATTACTGTCTTCCAGCCTAATTTAGAAGGTGGAACTGTGCACCTTTTGGATGTTACTGATTCACGCACTCGTTGATTATTCCATCTTTGCATACCACTACTAGAGTGTCCCAACTCTTTTAAGCCTCTTTCTAGGGAGCATGCATCTGCCTCACTTCAATGTTGATGACCTTCTAGTTCACCTTATTCATAACTTGAGTTGCAAGGACATGTTACAGCCTTCCAGTGCATATCAAATGCTAAAATTGATTTAAAATTTAATCTTGTATATCATGACAATGATTATTAAATATAAATATAATTAATCTTTGCTTTTGCTAACATCTATTTTAATACTTTAAAATGTTAATTTTTTTAATTTTGCAGCATTTTGGGCTGTTGCAATCTTTGAAGTTGCATATCCATTGTATGATTTTTCTTCATCTTCAAGTACCAACCTTAAAACCTTTTTCTGAAAATGGCATACCAGTACCCTTTCCCCTCTCCTAGTAACTATGTTATAAGCCAAAAAGTAAATATAGGAATGGGCATCAAGAGATTAGTAATCATATATAATTAATCTTTGCTTTTGCTGACATCTATTTCAATAGTTTAAAATGTTAATATTTTAATTTTGAAGCATTTAAGACTTTTACAATCTTTGAAGTTGCATATCCATTGTACATTTTTTTTTCCTTCACCTTCAAGTACCAGCCTTAAAAGGAAAATTGAAAATGGCATACCAGTACCCTTCCCCGTCTCCTGGTAACTATGCTATTTAAGCCAAAAAATAATATAGGAACAGGCATTGAGGGATTAACAATCATACATTTAATAGAACAACTTAAGGTTCTTACTAATTGACACTACTATTAGGGTTCACAAATAACTTGCAAACCCCCCATTTTTAGCATTCAATTTGTTACGAAAAGTTGACATGTGATTAGGCCTGGGCATTGTCATAGGAGTTGTAGGGTGATCTGACTGTACTAAATTATTACCATTCAAAGAAAGTCATGGAAACCAACTTGAGGATAATATCAGCCCACAAAAAACGCACTTGAAAGTCCTAAAAGGCAAACTCAAACACAAAGATGCACCCTTCAACCTTCATAACCAAGAATTTTCTCCTCCAAATATAAGATGTTTCCCTCTCAGGTATTGTTCCATTTCCAATTTGATTCACCAATACAAATTTCAATTTTCAAAATAAAATATGCTGTCTGAATGATAATTAAGCATCATGATTGAACCAAACTGTTCTATGATTTTATTATATGGTAAGTTTTCACGATGCCATGATTTTATGTACTCCCAGACAATGAGTAACATATGATATAAGTTATTGCGGTAATGGGAATAGAGTTGCTCCAAAAGGGAGTTCTAATGATGTTTGATTTCATCTTTCATATGGTGATATATTCCATTATATTACTATTATCATAATTAAATCACTTGAATCTTAGTGAATCAGGTTATTAAGATTGTTTTGTTCTCTACCAATAATAAATGGAATTTCTTAAGCAAAGCTGACAGAGGCACAAACTAGTGAGTTTGACGAAACATCAATGACATGGTGTATTAAGTTTGGTGGTACATTTGAAGATGGCCAACCATATTTATCAGTTATCACCCTATTTGGGTAGGGACATAACATTTGTGCTTGTGAAAGTTAGCATTGATGGACTTCAAATAGGATATGTTTATCACCATGTGTGTACACAAAATGCCAAAGATCAGTGCATGAAACATGCATCCATCTCCATCTGTCTCCCTAAAAGATTGTAAAATCGATAACACCTTCAAAACTATAGAGCAGCAAAACAAGACAAACCATGATCCCATCTTACTACCAATGCTATACAACTTTGTTTCTAAGCAAAGATGCCAACAAAAAACACTCTTGAAGTGACTGGTGGCATTTGTATACCATTAATAATAAGTTATGCAAAAAATGAAAAGACGAGCATACCCAAAGCAGAAAATTTAACGAACCAATTTTGAAACAGACAGACATTGTTATCAAAGACGATCTCAGTGAAAAATAATAGTTACATTTTCTGAATAAAATCTCCATGAGCAGGCAGATAGTAGGTAAAACATAACATCCAGGAATTAACAGATTTTTCTACCAATAATTATGTATACCAAATACTAAAGATTGAAAGAATCTATTTTTCTAACAACCTGAGTGTGAGATCCAGTAAATTCAATATCCACATAGAGCTTCATAAGATTAAACACAAGATACTCGAGAGCAAGGGGGTGTCCTTCAAACAGAGTGGTCATTGCTGATGATTTACTGCACATCAGTATAAAATGTCAGCTTAGGTAGATTGCCAATTGGACATTATATAAATGCCTAAAATCGATCCATACATTTCAAGCAATAAGGAAAGCTAAAAGAAATTTGTCAGGGCAGTTCCTTATCACCTTTTCTCCGGCATCCAGGCATTCAAAACGTTCACCATCTTGGCCCTTAGATAAGGGTTTTTGATATAGAGTGGACTTGCCATAAACATTATAATAAAATTCATGAAATCATCCTGCAGACATTAATCAACCATGAGAAGATATCACTATGGTTCTAGAATAATTAGATTTCTCATGCATCGTGACACAACTACATAGTTCATACCAATACAACACCATCTAAAGCTTTTGGAAGTCGAGAAGAAAAGAGTAGAAGCTCTATCGCATCATCAACAAAATGCTCTGGCATAGAGGCAAATTCCATTGGGCATTCAACTGGCAAAGGCATTCTGAATCCACCAACAATATTAACCAGCCACACCAGCATTAACCTGTAGAAGCTTAAAGCTTGCTGAAGAAGTTCGACATCCTTTTAAACAATATCAAGAGTCACAATATCAGAATTAATTAGTCAATACTCGTCTCCTCTTAACAAACATAAGTATCTAGGATATAATACAGGTGCAGATGAAGTGCCAGTGCCACTATTGTACCTAATTTCAAGTGAAACAGTGATAAATAATATATAATAATTTCTGAATTTAAGTTCTTCAAATGCATAACAACTTTCATCATGCTAATAAAGCTTTTAACATTGAATTGTAATTCTTGTGCCCAAACATTTCTTATCCGAACTTTGAGAATGCAACCAACTTGTGCAGATTGGATAGAGTAAACTTCTTGCTATATCTTCAGACATATTTAACAAAAGAGAGTAAAATTAGAACTTAAATCACCTAATATTCACTGTCTTTCAAACCAATTGAATATGCCATATACCTTACAGGTTCAATACTCACATATGCATTCCCTAAAGAAATAAATTTCCTGTCTTGGCCCTCTGTTTCATGTAACAGCTTTGAACCTTAAGCAGATTATGACGACTTAAACAAAATTACAACAATGACAACCGAACTACTGTTGCATGTAGTTTTTTGTTGGATGCACTAATAAGATTTCTCTTGTTGAAGCTTTTTCAGGATGAAATTGTTGATGTTATTGCGCAGCATCGGGTGTCTCTTCCAGCCCGATCTCCTTTACACTATTGAATAAATTAAATAATAGCCATTGGCTATTTAATTTATGGAGATAGCGATTTGATGAAGAGGCACGACTTTGATATTAAATGATAATTAATTATTATGAAGACTCAAATTAATGAAGAGGCACGATTCTTGATGAGGCCGACCTCATGCATATTGTGGACGCAATTTTTTGAAGGGACACATTCCTTTTTGTTGGCCGACTTTATCTTAGAAGTCGTGATCTTTTATGTAGGCCGACATGATGCTTTGAAAGGTCACGTCCCCTACTTTATCTTGTATATATGTTTGTTGGTTGTACCTCATTGATCCATCCATTCGTTGTTCATATAGTTCGATATCCTTAGTGCGAGTGGCAGGAGTAAGAAGATATCAAGTGCAGATTGATATATCCATTGAAGGCCGAGTTACTTAATTGCTGTTTTAGCATCTAGTTGTCGTGCTTATTCTTGGCCTTCATATTGGCCTCTTTGTAAAGGAGGCATTCATTATTAATCAATATATACGTGATATATTGTTGCTGGGTTTTTCTCCCTCAAGTGGAGGGTTTTCCCAGGGTATATGCTGTGTCATTGTGTCTGATTTTGAATTAAATTTCTGTGCTTTACATCTGATCTTAAATCTAACATGGTATCAGAGCCAGGTTTAAGAAAGATCGTGATCAGATTTAGTCAAGCAGCAATATACTCTATTCTTATTCTCATCCTTATTTGCATCTATCCTTTCATCAAGATGGTGAACGGACTTAAGATTGAGGATAGACTTGAGGGAGCATCTAACTTCATATCTTGGAGATTCAGAGTCATGCTCGCCTTGGAGGAAAATGAGTTAGCAGCATTCGTGGAGGGCGAAGTTCCTGAACCATCCGATGAGAATGAGAAATTACGATGGAAGAGAAATGGCACTAAAGCGAAAAAGATGGTGGTGGATTCCGTGAAAGACCACATTGTGCCAATTATCTCCAAGCTAAAATCTGCAAGAGATATGTTCAAGACCTTGGAGGAGATGTATAAGATCAACAACACAAGTCGAACTCTTGCATTAAAGCAGCAACTTCATCATGTCAAGATGGCGAAAGGAGAATCCGTCATCTCATACTTCATGAAGATCACCGAGTTGAGAGATTAGCTCTCTACAATTGGGCATATTGTTGATAACAAGGATTTGACGATGCTGGCTCTTAATGGTCTTCCTTCATCTTGGGAGTCATACATTCAAGGAATAAGTGCAAGATCAAAACACCCTAAGTTTGATCACTTGAGGGCGGATTGTATTCAAGAAGAGTCTAGGTTGGCTGCGAGAGGTATTGGTCAAAGCTCTACAAATGAAGACATTCATGTTCTTGCCGCACAATCCTCAAAAAAGAAAGGGAAAGAAGTAAAGAAAGGATATTTCAAGAGGAATAGAGATAAGGAATCTGATGGTGCTCCTGCATTCAAGATGAAGAGGGATCTCTCTCATATACAATGTTTTAGATGTGACAAGTATGGTCACTATGCAAAGGATTGCCCAACCAGGCCTAAGCAGCAGGCTTCCATTGCAGATGTTGGTGAGATCTCTCCACAAAAGGATTCAGATGGTTTCCTTTTCTATTCAGCTCTTTCAAGCAGTGTGCCTACCGACAAAAATACTTGGCTGATTGATAGTGATGCCTCCCGCCACATCACCGGATTTAGAGAGCATCTAACTGATTTGGTGGAGAGAGATTCTAGTATTCAAGTAATTATTGGAGATGATGCTAGTTATTCTGTGAAAGGAGTTGGGACCTCCTCTCTTCACTTGGATTCCAACATTACCTTACAATTGAGTGATGTCCTATTTGTTCCAGGTATCAAGCCGAATCTTGTCTCTATCTCAACCTTAGAAGACAAGGGGTACCAAGTTGCATTTTCAGAAGGTAAAGTTCTTGCATGGCCAAAGAACTCAAGTATCAAGACTGCCCGGGTGATTGGAGTTCGACATGAGTGCCTCTACAGACTTTGCACTCGCCCACTTCAGGCTCTATTGCATGATTCATCAAGTTTGTGTGAACTTTGGCATAGAAGATTGGCTCATCTTCACTTCCGAGCACTACCTACCATGGAGAAGATGGTTTTAGGCCTTCCGAAACTCAACCAGGAGCATGAAGGCATTTGCAGAGGTTGCGCATTGGGTAAGAATACTAAAGGTCCATTTCATAGTAGTGAAAGTAGATCTAAATGTATTCTTGATCTTATTCATTCTGATTTATGCGGTCCAATGTCCGTTGCTTCTTTGAGTGGTTTCTTGTATTACATTATTTTTATTGATGACTACTCTAGAAAGACTCGGATTTATTTCTTGAAATCTAAAGAATCTGAGGAAGTATTAGAGAGGTTCAAAGAATTTAAAGCTCAAGTAGAGAACTTGTCTGGGAAGAGGATCAAGGTTCTGAGATCTGATAACGATGGAGAGTACATTTCCGGTAGCTTTCGTAACTTTTGCATTGAAGCAAGGATTAAGAGGGAGTTATGTGTCCCTTATAATCCTCAACAGAACAATGTTGCAAAAAGGAAGAACAAATCTATTGTGGAAGCAGCCAAAGCCATGATTCATGATCAAGATCTGCAAACCTTCCTTTAGGATGAAGCATTTAGGACAGCTGTTTATGTTCAGAATAGAAGTCCTCACCGCATTTTCGAGAACATGACTCCTGAAGAAGCATTCACAGGGGTGAAGCCAGAAGTAAGTCACTTGAGGATTTTTAGTTGTCCAGTGTATGTTCATGTACCGAAAGATAAAACGACAAAGTTAGAACCTTCTGGCAAGAAGGGAATATTTGTAGGCTATAGTGAGCCATCAAAAGCCTACAGAATCTATGTTCCAGGTCAAAAGTTGATTGAGATCAATAGGGATGTTACATTTGAAGAGGATGTTGCATTCAGGAGATCCAAGGGCATTCACATGGAGATAGACAATGAAGATCAAGAATCTCCTCAGGATATGGAAGTTGACCATACTCCTGAGATTCAGAGAGAGGCTCCTGAACCTAAAGAAGATGATGATCCAATTGAGCCCTTGGAACCTACTGATGGGCCTATAGATATTGTGATTGGTCGAAAAAGACCTCTTTGGGCTAGGCAAACAATGCAAGAGGCAAAAAGGTTTGTAGCCCCAAGAGGAACATTTAGAGAAAGTAAGAAACCGCATAAGTTTTCCAACTATGTTGCATTGATGAGTCAAATCATTGAGTCAGAACCTTCCAGTGTTGAGGAAGCTACTAGTCAGCAAGTTTGGAGAGATGTTATGTCTGAAGAGTATCAATCCATTCTCAAGAATGATGTTTGGGACATCGTACCTAGACCTGAAGGAAAATTTGTTGTTTCTTCTAAGTGGCTCTTCAAGATCAAGCATGCGGCCGATGGGAGCATTGAGAAATACAAGGCTAGGTTCGTGGCTAGAGGATTCTCTCAGAAAGAGGGAGTTGACTATGAGGAAACCTTTGCTCCAGTTGCTCGCTATACTTCAATCAGGACCATCATTGCTATTGCAGCACCTAAAGGATGGAAGATTCACCAGATGGATGTGAAGACAACATTTCTGAATGGTGTAATCGAGGAAGAGGTATATATTGAGCAACCTGATGGATTTGAGGTACATGGGAAGGAATCTCATGTTTGCAAGCTGAAGAAGGCTTTGTATGGCCTTAAGCAAGCTCCTCGTGCTTGGTACGAAAGGATTGATCGTTACCTGATGCGCTTGGGTTTCTCCAAGAATGATGCTGATTCAAACCTATACTTCAAGGTAATTGATGGCGAAGCATTAATCTTGGTTCTTTGTGTTGATGATTTAATTCTTATTGAAGAAGAATACCTCATTATCAAATGCAAGGAGTTAGCTTCTAAATTTGAAATGAAGGATCTTGGTCTCATGCACTACTTCCTTGGTTTAGAAGTATGGCAGAAGCTTGATGAGATGATTCTAAGTCAAGGGAAGTATACCATTGATATTCTAAAGAGATTCGGTATGATGGATTGCAAATCCATGTCTACGCCTATGGAGACCAACTTGCATAAGTTAAAAGAGGTTGCAACTAGTTCAAATCTGGTGGATCCCACGATGTATAGGCAGTTGATTGGATCGTTGATGTATCTAGTCAATACTAGACTGGATATTTGCTATGCAATGAGTGCACTTAGTCAGTTCATGTGTGAACCAAGGCAAATACATCTAGTTGCAGCGAAGCATATCCTAAGATACTTGTGTGGCACAGTTGGGTATGGCTTGAGATATTCTTCTGGTGTGGACTTACAGCTACATGGATATACTGATTCTGATTGGGCAGGGTGTGTCACTGATCGGAAGAGCACCTCTGGATGTTGTTTCAGTTTGGGGTCTGTGATGATATCCTGGTGTAGCAGGAAGCAGTCTTCAGTGGCACTAGGTACAGGAGAGGCTGAGTATATTGCAGCTTGTGTGGCAGCTCGAGAAGTAGTGTGGCTTCGAAAGCTCCTTGCAGGATTGTTTGGTCAATCAATGGAGCCAATTGTCATTCATTGTGATAATCAAAGCTATGTGAAGCTTTCTGTCAATCCTATGTTTCATGACAGAACAAAACATGTTGAGATCAAATACCACTATATCCAAGATATAGTATTGAGGAAAGCGATCCAGTTGAAGTATATTGGCACTGATGAGCAGACGGTAGACATTCTCACCAAGCCTCTCTCCAAGATAAAGTTTGTGTACTTTCGAGACAAGCTTGGTATGGTGGAGAATGAAGCCCTAACTGGGGAGTCTCAATATCAGTGATCTTCCTTAATGCGTTTCTCTTTGAGAGAGATTTGAGGTGCAAGCCCTTGTTAATGCATTTCTCTTTGAGAGAGATTTGAGGTGAAAGCCCTTGATTCCACCCTCTAGGAGAGCCATGGTGGATGTCATGTGTGTGACTCCATGACAACATCACGTGAGTGATGATTTTCTTGTACTTGTGTTTTCACCCTCTGGGAGTAGCCATGGTGAATGTCACGATGAGGTGACGACATCACGTTAAGTGATAAGCACTTGTACACATTTACCATACATGGGAGTAGCCATGATGGCTGATATCACGATGAGGTGATATTTCTATTTTCCACTTATGTGTGTAGCCATTGTGGTTGACATCACGATGAGGTGATATGTCTTATGCAGTTGGAAGTATCCTCCCTAGCTGAGAGGGAGTGTTGATGTTATTGTGCAGCATCGGGTGTCTCTTCCAGCCCAATCTCCTTTACACTATTGAATAAATTAAATAATAGCCATTGGCTATTTTATTTATGGAGATAGTGATTTGATGAAGAGGCGCGACTTTGATATTAAATGATAATTAATTATTATGAAGACTTGAATTAATGAAGAGGCACAATTCTTGATGAGGCCGACCTCATGCATATTGTGGACGCGATTTTTTGAAGGGACGCATTCCTTTTTGTTGGCCGACTTTATCTTAGAAGTCATGACCTTTTATGTAGGCCGACATGATGCTTTGAAAGGTCACGTCCTCTACTTTATCTTGTATATATGTTCATTGGTTGTACCTCATTGATCCATCCGTTCATTGTTCATATAGTTCGATATCCTTAGTGCGAGTTGAAGGAGTAAGAAGATATCAAGTGGAGATTAATATATCCATTGAAGGCTGAGTTACTTAATTGCTGTGTTAGCATCTGGTTGTGGTGCTTATTCTTGGCCTTCATATCGGCCTCTTTGTAAAGGAGACATTCATTATTAATCAATATATAAGTGATATATTGTTGCTGGGTTTTTCTCCCTCAAGTGGAGGGTTTTCCCAGGGTATATGCTGTCATTGTGTCTGATTTTGAATTAAATTTCTGTGCTTTACATCTGATCTTAAATCTAACAGAAATGTGTAAAAGCTATAAAGCTTAAAATAAGAAGGCATACTAAACAATATTTAAGGAACCAAATCTTAAAAGAGAAAAGAGTTACATTAAAATCCATGAATGACAAAATCTGGTCAATAGAATCTATGTTCCACCAACAAGGAAGTGCTATCTGGAAGGACAATTAAGAAGATTACACTTTCTGCAGAGATACCACCAGATTTTCTCTTGGGTTCCCTTTTTCAGTCACTTACCAGGGATCTTGAAAATTAGAAACATTTTTTTGAAAATTAGTATTGATGTTGCCTTGGACCATTTGTTTAGTCCTAGGTTGTGGATAGCAACTTAGTCGCTGCTTCCTTAGATTTTGCATATTTGGTTCTTAATTTTTAGGATTGTAACATGGTGACACATTCCTCCCTATCTCTCAGGTTCTCCCCAAAACATATTGAACAATCACTCCTACTCTCACATATGCTTTCATCTACTAAATCCAATGTTACAAGACTTGGACTTGGCAAGCTGATTTTTGACTCGGACTCGGACTCAGAGCCCAAAGTCATCGCAAACTCATCAAAAACTCGGCAAATAGAAAAACCCAAGATATTCAGATATTTTTAAGGATTTAAAACTTGTTGCATGCACCCTTTAATAAACAAACCTTACAGACATAATAACATCATCAAATAGAAATTACTATGATCCCATACACAAACATACATCGATCACATAAATATAAACATAGATGCAAAACTCGCAAAAAACTAAGCAAGTTGCAATTGCATGCCGAGTTTTTGCACCATTTACTCGCCGATTTTTTGAACAAACTCGTTGAGTTTTTTACGAGTAATCTCCAAAAACTCGATGAGTTCTTGAAAAAACTCGCACGATAAGAACAAAAACCCACGCGGCCGGAAAAGGTCAATTCAACTTGTTTTTTTCACTCTTTCATTTGCTTTGCTTCAAAAAAAACACTAAAATGATGCGTTCCATGAAGGTTTGTGTGGCTTTGATGGTCTTAATTTGGGTTTTATTGTTAATGCAAAATGATGTACACCACGAAGGTTTGTGTAGTTTTGGAGGTCTGCATGGAGGTCTTAATGCTGCCTCAAGACCCTGCGAGGGGCGCTACCCCTCGACCCCACTGGGGGCGTTGCCCCCAAGCCCCCACAAGGGGCGTTGCCCCTTGACCCCACTGGGGGTGCTGCCCACAGACCCCCACTACCCCTTGACCCTGCTAGGGGCGCTGCCCCTCAACCCCATTGGGGGCACTGCCCTCAAACTCCTATTGAAATCATTTGATTTTCTAGATACTCTCCAAGACCAAGTTTGCCTACAAGTCTTCATCTATAATATGCCCTCTCCCCTAGTTTTCACTAGACATGGGAAGAGGAAGATGTAAATTTGTAAAATATATTAATGTAGTATTTATTTTCAGTTTTACAAAAACAATTTGCTATTTTCATTTCGTTTCAGACTATCAGTATCAGCGCATTCCACATGAGGATGCCATTTTGTACCCATTTTGCTTTCAAATCAATCAAATACAACTAGACTCAACTTATTTCTTTTATGTACTCATTTATTGACTCATTGGATGCATCTTATCATTGAATTTTGCAAAAAGAATGCATTTTTAATGAAATTTAAGCAATTTTTAAGTTGCTAAGTTTTCGCCGAGTTTTTCGCAAGTCGAGTTTTTTGGGCTTAACGAGTTTTTCAACTATGCTGAAAACAATGCTGGTGGGTTTCCTCCACACTGAAGCACTGAATGTATGGAATGCAATGAAGTAGGAGGATATGATGCTAACAATCAAGCCGTGAAGAGTTTTTCTTGGAATGTGAGGAATCTTACTCAAGATTAAGAATAGTTATAAACTATGTTACCACAAGTTTCTACGACACAACAAGGGGCAGGGGACAAATTTTGGGGGCAGCTTTTTTTTTGGGCCATTTTTGGGGACAGCAAGGAACAGCTATATAAAAAACGGGGAAAGTTTCAAATATATACAAAAATTTCAAATATTCATATAATAACATTGATAAAGCATTCATCATATAAATTATAGATCCTTAATACATAACATTTGTGTTGAATTGAGAGTTCACATGAGAGTCGAACAAATTAGCAAATGTCAAAACTTAATTTCTTTTCATAATTCATTGTCAACATGCATGTGAATTCAAAAATAGTATACAAGTTACAACAAAATGCTTAAAGGCTGCAAGTTTCACTTTCAACTACAATATGAAAATACAAAAACAAAGAAAGTTTCATTTTATTTCCTCCTCATTTAGGGCGAGTTAGGGTGTGGGGGCTATTGGCATGTGAAGTCGATTTTCTTTATCCAACAATGATTCATAGTTGATGACGAGTACCATGGTAGTTGATGACGAGGACTTACTCTTTTTTGAAAAACGTTACTTTTTATCGGGACGATTGACCGTCCCCCTTTTATTTTTTGGGACGTCCCCAAGTTTCCAAGACATCCCCTATGTTTTTTTAAAAATTGGGGGCCCAAGGACATCCCCTAGGTGTCTGCCCATCCCTGAAACGTTTCAAAAATGGGGACACCCCAAAAAATGTTGGGGACACATCCCTAGGTTTCCCTGGTTGTAAATTGAGGAAGTGGATAAGCAATATGAATTTTGTCATTGATTTGTTGAATTATAAATTGAGTCAAGGAAGAACAATGGCCTATGGTTGGCAAGAACAAACACAACATGGTGTTGATCACCTTGTTTCTAAATACAACCATTAGAGGCAACAAGGTAGTGAAATGGTGATCAAAAGACTTACTCACAAGCCGAACCTATTGTAGAAGAGTCATATTGTCCAAAACAATATCTTCATTGTGGTCATGTGACTAACCATCTAGGGAGTGTATGATGCCTTGTTTCTAGGAATCCAAAGATCCCATGGAGATGATTGTTGAGGAGAAAAGTCAATTTCCTTGACACTATAGGAAGTGAAGGACAACCACTAGAGGCAACTGTTGGAAATAGTCATTGATGTCAAAGGAGAATTGATCTCAAAGGCGATGTCAAAGAAGAATAAATGCATAAATCAATGTAGATTTGAATATATCAGATAATCATGTTTATGCTTTGAAAAAGGCTAAATGATACTGGTAGAAACTGGCACCATGTTTATAAGTCTTTGGCAGCTCTTGAAAATTTAGCGGGAAATGGCTCAGAACGTGTTACAGATAATTTTTTAGAGCATGCTTACCAAATGGTTTGACAGTGAAGTATATCGGAGCAGAAGAAGATAATGTTTGTTATGATGATATGAAGTATGCTTTAAAAAAAAAGGAAGTAAAGTCTGAGTTTATAAAGTAACCAAAAAGGAGGCATAGAATTCTTTATATAATTCAATTTTTTTTAATAAAAGAAGTTGCTGGTAAAAGGTTGCTGAAGTTATAAAAGAATATTACAATAAATTAAATCAGATTAAATATGCTATAAAAAGATTAATAAAAGACAATGTATAAAGAGCAGCGATTCATTGTGAGGGCGATGGAGATAATTGTATGAAGAAACAATAATTAATAAAGATTAAAATGCAACAATTGAAGAGGCTGCGATCAAAGTAATTTGAAGGATTAAAGTTTCTAAAAAGGCAGTGCTGGGTATAAAAAGACAAAAGTTATATAAGACAAGTTTGTATTATTCAAATTTGTCTCATTCAAATTTGTCTTAAATGATGAAAAGATACGATTTATCCTTGAAAAGATGCAATCTTTCTGCAAAGTCAAAGAGGTGTGATTACTAATGAAAAAGCGCTTCACTCATGAAGTGATGCAATCCATTGTGAAATAATACAACTTCAGATCTACAAAAACAAAATTAATAAAAAATTGAAGGGGTGAGATCTTTCTCTTAAGATAAAAATGTCAGATTTTAAATAACTTAAGTCTTAAATGGTATGATTCAAGGGACATATTCTTTAAAATAAAAGGGTGCAATCCTTGATCAACATATATATATATGATTCAAGTCAGATTTGCAAAAAGAGTGCGTGGGAGAATGAGGATGTGAATAGAAGAGCAGAAGTATATCTTTTGTGTGAGCTTTAAAGAGGCAACATATATCACAAAGAAGGAATCAAATTGAAGCAAAAGCACATCTGTTGTGAAGATCTCATTCTGATTGTAGATTTTATAGAGGGATTATATCCAATATCATAACAGATTTATAAGAAGCCTTATAGGAGACCTTTGAGCCTCCAGTAGGTTGGTGCCTACAAATTAAGGGGATTGGTGTCTCCTGTAGGTTGGTGCCTACAAAGTTTGTAAAAGAAGAGTTTATATAAGCAATATTTTGCCGTGGTTTTCTCCCGTAAGGGTTTCCACATAAATATCGCGTGTTATTGTGTTCTTCTCATGTTTATAATTATTGATGTTGAGTGAATGGTGTTATTGTGATTGGTAAAGTTTTAAATTGGTAAAAATTGTGTTATACTGATTCACTCCCCCCCCCCTCTCAGTATAACTGTGTGCTCATCAGCAACAAGGTAGTGAAATGGCGATCAAAAGACTTACTCACAAGCCGAACCTATTGTAGAAGCGTCATATTGTCCAAAACAATATCTTCATTGTGGTCATGTGACTAACCATCTAGGAGTGTATGATGCATTGTTTCTAGGAATCCAAACATCCCATGGAGATGATTGCTAAGGAGAAAAGTCAATTTCCTTGACACTGTATGTTTTACTATTTTGGGTGGTGCTTGGAAACATGTTAATGTATCCATCAAATAAAACCAAAACAAAACAAAACAAATAAAAGCTAACAGATTGTTTTTATAAGAACGAAACTCCTAGCAAAAAACGTAATTTAGTGGGACCGCAACCAAGATCCAATACTTGAATGAAATGTTCATGCTCTATGTAGGTTTGAACAACTAACAAGAAACTTGAATCCAACTTGGAATCAGCAATTAGTAGCAAAAATTTGACTACAGAATTTTTGCATCAGAAATTGATAGCAAAAAACATACAGCAAAATATCAACAACAGAAATTGAGTCAAAAAATTTACAATGAAGCTTGGCAATTTGATATTTGGCAGCAAGACATATAGGTTGCCAAATACACAATGTGTGTCAAAGGCTAGAAGTCCTATGGATGAATGGTACTAAGCCTAAAATATAGACAAATACAGGATTTTATTAATGACGGATGAAAACATACAAAAGAGGAAGGTGAGTGCTAAGATGCCTTAACAGGTCTCCAACCAAAAAGGTGGTCCATTAATACATCCTCAAAGGCCATAAACTTCTAGCTACTTAAATAACTAATCATCTAATTACCCAACCACCTAAGAGCCAAATCACTTTATTATGATTTAAGCTTACAACTATTTTATTACTATAATAAATTATACTACAATGAATCACAAAACTTAAATACCTCACTTGATGCAAAAAGGATATTCTATACTCTAGTACCCTTGGCGCATCTACTACAGTTCTCACAGCCTGATCTCCTGTTCCCTGTGCCTTCTGCCATCTTCTGCAGCCTAACACTGCCTGACACAAACCTAATGTCTAAGTCTACCTTGCTAGTTATCATTCTTTATTATAGAACATCACAACATCTAAAGGGTGCTCAAACCATGCTAAGAACTATCTCCTGATGAGAACTTGCAGTTTAAAACATTTACTCTATTCTTCAACTGCATTGAACACCAACAATTGTCTCCTCTCATTACCAAAATCCTCTCTGATTCATCCCCCCTTGTGAAGAGTCATCAATACACATCTCTAATCGATCCAACTATGTGAAAGAACATAAGTAATCTTGTATCCATGTATTGTATTTTCTCGAGGCCAAAAACTCTTTGATTAACCCAACTACATGAAGAATTATCAGTAATCCAACTGTATGGAAGATCATCAATAATCCTCTCTGATTTACCCAGTTCCATGAAGGGTCTCCAGCTATCCTGCAATCACAAAACATCATAATCACAGCTCACAAGTTGATCAACATCTTCTCCATATCAAAATGAGAGTTGGTAGGTGTATCATATCTATGGACAACTAGATTGTCTTGGAATGGTTTTCCCTAGCAACTTCAGACACAAACACCACGGGATTCAATTCAGGTATTATTGACAATGCTCGGCAGCCCAGGTATAGATAGACAGTCACAATCTTTATTCCTCCTTAACATGTAAACTCCTTATATACCTCCTACAAGCACTTGCCTCTACAAACATTTTAAAGATTTGAAGAACATGAAAATATCTATAAAAGAGGATTGGCCTTTACCCATGATGAACAAAAGAATGGGAGTTGAGTACTACTTATCATGCACCCAAAAATAAGGTTTGGGATATCACTGAAAAAAATAATGCGATTGACAAAAGGTCATTTCAAAATGACAAAAGGACATTAAAAAAGTTTTTGAAACATACCCTAAACCTAAGTCACAAGGTTCGAATTCGAATTCGAGTTCAGCAACATTGAAATTTGGATGAAGTTCGGCAAGGAAAAAATTTGAAAGGTAAAAAATTCGGATTAAATTCGCCTTCTATAAATTTAAAAATATTAAAATATACATATATTTATAATTTTAATTTAAATATTGTAAATGTTAAATATATTCAATTTAATATATTAATAATTAATCATCTAAATTAAATATTTTAAAATAGTAAATAATCAACACAATAATCACAATTTAGAAGATTATATTGTATAACAATTTTAATAATCCTTAAAACATTATTATTAATAATAGAAACTAATTCAAATACTAAATATATTCATTTTAATATATTGATAATTAATAATTTAAATTAAATATTTTAAGATATTAAATTTGAATTTGATTATTTTTAATATGTTAAATTTTATCAAAAAAACCTAAAATAAGAACAAACCATAAAAATAAACGAAACAATAAAATGAAATCTTCCCAGATAAAAATCTAGTCACATGTTGTTGCCTTTTCACGGATCAAAGAAGAAGCAATGATCGCTAATATGTCTATAAGATGTCGTGAATCACAAGCTAAAGTCTTTATCTCTCGACAGAGGTACGAATGCCCTATTGAGATCGATTGATCAAAGCTTCTAGCAACAATAGAATAGAGGGTCGAACCTCATCTCCCACCCATCCTTGGGTATCCATGCACCTCCCTGCGAATCAGTATTTGTGTCAACCCTCCCTGAATCAGTATCCATATGCAATATACAAGGAGTGGCGCCACCAAGGATTTTCGCTCAAGCCTCCAAACATCCGAAGAAGAATCGAGATGTTGGGACCCAATGGATGTTGGGATAGAGGTGCCACAGGTGGTCATAGAGGCGTTTCGAGAGGGTTACGGGCCCGCCCTAAATAGCAGACATTGTTTGTGAGCCACGCGCGCGATTCTTTTGAAAATAGTGTAGCTTCTCCCGCAAAGAAGTCATAAGAGTTGATTGATCTCATTCAGTAATGTTGGATCGAGTGGTATAGTTCCCTACTTCCTTCGATTGATTGCCAACCAGGATTCCAAGTTCCAACAGCTAAGAGATTGGTCGAGGATTGATCCTTCCATTTGTTTCTACTAGGAGAGGGACTTCAGTGATTGGTCAAGGATTGATCCTTCCATTTGTTTCTTCTAGGAGAGGGACTTTAGAGAAAAGAAATCACTTGAAATGACTTAGAAGCCTTCCGCAAGATTACGTGTTGGACCATTTTAACATATACAGCTCATTTTTCAAGACGGTAACAATGTAGTGCTTGATGTCCTGCGAATTTGATTAGAAAAATTCTAACTCATTTCACCGTACGAATTTTATGACAAATTGAAACGAGTTTTTTTGGTTTTTTTTAAATTTGTCAGATTTTGAATTTCATGTATCATATTCGCCGAACTATATGACATAGCACTAAACCTTCAAAATAAGTGGTTCTATGTCAATATTGAGATCCATATTAGAAGCTTATGATATTTTTTAGTTTGGCACTCGTATTACATTGATTCTAATCCTCATCATTGGAAATTTCGAAAACCAGCTTGCTTTTCGAGCTTCAAAATATACCTCTTCACTATCTGCATCCTATAGCAAATAATCATTCAAAAGCCAATTGAACCTACTTTCCAAAACATTTGGGAGCACAGAAAAATATGCTTGTATGACAGTATTGGGACACGAGTAGTTACTATCAGTAGTAGTTTTCCTGTTTTCTGGAAAAAATTGAAGTTTATATATTGAGAAAAAAAAATCGATCTTTGCACTTTTGGGGGACTTGCACTTGGGACTTCCATATTTACAATTAAAAGCTTTAGCAAAAATTTAACCGCCAATCCATTTACAAACACTTACAAAAATTGTGGGAACATATGTGTGTTTGTAGGAAAACATTTCCTTGGTTGGATTTAAACAAAATGGTTTGACAAAAAAGGTCTCCACCAACTCAGCAATGACAAATTCATGAATGAATGGACAAAATTAAACAAAATCTTACAGAATGTTACTTGGTGGAAATGGACAACAACAAAATCTAAACCACTAACGTAAAAAAAATCATTCCTAATTTGACATTAAAAAATATATCTGATGTGGGTTGAGAATATGAGAAAATGCAGGTTCAGAACTCTCCCTTGTGCCACCTTCTCACTGCATGTCAAACAGCTATACATATTGGAGATTCAATCATGGCTATTGAGGCCAGTGATTTTTTTAGTGGCTAATATTTGCCATTTGGCTAATAGTTGAAATTGGGGATTCAAAATTTGGGTAATAGTACAAGTTGTAAAGCAACCTAAATCACCATATTTTTACAAAATTTAATTTTAATCTTGGTTAAATCACCAAAACATTTATTTTGTTAAACTTTTAAACTCCAAAATTCACCACAATATTCGATACATAATTAGATCATATTCGCCTAAATTTTATAAGTTACAGTAGAAAATGAAATTAATTTGCCAATATTATTATATAATTACTAGCTACTTTAGGGCCATATTGTCAATTTTTAATCACCACCATTGATTTTATTTATAATCTAATGGTTGGGGTTGTATTCCATGAGTTAAATGTACCCACAGAGCTCTAATGCCCATCGAGCCGAAAATTGTATTTGAGTAATTGAAGATTTATAATCTAACTACTGCAGTTAAATTTTGTGGGCCAAAATGAACCCACGAAGTTCCAATGCCCATGAGAACAGGAATTAAGGAATTATAGACACGAGCACTGCACCTTAAACTAGTCAATCTCTACCACCCTCAAGCCCTTACTTTTCCTTATGAATTTTTTTTTTTTTAAAAGGAAGGATTCCCTAGGGTAATTAATATAATTTCCTATTTTTTGTCAAGATTTGACAAGATTTTTTACAAATTTATAGTGATTTAAAAAACTTGCCAATAAAATTAATATTTTTTTCAAAAAAGGGAAAGATTTGCCAATAGAAATTAATATTTTTTTCTAAAAAATGAAAGATTTGCCAGGTTTTTAATCTTTTTTTAGGGTGGGTTTCTTAAAGTTATCACTAATTGAGACAAACCCTTGTTCCAATTATTGATGCAGCTCTTGTAACTGCATACTTCCAGCAGAAGCTAGATTACAAGCAGTCCTATTCTCCTGCTGGTTTGTTTTAGTACATCCAAATCAATATCAACCTGGGCCTATGCAATAAATCCATCTCCCGTGTTCTTACCAGAGGCCCTGTCAGCAATAACATTCATGTTGTCAACCTCTCCATGCCAAGCAAGGAAAATTTTGACTACCTCTCCAGTGATATCAAGACCAAATTGTCTAATACAAAATTCTCTTTGAGATACATCCTTATCTGCAATCTTCCTTGCCTCTTCCAAAACATCAAGATGCCTAACAGCAGCATTTTTTTAAATCTCAAAAGAATGGTCCCAAATAGAAGGCTCCATCAGTTTGGCAGCATCTTCTTCTGTAATAGCTGGGGCTTTTGAGTCCTGGGACTCTCTAGACTTCACTTCTTTCCATCCATATATTAATCGCTGCTTGTTAATATATACAATCACTTACTCTAATACACCTTACTTGGGTGATAATATTGGTTAAATATATATGGCTTTTGTCTTGATAAGTGAGAGTAGAGTCGGCCATCTTTGGATATTAATTTAATTCACATTGCAAATGTAGTCAGCCAGCAATAACAGGGATTTAGAAATGTCTTCATGAGCTGGCCTTTGACAATAATAAATACTTTATTTGCTATTTCTCCAAGTGAGCACTAACATGAGGAGATCGGCCAGCATGTGTATATGCATTTGAATGGGTGACTTAGTGGCCTTTGGCCTTAACGATTTCTTTCACATCAATGACAACAACAATCTCGTCCATACACCTTTGACATCAATGATCAACGACAATAATGTGACATTCCTTCTTGACATCAATGACAACTACAATATTTCCAACAACATCCACAATAAGTGTATTAAAGAATAGAGAGTGGAGCCAATACCAAGGATAGGAATGCATGACTACATCTGAAATTTGGAAACAAAGTGAAATTTTCAAAAATAGTTTTCGATACCAATTGCTATGACTTCTTGTGGATGTCTATTTGTGTAATGTAATTTCCACTAATTTTTAATTTATTTGTCCATCCTTTCCAACTTTTCTACTTCACCATTTCCAGATCTTCCAGTTGTACACCTATTTTCAATATTTATGATTTTTCTGTCCACTAATAGGGCCATATGCATATGGATTAACTAACGACATTAGATGTCTACATCAAATCATGATATGGTTGCAAGTTTTTGTAAAAAGATTAATTAGGTATTCAAACGATAATCAACCATTTAATAAGAACAAATGTATAAAATGTTATATTAGTTAAAAGTAAAAAAGTTGATAGGCATTTATTAGGTCTTACCAAATTTCAAAGATAACTATTTCTAGAGACCTTAAATTAAAAATAAATCTAAACAAAACCTTGATAGTAAGATGTGTACTTGAAGCCCTGAAGTATTAACATACCTTGCATATTTGAGCATCATAACAAAACCTTTGTTGAGAAAGACGCTCTATTTCTGACTTTGCATTGTTAATCTCTTGCTCCAATTGTGGAGGAGCTCCTGGACCATTTTGGGCTTCAAGAGTGTCAAGTGCATCTTGACATCTTCTAAGATCCTACGTTTTACATTCAACAAAGTAAGTTAATAAAAATAAGCTATAACATAATCGTAAAATTGCTCAAAACCCCATCTATACTAGAAAAATATCAAAAAGCAAAATTACAAATTCAAAAGAATCTTTCAAAATGCATTGCAACAACTACCAAATATGAACTGGAATTCATCTCTTGTTTAAATGAGTAGAATTAGATTAAATTAATGTAGCTTTGTCATAGATAATATCTACAATGGATATATGTCATTAGCATTGTAGAGATATATTTTTAGTTTGGTTATTCTTGTGCTATCATTAGCACATTGTTGTACGTAGAGGTTTATTTGTTATGAGGTTGTTCCTTGTATTATCCCCTCTTCAAAGTTAAACCAAGACTAAACCCAATGCCTATCATTTCCTGTGAGTCTTGGGAATTTCAGATAAAAAGGAATGGGGTTTAATTATTTTAATTCAAACTGTCAGTCGTCTAAAGCAGATTTAATTCCACAAGGAGGAAGGAAGAAACTCTTTTGATTGAATTAGGGAAAGGAACAAGAAACATCCAAAAGTGGCTGTTATTTACCACTTCCAAGCTTGATGTATTCAACCTGAATGAGAATAGACTTAAATATGTCAAGAATACATTATGTTATCAGTTGCCTCTAATGAGTGTATCACAGTGAAGATAGCGATTACAGACATGAAACAAATTTGTGATCTAGATCCAAGTGAATTGCATCAGGAAGTAGAACTTCAGTATATCTCTCATCTTTAGAGAGAGAAATAGAGATGGCTGCAAATTTGCTTATATTTTTCTTTATTTCATTATCTTCAGAAAGTGGTATACAGAATCTTGTTGATTCCAAGGGGGTCGGAAAACTAGAGAGCAATCACAATGATGCTAGTGGCATATCCCAGCAAGAGGTTAATATTGAATACAGAATATCAAACTGGCTCACATTGAATATAGGCTGGAGAAACCCAAAATAAGTATTCATTTTATGGGTAGCACCCTCCATACAAATAATCAGATAAGGTGGTGTGCACGTTGTTGGTTTCCACATGCTAATTGTAGTCCCCAAAGGTGCTGCTATGATCTGGAATTTACTGTCGATTCTAAGTATGTTGCAAGTAGCAATGACTCTCTTCTATATCAGATGATCAACATTGATCAATGGGAATAGCACAAAATACAAATAATTGATAAGACAAATGATTGCATTTGTATCTCTTATATAAATATTAGTAATAATTAGTGCAGAAGTAAAAGGAAAAACGCGCATTAGGTCTTGCAGGCATCAAGAGTTAATGTCAAGTATAATGAACCAGATAAGCATAACAAGTAAATAACAACACTCAAGGGATAGGGATATCCTTAACAGATTTACAAATTTCTACCATCAATCAGACACACTATTATTGTCTAAGACTAAGACAAATTTGGCAATGAGCTGCTAAATGCACATAATGCTCTTCTTAGTGACCTCGTAATTGCAGCTGCAAGATCATAAGCTTGAAATTAGGCTACAATGAGATTTGATGTGTGGAGCACAGCTTGTCTATTGCAAGAAAGCTTTTGCCAATTTCAAAAATGGCCAAGATGTCCTTAATACAAGGAGAGATGCAATTTCCAGCATTAAGGGAGAATTAAGTAGTATTATCAAATGAAATTATAATTAAAGATAATATCAAGGGGCAAGTGAAGAGTTATGTCTATTCGAGGAAAAAGGTATTTAAAAGAGACCAAGCAAGTAGAAGGATTATATTGTGAAGACATTTTTATATCTGATTATTACTCCTTGTAGAGTGTGGAATGTGGTTCAAAGTTCAAACAACATGAGGATGAAACTCCTCTAGGTTAGAAATTAGAGGATGAAAACCTGTAATTTCTATTGCTGAGTTTGTAGATGAAAACCCTTGCTTTAGGCGCATTTGGGAGACATTTCAAAAGCGTTTCAATAAAGATGGCTCACTGCAGATTTGGGACAAATTAATAGCAAATACAAAGGATCAGTCCAATCTTTTTTCAAATATATTCTAAGCATTATATCTAAATTAGCTAATAAACTGTTGAAACTCCAATTTCTGGGTTAATCCCAAATTTATAATTAATTGTGCAAACTATTATTGTGAGCCAGGATTTATTATAATTAATAAAAAAATTAAATATTCAGATATTGCATTCCTTGTTTCTAGGAAGTAGTTCATTTTCTTATGTTTCTAAATTCTAGGAAGTAGTTCATTTTCTTAGGCTTATTTAACAAGCCTCTAGGCAATATTCAACGCCTCCGAGAATATAATGATAATATGGTATCAGAGAAATCATAAATTAAAAAACTTGAGCCTGTGTTTGTGATTGATGCAGTGAAAGAATCAGAGTGTGGTAATTTATTGAAGCACAGTATCATCTGTGAAGATTATCTGATGATTTCTTTGTGCAGGAGGAGGTAGCCAGTTGAGCAGATTAATTGAAAGAGGTGGTAACATCTTTGAAACTGCCCAGGCATTCCTTGCAATTTCCAGTGGTAAATTATGTAGAGTTCTGCATAGAAGTTTTACCTACGGTACAAGCAATCACCACAACAACTGCCCAAAGTATCATAGCCTGCTATCACGATTTTGGTGCAGGCCATTAGTAGTGTGAGGAGTTGGAGATCCCCTCAAAGAGCAGTTGCTGCTGCAGCTTCAAACTATTAAATTCGCAGCTCCAAAATAAGTCAAGGAGGTGCCTTAAATAGTTCTTCATTTATTTAAGTCCCATTTATACACATTTAGGGCAAGAATTTCATTTTCTGATTTATGATTTTAATTCTATAAAAATTATTAAAAATTATAAGACATTAGTAGTGTGAAATTTTCTTCAACGGCTTCCAGTTGATCATCTTCTTAAAATTTATTAAAAATAATGTCTTATTAAAATTGTTGAAAATCTAATAGACAATGAAGATTTGGTTGCTTTGGTAACCCATAGTTAGCCAAAATCATTTGATTCCTTTGTTTAATCCATGCACCTAATTGCAAAGCGTCAAGAACTTGATTTTGAAAAGCTATCAATGCTTCTTTTATAAAAGGAGTGAAGGCAAGTACAATCAGAAGCAACAACTTCAAACATCACAGAGACTGCATTCAATGTATGAAGCAAGAGCAAATACAAGCAAAATTAAACCAACTAGTTCAACGGGTGAATCTTTAAAAGGTGGTAATTCAACACAATGATTAAACTGGAAGTGTTACTATTGTAAAGAGCCTAGACACTTCAAGAAAGATTGTGAAAATCAACAAGATCTTGCAAGTGATAACAATTGGGCATTGGAATGGCACCAAATTTGAACTGCTCTGATCACAAAATAACACGCACATGAATGATTTCGCTTTGATACCATATGAGAGAATGAAACTCAAATTATCATATTGCACTAAGAGCTACAAATTTATACATAGAAAAGAAGATGTACCTGTGAATCAACTGGCAGCAATGAGTTCAATAAAAACAATAACAAATTACCAACAGTATCCTAAAGATACTAACAAAGATTAACAAACCAAGAACAAACAATACACGAGAAACTAGTGACAGAATAATCCAACATTGTAGAGGTATAGATTTTTAGTTTAGCTATTCTTGTGCAACCATTAGCACATTGTTGTATGTGGAGGTTTATTTGTCAGATCACAAATCAGTAATCACATGATGCATTTATTTATGTGCCTATACCCCATCAGTTTGTTACTTGTTTCTTTTCAAGAGCCACTGAAAGTATTAAGAACTAAAAGGCATTGATCACTAAGTGACATTATCACCTCACAAGTACACTGGCTAAAAAAAGGAGCATAATAGAAAGTTAGCAAGACCACATTCGCTCACTATTACCATTATTTCCCAATAAAAATTTCTTTGCAGATATTAGGTTTAACTAAACATTAAACTCAATCCTACACCCCAATCAAATTTGCATACAATGAACAAACTTTTCTAAGGTCTACTCTATTTTGTGGCAGTGAATGACCCAGTATGTTGACCAAAACAAAGAATAATTGGGCAACAATAAGTGGAATAACAACAATAATTGTTCAAGAATGAAAAGTCTTGAAAGGTGATGTGTTTTTACAAGTGAACCACTCAACAACATCAAACAAGAATTACACATAAAAGTGCCAACAAAAGAGGGGAAAGAACAAAGTGCAACAATGCTGGAAAAAAGATTTGTGTGTGTTGGGAGGGGTTGTAGATGTGTGTACGCACATGCACATGCATGGGGGTGTGTGCATGTCCATGTGTGTGCATGTGAGTGTACATAGATGTGCGGATGTGTGTGTGCAGTTGTCTGAATGGGCATGGGGGTGTGTGCATGCGTGTTTGTGTGTGTGTGGATGCATGTGCACATGAGCATGGGTATAGGTGTGTGTGTGCGTGCACACATTTATATATTTGTAACCAGCCCCTAAGGTCAATAAGCATAGTTGCATACACATTCCTACTAGACAAATCAGCTAGGAAGCATTCCCAAGTTTTATAATTTCATTATTCATTCTTAGCCTCATGGTTCCCTTTTGTACATGAGTATTGTACATATTGAGCCAAGAGAGCTCCTTCAATAGAAAAGCATTATTATGCTATCTCTTTGTCTCATGAATTTGAGACAGTTAGCAAAGGTATTTTTGTAGTCATATTCACTATAACTCAATAATTTATTGGCTAAGTTAGTGAGTTGTACACGCCATCATCCTAGTATCAAAGCAATGTTTTGTCCATATTCCTAAATTGGTAGTTGCAACAAGTTTGTTCATCATGGTAAACAAAAATGCACAACATCAAAAGGAAGGAGTTTAACCTAGTTTTGTATCACACCACCCAAAAGAATGTCAAGGCAACAAGAAGATAGATAATTCCTAAGGTAAATTTTTGATGCATCCCTAACTAATTCTCAAAATAAACCTTCTATTACCTCTACAAACCTCCAACAACTCACAATGGATATTATCAAGGAGCAATGCACTGCACTTTTTTATCAATTCCACAAAGTTACAAACTCGTGATATAGTTGAGTCCCACCTAACTGCATAATCTTCTTCCACCTCACTAGCTTGCATGACTTTTCATTGTTTCAGCATCAAGGCCCTTTCAAAGCCCAAGTCAATCTATGCATCCCAATTTTTCAAAGCAAGATCAACATTATAGCATTGACGCGTCAAGTGGAGGCCCATTTCTCTCTCAATTGCTTTACTAATGTTGAGATTGCTTTTGTCATGTTGAAGATTTCCACATCCAACTCACATTGGTGGTAAGCTTATAGTGCCTAGCACAAGCATAATTTTGAACCTATCAACACTTAGGAAAAGTTTTTCAGTGTTTTAAGCAAAGAGTACCATCCTCGAGCATTATGAAGACAAGTACTTGAAATTCTAACGGCTGCACCAACAAATGGATCCAATGAAACAACACCAAAAGAAAATAAGTGTTGAAGCACATCAATAGAATTCATCCTTATATCCATGCCAAAATAAAAAAAACCAATGCCAACCATAAGAGCAAGCATATTTTTGTGCCCCAGCTATCAAAGCAAAGGCCAAGAAGAATCAAATGATCACTTTCCATCCAATGCTATGTGCAAGCGCTAGCTTGCATCCCATAAGTCAAACCTCCAATGCAAAAGCAAAAACCTCAATAACAAGGAGGAAAGCCAAGACAGCCAATAGCATAACAAAAGGCCTTAAATGCCATTTACATCAAATAAGGGCAAGAAGAGACAAACGGATAAGCGGTACTTGCAACACCACACAAACAACCATAGCAATTCCAAACGTTGTGTGCAGAAATCACAAATTGTGCAAACTAGATGAAATTTCCAGCAAGAAGGCCTAGATCTAGATGCTACTTGTCTAAGCACTCAAACCTCAACCACCAACAACTATAGAGACGAAAATTTCTAACCAAGTGTTCAGTCAACGCTCAAACCCTCCTTGTTATCATTAATAGTGGAAGCAAAATGACCATCATTGCTAAAAAAAATTTATCAAGTACTCGGGTTTTACCACAAAAGCAAATCCTCAACTATGTTCGCTAGGATTGTTCCACCAAGTTATAGATATTCAAGTTAGATAGTTAGACATTAGTGCATGTTCAAGTATGGATTCAAGCATGTGCACTATACAAACCCTTATGACATATGACATACTACTCGGCAAGCCATATGCTTATGACAATGACATACCTATAGGGCTAATCCATAGAGCTGGTCCATTAAATTCAATAACTGCACCTTCAAAGTGCCTTCTAAGACAAAAGTCACTTTGGCATCAACAAAGCAATGCCATAGGCTAATATTCCACATGCAAAAGCTCATGTGCTCAATGTTCACCTAGAGACACTTAAGCGCCAATGCAAACATGCAGTGGCAGCACACAAAGTCTCCCACACAATGCAACAACCTACTATAGCAATAAGGAGATGTCTTTGAGGAGCTCAAAGGTATCACAATTCACAACATACTGTCTAGTAAAGCATCATATCAATCTAGTTCTAAGATCTGCACTTCTAAAAAGCCAATTGTACCACAAATCCATGTGGGACAATGATGTGTTTTGACAGAATATTGAAGAGTCTTTACATTTTAATTTTCAATTTTTGGTGCAACACAAAACAGAATAGCATTTAAGATGAAACTTTTATTCGAATTAGAAGGGGAAGCTCCTTCTAACAACAAATAAATAAAACAAAAACCCTAAAACCCAACAACACAATCTGTAGCTTTTTATACTATGTACAATTTAACTTTCAATATTTTGAACATACATTGCAAAATAAACTAACTACCTATCTTCTTAGTTCTTGAGCAAAGGCACAATGTGAATCAGCACTTCTACTCAAGACAAGATTTTTATGTCTCTTCACTCAAGGTAAAGAAAGTAAAGCAGCTAATAAATGCTTACTCTTTGTATTAAAGGCAAAGGCTGAAGATGTGTGAGTACAACATGATGATTGAATTGGTTTAAACAAAGGATGTACTTAAGACTAAGTAAATAATATGAAGGAAACTGCATAGAAAGCTGCAATGACAACACTTCATTGAAATTAGCAATACAAAGTCGGCAGTTTTTTAGTAAAGCAATTTGATTTACCTAAACAACAAATACACAAGATCATAAAAAGCTTGAACAATATTTTCGGCAGCAAAATAGGCATAGTAAGTTCCATTCATTCCATAAATAATGTGAAATTGCAAGAACTCCTTGAACAGCAATTTGATTTACCTAAACAACACATAAACAAGATCATAAAAAGCTTGAACAACATTTTCAGCAGCAAATAGGCATAGTAAATTCTGTTCATTCCACAAATAATGTGAAAATCAGATGAACTCCTTGAACAGCAATTTCAGCAGCATGTAAGTTAACTCCCTCACATCAAAGTAGAAGATGTCGCTCTCCTCTGCTCCCATTGCACGTCCGACCGTTGGAAACCCTCATTCTCTTTCATGGAGTCCTCTGTCACTTGATCTGGGTCTGCAAGTTTGCGGGAGTAAGGCGTTTGCTCAGTTTGGGAACCAAGGCTTCAAGGTGAATGCCCATAACGGGCTCATCGGTGAAGCAAAGGGGGCTAGGACGACCGGTGGGCTTGATGTGGTGGTTGCAGGGGCCCAGGGGACGGGTTTTGAGCGCCCTATGAATGAGAAGTGTCGAGACCAGGAATTGTTGGGCTCCTTCAGGGATGCCGTTAGGCATGCCGAACAGAATGGCTGCGTGGTTTCACATGCATACCCGAAGGGCGGGGAGGTTACTCTTAATTCTGCTAACCCTAGGTGTGGGGTTGGCCTCAAGCTGAGCTCTCCATTCCCAGTTTGCCCGTCTTCTTCTATTCCTGAAGTCTGCCTGGAGAATCTGGCTCTTGATCGGGAGGATTTTTTGTCTGACCATGCCCTGATTTGTCGATTTTCAAGGATCTGGCTGAAGCTTTGTGATCTGCATGCTTGGGTTTCGGAGAACTGACAGGAGTTTATGGGGGCAGAGATTAGTATTTACCCCTGTGCAAAGGGGTTTTTTATTCTGGAATTTGATTCCCAGAAAGATAAGGAGCTGGTAATGGAGTGTGGTCCCTGGAGTTTTCAAGGGGACTTTTTGTGTATGAAGCCCTAGTTTCCAGAGTTTGACCCTAGAACGGAAATTTTTAGCTCAGCTTTTTTGTGGGTTCGGCTGCCTTATCTTCCCATCCAATTTTGGGAACTTGACTGTTTGAGGGCCATCAGCAATGTCCTGGGAAGTTATCACTGCGCTGCTGAGGAAACGATCAGCTACCAGAATTCTACTTGCGCTCGAATTTGTGTCAAAATGGATCTGGCGAAGGGTCTTCCGGCTGAGATGATCCTGAAGGTAGGCAACAGAAGCTGGAGGCAGCCTCTTGATTATGAAAAGATTGCTTTTAGATGTAGGTGCTGCTTTGCGACGGATCATTCTGCTTCTCAGTGTCGAAAGCAATGTGCCCTTGGAAACCATGCCTCGAGGAAGCCTTCGTGGTGGGTCAGTGCAGAATCAAAGCAAAGTCTCAAGCTTCTCCAAAGGGAATCCACTCTTCTTCTTCTTCTAGGGACCAGCCTCTGGCCCCGCTTAATAGGGGTGTGGAGAACTTGGTGGTTGCTGCTCCTATAGATGGGTTGCAAGGTGCTTCGGACAATGTTCCTTCAACAAGCTCGGAAGATTCCTCGTCGCCTTCGGGCCCTCCTACTCCTACTGGTTTAATTTTTGGGGGTTCAGATCAGTCTGATCGAACTCCATCTGGGGAGGTGTTGAGGACAGTTCCCTTCGCTGAGTTGGATCAAAACATGATGGCATCTCCTCATTGTGAGAAGGAATGGATAGAGGTTAAAAGGAGGAAATCTGTTCCAAATAAGCATAATATGCTGCTCAGATCAGCCACAAAAGGAGGAAGTGCCTCGGAGGTAGCTCTCTGATGGCTGGGTAGTATTTGGGTTTGTGCATGGTGGTTGTGATGGTTGGATGTTTGGGCAACTTTGTTTGGAGTTAGGTGGTCTGGTTATTGAGTGGTTTGGGGGTGTGCACGGTTGCCATTCTTTGTGAATGGGGTTGGCGTCTTTGCCTAATGATGGGCCGATCAATGTAATATCTTTTAGCAATCAATAAAAACTTATTTACAAATCAAAAAGAAAAATTTCAGCAGCATGTAGGCCTAAAATTTCTGTTAGAAAAATATGTGTAAATGGCACTTATTTATGAGTTTTACAAAATTTTACATGAGAAATAATAAAAAAGCTAACTAGAACTTCTACACAAAGAATAGTTTGTTCAACTTCACACACAAAGCAAGTTTATAATACAATTTTGTCCACAAATACCAAAACCCTAAATCAGGAAATCTTCAATAAGATTTGTGATAAGGATATCTATCATCTAAAAATGGGCCTTTTGGAAAGTCATCAAAAAAATAGTTGATCTATAAATAGTCATGCTAAAAATAGGCTTTTCAAACTATAATTATCTTCTCAAAAATAATGATAATTAAAAATAGCACAGGTTCTAAATAGCTTAGGCTAAAAACAATAAATTTGAGAGCTAGATCCTAACAATGATTCTGCCAAAGCTCTTTCGCTCTGACCATGGCAGATCCTCCAAAGAAGCGCTAAAACCCCGGTGCCCATTGATGACTCACCAGGCAATCTTGATACCTTAAATTTGATTTACCTTCCTTCTATTGTATTTTCATACCCAACCCTAACTGAAATCCATAACTTGAATGCTTTGAAACCCTAAAATTCATCCTTTACTTGATGTTACACCCCACCCTAGATTCCTCAATTACTTTTCACTTTATGGCAATTATTATGATGAATCGTGAGATTATGAGATCTTGAAAGTTATTTATTTTAAGATGGAATAATGCAATGATATGTTACTGCTTTCAATGGAATGATGATGGTTACTTGATGCTATGAATTTGATGAAATGCTATGAAATGAAACTATTTTCTTTAAAACAAATAATGAAAATGCAATGATATGAACATGCTATAATGTTTTCCACGCTAACTACCGTTGTTTTCTTGAGTGATAATGCAGGAATGATCTGAGCACCTCCAAAGAGAAAGAGGGCGAGTATCACCTGGGAGAAGGGTGAAGTTATGAATCCTCTGGTAACGCCATCTAAGCTTAGCGTCGGTCAAGTATTGTTTTTGTAAACCTAATGAGTCTAGGGATGTCTTTGTTGATGTTTAAATGCAGCTTCAGTTGTATTTCTTCCAGCTTCTCCTTTACATCATTTGATAAATTAAATATTAGCTATGAGGCCATTTAATTTATAAGTATCTAGAGGCACGAGCTTATGATTGAAGAGTCATCATTTAAAGAGTTGTTGAGGCCGACCTCACTCTCATTTGTTTACAAGGTGCAAAAGATATTATTTCTTTGGTGGCCGACCTTTTCTCTTGGCACATTATTTTATGAAGAGGTTCTTTCTTGCTGGCCGACTTGGTGGTGAAAAGTCACGTCCTCCTTCTTGTCTCTTGTATATATACTCATTCATTTGTTCATTGTTCATCATCCAATACACATTGTTCTTCCACTAGTCTAAGGTGCGAATAAGAAAGGAGCAGAGCAGATTAGTAAATCTGTTATGAAAAGTTTGAAGATCATCAAGTCAAGTTCAATATCTTTTTTGTACATGCG
Source organism: Sequoia sempervirens (assembly GCA_007258455.2). Lineage (NCBI taxonomy): Eukaryota > Viridiplantae > Streptophyta > Pinopsida > Cupressales > Cupressaceae > Sequoia > Sequoia sempervirens. The sequence goes on along the minus strand of VDFB02047230.1, from coordinate 69,554,846 downwards.
AGTTCATCCAAGAGTAGTGCGAGTTTGAGTAAAGTGCAGATTGAGATCTAAGTATAAGGCAGAGATATCCTGACAGTTTATATCACTCAGTCCTGTACTTACATCAGTTTGTGATGCTACTTATTGGCCTCCATTTGTAAAGGAGTTTCTCATTTGTGAATCAATAATATAAGAGATATTATTGGCTGGGTTTTTCTCCCTCAAGAGGAGGGTTTTCCCAGGGTATCTGCTGTGTCTTGTGTGAATTTTAAATTAAGTTTTGTGCATTGCAAATCTCATCTTTAAATTTAACATGGTATCAGAGCGGGTTTGAAGAAGATCGTGATCAAATCTGTTATTGCAGCGATACTCTCTATTCTCTTTTCATATCTTCATCTATCTCTATTTTAGTCAAGATGGTGAATGGTCTTAAGGTTGAAGATAGACTTGAGGGAGCATCCTGTTGTACCCCAAAATTAAAAATTTTGTTACACTTAGACATTTTGAAGAAATAAGTAAAAGTCTTGTCAAATCAGTCAAAAAGGTCAAAATTTGGGTGTGCATGTCTTGCATGAGGGGTTAAAACGCAAAATTTTCAATTTCTGACGATCTGGGTCTGCTAAGGGCAGATTAACCTACAAAACCCAGATCTCAGTTTTTCATCCCTAAATTTTAGGAAAACTTCTATTTTTAGAAATTTTCTAAAATTAGTAACGTTTTCTGGGTTTTTTTGGGTTTCTTTCGAAACGGATACTGGCAAAATTTTCTAAAAATAGAAAGTTGGTCCGACAGGGTCCGAACTGATTTTGATTGGCTCAAAATGTGTCCGTGATCGGTGCAAATGAATCTTAAAATAATCAGTTTTGCCCTACTGGGTCTATTCTACTTTTTCAGAAGTATATCTGGAGCTCCGAGGTCATCAATGGAGGTCATCCGACTGCCAGGCGTCAATTTCAGCATTCAAATTTCCAGCAGAAGGTGAAACGATGAACATGCACGAGGAACGAGGAAGAAAGTTGAAAAGTCATGAAAATTTTCTAACACTGCTGAGCTTGGGCGCCCCTGTTGAAGAAAGGCGCCCACCTTTTTAGGGCATCAGATGAGTGAATTAGGGTTAGAATCTCCAATGGAAGTTGCTTAGTATTCAGTCAGCTTCGCGATGAATATCCCCGTCAGAACATCCGACAATCCAGTCTCCGACAAATTTGAGTCAAAGTGGAAGGTATAGAATGAAGATCTGAAACTTGAAGAAGAAGATAAATTGAAAATTTTTCTAAGTCTGGAGAAACTGGGCGCCCTAGGTGAAGAAAGGCGCCCAACTTTTCAAGGTTTCAAACAGATGAATTTGCAGTCAAGGTTATAACGAGATGTCTTCAGAATGCAACAGGCTTTCCAGTGAGCTATCCAGCACGACAAACAGAGCTCGCAGTCATCAGATTCAAGGGGCTGAACAGAGGGTCAGACGAGAGTTGAAAAGAGAAATCCGAAAGCAAAGGTGAAAAATGTGAAAAATAAACTAAATAAACTAACTCTGGTGAAGTTGGGCGCCCCAGCTTGCCAGGGGCGCCCAAGCTTTTGAGGACCTAAAATCTGCCTTTTGACAAAAGTGTTCCCAGAAGACCCCTCCTGAAATCCTCTCAGCTTCGCAACGAGTCCAAACATTCATCAATCCGACGCCCGGAGCTCAAAATTCAACAAGATCGCCCATAGAAGTGAAAGACGTGAATAAAATGATTTTTTTTCTAAGTCTAGTAGAAGTGGGCGCCCCAGTTGAGAAAAGGTGCCCAAGCTTTAAGGCCTTCAAATGATGAAATTTGCAGAAGTAGTATCCAAGAATCAGCGTTGCTCCCGGAATCGAAGATTCGTCAGAAGATCAAAGGGAGAAGGAAGAAGTTGGAAATCAGAAAAATGGCTAACACTGAAGAAGTTGAGCGCCCCTAGAAGGAATGTGCACCCGTGAATTCGAAAGTCAAAATCAAGTTTTTAGAAGGAGGTGCCTCCAGAACATCCCTCTCAGTTTCAGTCAGGCTCCGCCGTGAACCGCTCAGCTCGCCTGTTGGGTAAATCTGTCAACGGGAAATCAGAGGTGAAGTAGCCTGTCAAAATGGAGAAAAGTTGAAAAAGTTAAAATTTTGACTAACACTGGTGAAAATAAGCACCCCTCTTGGAGAAAGGCGCCCAAGGTTTCATGCCTTAGAGAATTTTCGAATTTTCAAAATTTCAAAATTTGCAAGGAGAGGAGGATGGCGTCCAAGTTCAAGGGGCTGGGATTTAGGGTTTTGAAAATAAAAGCAAAAAGAAAACAAAACCTAAATCAAACCCTAAGTCTATTTAACACTTCTTTTCAATATATTTTTCATTATTTTTGTAGGTAGCATCCAGAGGAGGAAGTTGGAGCAGCAAGTTTGAAGAATTTTTGTGATTCAAGAATCCATAGTTGCTGGTTTTACATCAGATTTTTCAGACCAGCAAGCATAAACCCTTGCTTTTTTATTCTTTTTGTTCCAAAAGATCAAATTTTTCAAGCAGAAGGCCAAGGCTTTCAATTTTTCAGTCATCTGGGTCTTTTTGCCTTAATCTTCTGAAGAATTTTTCAAGAACTTCATCAAGTTGCAGCAAGTGCTTTTATCTTGCATGTCAGTGAAAACCTCAGTGCATTCAAATTTCAACCATCTGGGTCCTTGCCAATTAGTCTTCTGAAGAAAACCCATATCGCAGCTTTTTTTCAAGAAAGTTCAAAAACCTAGAGTTGGCTGCTTTTTCGATCAAACGTCAGGGTTTTGCAAATCCAATCATCTGGGTCCATTTCTATTCATGTTCTGAACAAAACCCAGATGTCAGCTTTTTTCAGGAAAAATTGAAGAAATTAGGGTTTGCTGCTTTTTCAGGCAAAATTCAAAATTTTCAAAAACGGACGATCTGGGTTGTCTTGTATCGATATTCTGAACAAAACCCATATCTCAGAAAAATTTCTCAAAAATTTGTCCGTTGGAGCACAAAAATCAGCATTCTAAAAATAGAAATTGTTCAAGACTTGTCCGAGCTGTATGAAGTTTACGTCATTCTTCGAAGTTTTCTGAAATGGAGTACACCTCCAATGTTTTCAAGTCCGAATCGCCTTCTTTCACAATTATATCAAAACAGCTGAGATAGACTTGCATCATGTCAAGCCGGTGTTCGATCTACATGCCTTGAGAGAGCAGCAACACTTCAATCAAGAACCCGACATTCTGGACTCCTCGCAGAAGCCGCTTATTCCTATATCAGTTCAGAGCCTTGAGTTCGTAATTGCTTGCATTAAGCATTACAACCCGGCTACTAGGGAGATCCAGTAGCAGACGGTAGATTGATTTGCAGTCTAAAGCCTGATATGGTCGAAAAGTGTTTTCCATTCCCGCCCGAAAGCCGTAACTCTTCAAGGGATGAATGTGAAAGATGTGGAATATGCATAAAGATAAATATAGCAAGAAGATTGCACAGAGATGGATGAAAGAAAAACATAAGACATTGCCCAAGAATGTCGGGCGAGGAGAATTCAAGGACGAGGTTGCCATCATCATCACTTTGCTCAACAGGGTCACTGGCTCAGAAGACGCCACCAAATTCCAACCTTGGATGTTTTACGCCATACCTCACATCATGAAGAAGACCGAGTTCTATGATTGGCCTACTTTGATTAGTGACTGCCTACATCAGCAAATAACAGAATACTTCCAGTTTCATGTATTCCACATGGTGTCATACCTAGTCTACCTGGTGGCCTATCAAGGTCAATTTAGAGGGTTGAACACCGAGGGATCGTTGAGCGTACAACACATATATAACTATTATCCTCAGCTGGAATTCATAAAGTCGTTGCACCACTACAAAAGGGTGAACGAGGCATTCTTGATGTACACAGTGCGGGACTTAGACAACGAATTGCACGTCCGCATCTCTTCAGTTGCCAGGGCAGCAATGGCGGAATGGGCGGATTGGTTTATACAGTTTCCTACCTTTACCTATCTTCGGTTCTATGGTTATTCAGGTGCCCCTCTCATGTTGCCAAGGTATCCGTCAGATGAGGTCATCTTCATGGAATTCTTGAGGCAGGCTCACGGTGTCCACACAGTCTTGAGAAATAGAAAGAAACCCTCTCTTCACTTTCCATTAGGGTTGGGTATTTATACATGCAGGACTGCTGCAGATGCCAGGACAATTGGAGAAGGATTAGATAAATTCGGTCTCAAAACCTATAGTGAGAGGCGATCATTTGATCCTCATGGTGTCTACGCTGGCCGATTGGAGAAGAACTATAATCACATACCCGCACTTGAAGATTTTTGGGCTAACTGTGCAGATGAGTTTGAAGTGCGAAGGCGTAGTTACAGCAGGCTAACTCTCCATCAGATGAAAGACTGTTTAAATGAAGCAGAGGAGCCACCTTCAACACATGTTTCTGTACCTTTGACGGGTTCTTCACCAATTCACATTGATCTTGATATCGAAGATGATGAAGAGATTGCAGCAGTACCTCCTGAGGAAGTTAGTAAAAATACTATTGTGTCTTGGCTTGAGAACTCCTTAGGAAGGGTTAGGAGAAGGCCTTCATATCAAGTGAGTGTTGATGATCTCGATAACATCTATCAGGAACTTCCTAAGAAGAAGGCAAAGAAGCAAGTTCACTTTGACAGGAATCCTGATAACGAGATAGTCGTGGAGACTGCAGTGCCCCCAGAAGATAAGAATAGGGATGAGGTAAATATGGATGATTTCGTCATGGTCAAGGCTAATCTCGGTAGAAATACCAGACATGCAGATTTGAGTCTCTTCAAAGTTGTATCCGAAAACCTTCATGAAAGAGTGCTTAAAGATGGAGAAGACAAGGCAGCCCTCAAGGCTGAAAATCAGCAGCTTAGACTTTTTATTTCTAACCTTGCTCGTGGTTCTTCACAAACAACTCAGTTGCTGCCCCAGGTCTTGGAGACACCAGCTGATCACCATCATTTAAGACAGCTGGTCATATGTGGGAAAGGGACTCAGGAGTGGATCGAGAGCTTCATTGTCAGAGGAAAGGAGATTTTGGCTCGGATGTTCCAGTTGAGAGAAAACGCTCATGAGCTTCGTCAAGGCATCCAAGGATTTGAACAAACATTGACTGAAGTAAAACCTAGGCATGAGATTATCATTGCTGATTTAGACACAGCCTACGGTTCAGCAGTTTCAAAGGAGCATAGAAGACAAATTCTTGCTTGGAGAGAGCGTCACGTTTTCAAAGTTAAAACTTATGAGAGGATAACCGAAGAATTCATCACCTACAGACAAAGGGTGGTTGAAGCTCTTCTTTTCATCAGCGAATTCGTCATAGAGATCCCCTCTCAGTACAGTCTTGAAGACGGTTCCTATGTCGGGCTTGAGGAGGTGCAAAATTAGTTCCAGAATGTTGTTCATAGTTGCAGTCCAGTTGGCGGAAGGATAGGCCATATTTTAGTGATGTCAGCAAAGTTCGATAAAGCGGCCAATGAGGTCGAAAATTTCCTGAGATCTATTGCAGATGCTGAAGATATTCTTGAAAAGCGGTGTTTTGCTGTTGATGGCATAGATGCACCGAACCGGGACACAATCTCTAACTTCCTAGCGGATGTGATCGAGCTTTAAAGCAACTTTCTTCTAGAAGCTTTCTTTCTTTCTTTCTATTCTTGGAATAATCCTTATCCATTCTTTGAGGATAGAAAGAAGATAAGATGTAATAGTTGGCATTTCCCGCTTTTTCTGCTTTCTAGGGTTTTATCTTTCTAGATTTAGTAATAAAGCTTGCTTGCGAGCAAGCCCTAGATTGTGAAAGCAAGGAGATTTTAGGGTTCCCTACTCCTCTACTTGTCTATAAATAAGAGCCTTTGCTCATTTATTTTCTTTAACCGTGCTAGTGAGAACAAAACGCTAAGCCTATTGTGCCTTCTATTTGTTGCTCAAGTATTGTTCATTTGTGTTGTGATAAGCAAATTGTTGAGCCTCTTTAGCCAACAAGGAGTTAGTGAGATTGCTGTTTTCTATTGTGTTAAGAATAAGTTTGCAAGCCTCCTTAGCTGCAATTTCTTGTTCAAGGCATGTTAGAAGTGAGCTTTGTTTTAGAGATTTGAGTAATAAAATCATGAGCCTCTTTTGCCTTGGTCTAAAATCTCAGATTTCCGTTATCAGTGTTCTACTTTTATGATCTTTATTTCAACTTGCAGTGAAGTGTGTAGGTGTTCGTTGAAAGAGAGATTATTGAAGTATTTTTGTCAGAGAATCTACCTTGTTAATTTCTAACTTCTCTTGCTCTACTATTACTTGAGAGGCTAGGAACGTCTTTAGTTTAAGTTAGTCGTAGTTGAAACTTCTTATCAGAAAATCTCAGCTGCGGCGTTTGTGTTTAAAAAACCTTGTGCTCTAAGCTGATCAAAAAGATAGGCAACTTAGTTTTAGTTTACTTTCTTTCAAACACCATCAGCAAGAGGGAGCTTCCCCTCCTAATTTGAAGAGCAGTTTATCTGTGCATAGCTGTCCGTTTTCAAATCCGCATTCCAGAGGTGCGAATTTAAACGCCAACACATCCAACTACACATCATGGAGGTTCAGAATCATGCTCACCTTGGAAGAGAATGACATGGCTGAGTTTGTGGAAACCAAAGTTCTCGAACCAACGGAGGAAGAAGAGAAGTTGCAGTGGAGAAAGATAGACTTGAGGGAGCATCCAACTACACATCATGGAGGTTCAGAATCATGCTCACCTTGGAAGAGAATGACATGGCTGAGTTTGTGGAAACCAAAGTTCCCGAACCAACAAAGGAAGAAGAGAAGTTGCAATGGAGAAAGAAAGACATCAAGGCGAAGAAGATGTTGGTTGATTCCGTTAAGGATCATATTGTTTCGATTGTCTCCAAGTTGAAGACGGCAAGAGACATGTTCAAAACCTTGGAGAGATGTACGAAATCAACAACACAAGCCGGGCACTTGCACTGAAGCAACAACTCCATCATGTGAAGATGGCGGAAGGAGAATCTGTCATTGCTTACTTCGTAAAGATTTCCGAATTGAGAGATCAGCTATCTACCATTGGTCATATTGTTGATGTCAAGGACTTGACCATGTTGGCTCTTAATGGTCTTTCCTTCATCTTGGGAGTCTTACATTCAAGGAATCAGTGCAAGATCGAAACTTCCCAAGTTTGATCGTTTGAGGGCAGATTGTATTCAAGAAGAGTCTAGGTTGGCTGCGAGAGGTATTGGTCGAAGCTCTAATGAAGACATTCATGTTCTTTCCGCTCAATCCTCAAAGGAGAAAGGGAAAGGTGGAAAGAAAGGATATTTCAAACGGAATAGAGATAAAGGAACTGATGGTGCTCCCGCATTCAAGAAGAAGTGGGACCTCTCCAGAGTCCAATGTTTTCGTTGTGACAAGTTTGGTCACTATGCAAAGGATTGCCCCACCAGGCCTAATCAGCATGCTTCATTTGCGAATGTGGATGAGATCTCTCCTCAGAAGGATTCTAGGGAATTTCTATTCTAAACCATGGGCCTGTGTTCAAGCCATGAAGGTTGTGTGCTGATCTGAGCGCAAGAAGCAGCGTATCATACTATGTCCAATATGTGCTTCCATCAGAATATTTGAAGAGATAAGTATTCTTTGTTTGAGTAATATATTTTTTTAGTTGGATCTTGTAATTAGTAAAGAGAGATAGTGGTTTCTCTTGAATTGTGTTCACTAGCATAAGATTTTTTGAAGATTTCATTTATTGCATGTTGGTTGTGAAGATTTCTGAGTGTGACTCTGAAATAAAAGGAGAATTGTAATTTCCATGGTATCATTCTCTAATGCATGAACTATGATAGAGCCTTGAACTCTTGGAGAGAGTTGGTTCTACATGCTAACTGCATATTGCATTCAAGAAATCTGTAGTTGTGCAGATTGTTCTTTTGTTGTGCTGAGTTTGGCCCTCTCAAGAGGAGTAAAAGATGGAAGAAAGAGTTATATCAAAATTAAATAAAGATAAATTTCTTTATCCCTTCATTCTGATCTTTTGATATATTTCTCTTATAGGTTGATTCATTTATGTTTTAATATTGCTCATAAATTCTTATGTATTTATGCTATAACCTGAGATAATAAACCTTGTATGATTCTAGTCTTGGTATTTCTTTGGATAATTATAAACTGTTAGTAATCTCTCTCCAAAATGCTTTCAGGACATTTCTAGGAGCAAGATGGTGATGAGAGATTGCTTAGTGATGAAAAGCTTGAGGCATCTTGTGAGGAAGTCATGCCGACCAAAGAAATCATCAAGCATGAAGTCACAACTTGCAGCCATGAGACTGAGTTGGTGGCTAGAGGGAGTTCACTTCCAGAAGTCTTCTTTGCAATCTCTGAAGCAGGGATCAAGAGAGAGTTATGTGACTCACTAAGAAGAAGAGAAGGTTGCAGTGTTGCAAGGCCAAGTGTTCAATCCTTGAAAGACCTCTTCAGCTGTTGAGATCAGAATTGCACAAGACAGTTGTCTGGATTTGATATTGGTAGCTCCGCAAACCTATTCAGAATAGAGTAATCTACTATGAGGTCGAGGAGGTCTACCCTGAACTCTCTACTATACCAGAGGTGTGCACTGAGGCAAGTGTTGCAGGCAATCTTGGACGAAGAAGTCAGAAGGTTGATGCAAGTGCTTGAAGATTTAGAGGAAGCCGATGGTAATCTAGCATTTTTGTCAAGTTCATGTGTGAACCGAGGCAAATACTTCTAGTTGCCGCAAAGCATATCCTGAGATACTTGTGTGGCACAGTTGGATATGGGTTGAGATATTCTACAGGTGTGGATCTGGAATTGCATGGCTATACTGATTCTGATTGGGCAGGGCGTGTCACTGATCGGAAGAGTACCTCTGGGTGTTGCTTCAATTTGGATTCTGCTTTGATATCCTGGTGCAGCAGGAAGCAATCATCTATAGCATTGAGTACAGCAAAGGCAAAATATATGGCAGCTCGGGAAGCAGTGTGGCTCCGTAAGCTCCTTGCATGTTTATTTGGGCAATCAATGGAGCCTACTATCATTCATTGTGATAATCAGAGTTGCGTGAAGCTATCTATCAATCTTGTGTTCCATGATAGAACCAAGCATGTTGAGATCAAGTACCACTATATCAGAGATATGGTACTGCGGAAGGCTATACAGTTGAGGTATATCAACACTGATGAGCAGACGGCAGACATTCTCACCAAGCCTCTCTCCAGAATCAAGTTTGTGTACTCTCGAGATAAACTTGGTATGGTGGAGAATCCAGCCTTAACTGAGAAAGAGTCTCAGTATCAGTGAGCCTGTTTAATGAGTTCTTCTCTTCGAGAGAAATTCGAGGTGAAATCCCTTGATTAATGAGTTCTTCTCTGTGAGAGAAGTTCGAGGTGAAATCCCTTGTTAATGCATTTTCCTCTGAGACAGAGGAATTTGAGGTGCAAGCCCTTGTTAATGCATTTCTCTTCTAAGATTTGAGGTGAAAGCCCTTGTTTCCACCCTCTAAGAGAGTCATGGTGGATGTCATGTGTGTGACTCCATGACATATCTTGTACTTGTGTTTCACCCTCTGGGAGAGCCATGGTGAAAGTCACGTTGAGGTGACTACATCACGCAAGTGATGAACACTTGTACTTACCATAGTATGGTTGTAGCCATTATGGTTGATATCATGTTGAGGCGATATCTGATATCACGATGAGGTGATATTCTTCTTGTTCACTCATGGTTGTAGCCATAGTGATAGGCATCACGTTGAGGTGATTTGCCTTGTGCAGCTGGAAGTATACTCCCTAGCTGAGAGGGAGTGTTGATGTTTAAATGCAACTTCAATCGTATTTCTTCCAGCTTCTCCTTTACATCATTTGATAAATTAAATATTAGCTATGAGGCCATTTAATTTATAAGTATCTAGAGGCACGAGCTTATGATTGAAGAGTCATCATTTAAAGAGTTGTTGAGGCCGACCTCACTCTCATTTGTTTACAAGGTGCAAAAGATATTATTTCTTTGGTGGCCGACCTTTTCTCTTGGCACATTATTTTATGAAGAGGTTCTTTCTTGCTGGCCGACTTGGTGGTGAAAAGTCACGTCCTCCTTCTTGTCTCTTGTATATATACTCATTCATTTGTTCATTGTTCATCATCCAATACACATTGTTCTTCCACTAGTCTAAGGTGCGAATAAGAAAGGAGCAGAGCAGATTAGTAAATCTGTTATGAAAAGTTTGAAGATCATCAAGTCAAGTTCGATATCTTTTCTGTACATGCGAGTTCATCCAAGAGCAGTGCGAGTTTGAGTAAAGTGCAGATTGAGACCTGAGTATAAGGCAGAGATATCCTGAGTTTATATCACTCAGTCCTGTACTTACATCAGTTTGTGATGCTACTTATTGGCCTCCATTTGTAAAGGAGTTTCTCATTTGTGAATCAATAATATAAGAGATATTATTGGCTGGGTTTTTCTCCCTCAAGAGGAGGGTTTTCCCAGGGTATCTGCTGTGTCTTGTGTGAATTTTAAATTAATTTCTGTGCATTGCAAATCTGATCTTTAAATTTAACAGTCTTAGCATGCTTGGAGGTAAGCCAACCTAAGTCAGCTTAGTCATGACATCAGGATTGTTTCATGAGGCTGTTTTGGGGTTTATTAACATTCTTGTTTGATTCAATTGCTAAACTAATAAGTTATGTGATAAGGCATCTTGCATATAAAGTGCAAAGATATGCAAGTATATACATCGATGTATGTATGAGTGTGTTTATATAATATATATGAACTCGTCTGCATTGATTTTACGTTAACGTAAATATATATATATATATATATGCATCTTGCATATAAAGTGCAAAGATATGCAAGTATATACATCGATGTATGTATGAGTGTGTTTATATATATATATACTCTTATAAACATACGTATATAACTTTAATAAGGCAACAAGGTAATACAATCATGAATGAATATGTATACGTTGCATATTATATGGGAAGATTATAATTACTTGCTAACTAACGATAGCATGCTTATAAAAGCATGATAACTAGCTAAGTTGCCGGTTCGAGTACGGGTTCAGATGCAAGTTTGGGTTCGGGTTTGCCGGTTCGGCAAAAAAAAAATTCCCTAGGGTTAGGGTACAGGTACGGGTACGGCCGTACTATATATATATATATATAAATTATAAATTTATAAACATAATGATAATGCCATAGACTCATAAGCATGCTCAAAATTATAATCATATGATCATAATGCCATAATGCCATAGAATATTGAAACAATGAAATACGCCATACAGTAATACCTCATATAATCTGTAATCATATTCATAATTTGCAAAAATGTAAATAGTAAATACTCAAGTCTTACAATGTCATTACACATTGAAAATTCAAATTACAATCAAGACAATATTTAATTCAGTATACTATTCTTCAAATTCATCATCCTCATCATCCTCAATTGGTTCAATAACTTCAATTTCATTGGAACCACTATCAATTGGATTGCCACTCCCACTAGGTGCATTAGTTGACTCATTGTCATCTATAGAAGCCAAGGTAGGTTGTGCAATTGTAGCATCTAAATCAGCACACTCAGGGGTGAGATCCCAATTCTTTGACACACCCTCATTGTATTCAGGTTTCTTATGTGATAAGAGACGAAGGTTGGAGTGTACATAGACCAAATCCTCTGCTTTTTTTGCACCCAAACGATTGCGCTTGACCGAGTGGATGAAGGAGTATGTACTCCAATTCCGCTCAGCTGAAGAGGAACTTGCAACCTGTTGATTATGCACACAACATTTAGTAATTACTATTAGTATTTAATTTTACTTGCCGATAATAATCATAATATATAGCATAATAGCATCGAATGAAAAACGAAAAAATAAATAAATAAAAAGATACATACTTGGGAGAGTATTTTAATTGCAAGAGGTTGCAAGTAAATGGAGCCTTGACCATGTAGATACCACCAATCATCAGCATTTTTCCTATATTTGTCTAGATGAGCAGAAACATCATGATTTTTTGCAGATATGAATTGGCTAAACTCGCTCATGACAATGCTTTGGATTTCTTCATCTACAAATATCTTTCTAAATGCAGCCTTATAGCCAACAGCAACCTCTAAATCCCTATATGGTGCCACCCTCCTCGGCAATGAAAGTATCTCTTTGCTATAATACTTTGGTGACAAAGCAAATGCTAAGAGATGTAAAGGGGTGGTCATCTTGTTCCAACGGTCAACAATAATAGTTTGCACAGTTTTGAAAAATGTTTCGTTGGGTCATGTTCCTTGGCATCTATTATTGCTCTTATTTTCTCCACCATGGAATCCATGCCATCATAAATTTCACCCAAACATGGGCGATCAGTATTAGCATACCTAATCATGCTCATAATAGGCTCGGTGAAATTTAAAACATATTCCACACGAGCCCACCACTCATCATCTAAGATCATTGCTTTCACTTTTTGGGCTCTTTTTGTGCTTGATTGCCTCCATACACTCCACAAACTATTGATGACCATAGAACCCAAGGCCTGTCACACCTTCAAAAGTTGTCTTAAGACAATTGTGTGAGATGCAAATCAAGTTTCAGCAACCTAACATTGTAAGAAAATGCATGTCACAAATCAGCAATGAAAAATTAAAATAAAAAAAAAAAAATTATATTAAAAAATCAAATTTAAATTACCTTCATCAACTCCAACTTGGAGAAGGTCCTGAAGATGGCTTGTGACATATGATGATTATGTCACAAACATTTGGATCTCCTCACCCTCTGCGTAGATTTGCTTGACCCACTCAATTTGTGTACCAATCTTTTGCATTATCAAATTGAGTGAGTGGACTGCACATGGTGTCAAAAAAATGTGACCATATCTAGCCTCCACTGCCCTACAATTTTTAGCATTATCCGTTATGACTTGGACAACATTTTCAAGCCCCACCATTTCAACGGATTCTATGAGGATATTGGCAATAAAACTTGCATCTTTTATTTTCCCTTCACAATAAACTGCCTTCAAAAACATCGCCCCTTTAGGGGACACTACTATAACATTGATCAATGGTCTATTTTTGCAACCCTTCCATCCATCAGAAATGATGGACACACCTGTTTCGACCCATGTATCCTTGATTACTCTCAATGCTACCTCTACTGAAGATTTCTCCTTTGCCAATAAGGTGGTCCGCACCTTTTCATACCCAAGACTAACATAATCAGGAGTTGTCTTAGAAATGGCTTTCACCATTTCCCGCCAATAAGGTGATCTAACAAGGTTGAAAGGAAGCCCATTGCCATAAATGCAACGTGCAATGCTCTCATCTGCCAACTCCCTTGCTTCATTTTTGAAGGCTCTATCCAATGGGCCTCTTTTTCGTGTCACCGACATATTTTCTCCTTCAGAAGATTGTGCCATTTCCATGAAAGGATGTGGGCCAGCCGGTTCTGATAAGCCACTAAGTCTTTGCGAGCTTTTACTTTTATTTTTACCTTTCTTCATAAGAGGATGGTCTGTAGCCTTTGGTGTTTTGAATGCCTTGTCAACATCCTCTTGTTCTTTAATATAACCCATTATTTGATCCTTTGTCAACCCTTTTTTATTTGGCCCAAGGCAAGGTTTTATTCCTTGATTACCAATAGCACATAAATGGGCTTTCACTCGAAAGTACGAGCTCCACATTGGCTGCAACGCCAAACATAACCCCCACCACCGGGAAGTTGTTGAATCATTGTCGTATGTCGCCAAAGAGGTGAGCCTAGATCATATTTAAATTGACTCTCTGCACCTATTCCAACTGAAGTAGAACTATCGGCCATTTTGTATGAAGATATGAACCTAAAATAAATAAAAACAAGAAATTTTTTTTAGAAAAAATGGGCATTATAACCCCTTATTTTGCATAAAATGTTCTTAAAAATTTTCAAACCTTACTAGAAAAAAAAAAAAAACTTGAAAAATCTTCAAAAAAATTATTGAAAACTAAAAAAAAGAGGATAGATTCACTCACCTTTGATTGCTTGATCTTCTTAGTGCACCTATTCCTCTCTTGTTTCTATCAGTTGAACTCCTTCGTAGCTCTTACGATCTCACCTTCGAAAAAAAAGAGAAAACCTGCAAAAATCAACTATTTTAGCTTGGAGGCAAAAAAATGGTGTTTTTGCTCTTTTGAGTTTGCAAAATGAGCCTCATTTGGTCGGCCAAGTCAATATAAGGCAATCTGGGCACTTTTTAGGGTTTTATTTTTTGTTTTTAAGTTGATTTTTTGCCTTTTCTAGGCTAGACAGCGTGGGTCCTCCCCGGTCCTTTTGGGTCCCCGGGTTCGGCCAGGGTTCTCCATTTTTTCTCTCCCGGGTTCCTCTGTGGGTCCTTCTATGAAGGACCCACAGAGAACCCGGGTGGAAAATGGAGAACCCAGGCGAACCCAGAGAAGAACCGAACCCGAACCCGAACCCACACGTATTTTGGCCAATTCGAGGGGCTAAAATGAAGGACACGGTAACAGAGATAACTAGTAGGAATATTGTTGGTGTCGATTTGTGAAATGATGGTTAATGCCAATATAATGGTGTTGTATATTTTAGAACGCCACCCTATGTTTCACCATCTTATAAAAACTTCAAGATTTAATACTTCGAAAAAGGAGTATTAAAAAAGGTATAATACTTTGAAAAAGGAGTATTAAAAAAGGTATGTAAGTGGTTTACTAATGCTTGTTGATTGTTCAAGTTGTGACTTGTGGTAAGCTTGACTCTTTTAAAAAGAGGAGCTTGGTTAGCTTCAAAGTCGAGTTTGTATTAATGATTTGTCTACGCTAAACCTTGGGAGGCTATGTGGAAACGCCACGAAGGTGGCGTAAGTTTCTAGCATTTTGAAATTCAAAGAATATCCACATAGAAGTCGTGGCTTTGCCATAAAGGCTTAGCCTCTCTAACCGCTTCATTAACTGTTTTCTCTAACTGCCTTTATATTGGTTTTTATAACCGATTCTTGCCTAAGCTAAAGTCGTGGCATTTATTGAAGAAGATAACTATCTTCACCTACAAAGAGTGGGAGGGAACTCCGCACAAAGAGCATTTGCTCGATGTTGTGTAAAAAGAAATGTTACATCTAGCACTCGGAAGCTATTGTTCCAACGCTCATAAATCTGTTCTCAAAGGGTTTAAAGGTGTCAAGTTTTGGTCACAGGGATTGCTTATCCCATTCATTCGAACTTTCCTCAACGAAGCTAGAATATCGATGTTTAGAAGTTCGAAAATGCTTCAATTCATAAACTACAGAATGCACAATAGCATTATCTAAGAGGGAATTTTATGTGAAGAGAAAAATTAAAAAGAAAATGCGGTTATCAATAGCTTTGGGTCATAACCGAGTAAGGGTGCCTTTTAAGGGAGTTTGGAGTTTTCATGTGGGGAACTTACTTCAGTGAGGGGAATCATGTGACATGCAATGAATGAATGAAATTCTGACACCTAACGTAGAATCACTTGTTCCCTTTGCGGACTAATACAATACCCCCATCACATTGGAGTCTCGCTAGATTTTCTATCTCCTTCCGAAAAGCTCATTGTTTGTGATAGGCTTGACTTTGTTGCAGCAATGAGACCCTGGAATATGTCAGAGACATCATTATAGTAATGCCTCCTTGTGCACGCTATCATGGTGGTATATTATGCATCGGCTCCTACGTTTATCGAAAGTCTTAATATTGTTAAGCATGTGCTACTCCAATAGTGTCGATTGGTTCCCCAAGGAATTTAAACCTCGACATTGAAATAATTGAGGCCAATATTATGGCTATCGAGTCGAGGAGGCTTAGCTCAAATTCTTGCTACTTCCATATTAACTTCAAGTTCAAAGTTTGATTAGTGGAGAGACGACATGGGTTATCGCGTTCACTGTAAGGCAAGTAATCTTTCTTTTCTTTATAATGGATAGTTTGTTCCTTGTATGTATACAAGTATACATTATGATGATAATGGTTTATTAAAACCAATAGTGAGGCAATTTTGCCTATAATCCATTTCATGCAAGAATTTTTATTAGTTATCTTTAAATCTCCATGTTGAGAAAGTTCAATTCCTAGATTGCTTTGGAATGATTTAGCTTCTTTACAGTCAATTCAAGGTATTTTACCCTCAAACCCTCCTTGGCTTAGTTATGTTTGGGGATGAATCATGGAAACTACCATTGATTAATAAGAGACTCTCTCTTCATTTCTAAAGATATATCAAACCATAGTTCCTTGGTGGGTGTTGAACCGAGCTTGAATAATTGGGAAATAAAGAAGTCGAAGAAATAACTAAAGGACAGCTAGGTGCTAGATTCGTTATCAAGGATGCTTACTCGAGTAATGTATAGCTATTCTTGTTTTTCTTTTATTAACTACTTGCTGAGTGACTTTGTAATAACAATTGGGTTCTTGGAAAGGAAGACCTCTTTTTCTTTCTTGATATGTTCCTTAATGAAAACACCCAAGGGGTATTTGTAAAGGATGTCTTTATACCATTATATAACATTGTGTACGTCTTGATGATGACCTAGTGTCATCAATATTGCTAAAGAAGCCTCAAAGTTGGTGAGAAGGTAAAACCTTTTGAACCATGCTAAGGCTTGAATTAGAGGCAGTAGCCTAGACCCTAGTTGTTGCAGATACGTAACAAGGTGATTCAATGCCCGAGGTATTTTACCAAACCAGTCATATCACAAACTCGGTGAGTAAGCACTTATGAAATACAAATTTATTGTAAGATGGGCCAGTTGGTCTACAATTGTGTTTATCCTTAGTTAACAAAATTTCATTGAAATGCATGAAGGACTACAACCTAAAGGAAGTTAAATTCTTGATGAAGATCTAATTGTTACTGTGTAGACTCCATCTAAGTAATATTCATACTACATTATAATCAGGAAGGTCAAAAAGATATCGATTTGTGTCAAGATTTGCTTAAAGATTCTATCACAAGAGTAGTTGCTCTCAAGGGTTAGGGTTAAGACTCAAGCAAGTGGTTGTAGCCAAGACCTAGGTAGTTACGTGAAAGTAACTCAGGTATTTGAGACAAAAATAACCAACAACCCAGATGAGTTATGCACCTAGTGAATTTTCATTTTCTAAGGAAAGACTCTTTAACAAAACTAAAAATTTGATCAACTAAGACTAATAAGAAGAAAAGATCTTCAGCTTAAGGTTAATATTCTTTTACTTTATATGATTAAACATTGGGTCAATACTTTCAGTTTGTGACAAAGTGAAACTAGTCGAGGACAACAAGTCATCAGTAATCACTATGTGAGCATAGAATGGGAGATCAGATACTCTCATGGTTTATACTAAAGACCTGGATAGGTGGCAGTTGTCAAGTCCCAAGAAGTTACAAGAACGTAACACGGGTATTCACGGTCAATAAATATCCTGGTTGTTTACCGACTTAGTAAATAAGGACTTGAACAAGTGGTAGTTGCTAAGGCCCAAGTCATTACGTGAACATAACATGGGTGTTCTAAGTCAAAAATTCGTAACCAATCTAAACAAATTATGGCTTTAATGAAGTTAGCTCATTTTAAATGAAAATTTGTATGTGAAAGTAACTATCAATTAAATAGAAGATCAGATATGGTACTCCAAGTCGAGTAGGGTGGGTGAACAAACGACTTTGCTTTTAGCAACGATCGTATTTATAATACAAATACTATGGCCATTGTAAGTGCAGTTGTCTCTACATGCACTTGTTGGTTCACTGTGACCCTAATACTTATAGCTAGTAAGAGATGTTGTACATAGTTGGAAGGTATCCATAGTTATACGACGGTATTAGTTAAATAGAGCACAAAACCAGAGCTCAGCTGGCAGAACTAAGAGGGTTCTTGACTAATCCTTTCGTTGAAGAGTAGGGCCACTTCCAATTAGGAAGGTGTGCAGGGGACCACTTAAATCCATGATTGGAGGTAAAGTACCCGGGTGATGCTCTCCCTCTTGCAGATGACATGCCGAGTTTTGGAAGACAAAAAGAATGCAGATATGGGATCTCTGACCTTATTTCTTTAAGTTATTGTTTTAGCTTAGATAAATGAAATCATGGAATGGTACTGTAGAAAGTGAGTGATGTTATTCTTTTCAGTTTGAAAAGCATGTATAGATGTTTTGTTATATCTAAATGGAAACAGTCATGCAATAGCAAGTTTCTTTTATTAGAAAAAAAAAGTTATCTCTTTTTACCTATGATGTTAGTTATTAACTATTTGGTGAATATTTCATGGTAAATCTTTTATAATAAGGAGATGGTTGTTACACTTGATGAAAACCTTCACACAATAACCTTGAAGCACCTTAAACAAAGAGTGATGAAAAGATAACTCTTCAGCATTGGCTTTCTAAACTCTCATGATCTTATGCTTAATCGGTGAACTTGGTGAGATGAAACCCTAGGGCAAGAGAGTAACACCTAGCCCTCTTTAATGCCAACACCCTAATTAATTTGCAAATTATTCATATTCATCGTTTGATGTCTGTAACTTTCTCATTAACTGCTCACATATCAGTTGAAACTGCTGTTAACACCTTGCTGACAATGCTATGGAACCCACTGCTATCCACTGTTTGATTGATAAAAGCCACTTGAAACCCCAATGTGATCACTGTTGCATACCACCAATATCTTGCCTTTGAAAAGTCACTGTAATGACAAAAAAACCCTAGCCAAAATCTGAAACTGATCACCAAAATGATGGATTTGCCACAATCAAAACCCTAGCACCCTGGAATAGTATTAACAGCAGTACAATTGATGATAATGTCTCAAAATTGTCCCAAAAATCCTAGGTCCTGCAACAATACTTGAAAATATGAATTTTAATAATGTAAAACCCTGCTCAATACAAAGAAACCCCTGGTGGAAATCACAGGAATGATGACTTTTAGCTGAATGGCCCCTCTCCAATCAGATCTACAGAGCTTTCATCAGCGAGCACTGAAACACCCTTAAGTTTGAATACTGAGAATGTCCAGGCTCAATGAGGCGCACACCAGCATGTATTTGAGCACACTTTACCTTTGAAAGATCAACCTCCACTCTACGAAGAGCATGCCTAAACGTTAAGACTGCAACATTTTGTTTTGAAAATAAGATTTACCTTCAGAATGGCATGTGGCCATGAACATGCCTGCATTATTTGATTTTGGATACTGATGTTAAACTTCTAGGAAGCACATGCCTGGCTATAAGCTTATAATTTTTTACTTTGAAAAACTTGTCATTACTTGACTAGGTGCACAGCACTATACTAGTGTTGCATATTTTTTGGATTTTGAACTTGATGTTTCTCCTTTGTTAGGTGTGCACCTTAACACATTTGAACAACTTTTAATTTTCAAAAACTTGTTGTCGGTCTTTGATTGGGCGTGCACCACAACATTGGGAAACAATTTTCAGTTTTAGATTTTATGCACCTCTTCACATAGGCTCACACCCTCTAACTGGGCAACAATTTTTATGATGGTCAATTTTCATCCTTTCTCCATACTTAAAGCTCCAATCTTCACCTCACCACATGCATTGGATAGCTCATTTCATTGACCCTACAAAGACAATAACTAGAGACAACAAAAATGACATAGATGACCATGACAAGGTTTTGAAGCATGACTCATAATCAGCAAAATGACAAGGTTTTAGTTTAAAACATTACACAATAAGAAAAATTTATGTATGGGTACAACAAAGAACTCATGAATCAACGAAAGATCAAGCCAAACTCTTCTCCTTGTGGCAAACCAATAGTCCTGGTGCTAATGCAAAATGGTTCATGGCACTTTGCATGGACTATCAAACTCAACAAGATACTAGTGAAGAATTTGTTAGTGTTATAGCTGCGGGAGATATTTTCTCCTAGATAAAATAATATTTTATATTTTCTATTTCTTGTAGGGGACGACCTAGAGAAGAGGTCAACCTTCATTGTATATAAAGGAGTTGAAGATACCTCATTTGAACATGACAAGCATTCATTCCAATTCGCACTTAGCGGCAGTTCGCATGTTTTAGAAGCAGATCAGATTCTTTGAAGGAAGTTTATCATTTGCTCAAGGAGAAGCATCTTATATATTTTTGTACAAGTCTTGGCCAAATTCAAGGGCCTGAGTTGTAAGCAGATTTCTGCTTTGATTCTTTCATTTAATAAGAAGATTATTTGTTGGGTTTTTCTCCCTCGAGTAGGAGGGTTTTCCTAAGGTAAAAATGCTGTGTTCTTTGATCTGTGTGTTGTATTTCTGCTTATTTACATTTCTGATCCTAAAACAAACATGGTATCAAAGCAGGTTTAAGAAAAGATTTGATCAGATTTGTTTAAGCAAAGACGAAATTGGAGATCTTCGAAGTGGGAACAAGGTTGAGTTCGTGAGTAATCTGAGCAAGTTTGCAGCTTCAGCCAAGTTTCTCCAGGACATGTTATTCCTCCTATTACTCAGTTGTTCTCCAGCCTTGGCGCATTTGTCTGCGGACATGAAAGTTTCAGAAATAGGGTTTGGCATGGCGTGAGTTTCTAAGGATGTGCTGGCTCATTTCAGTCGCTACATACTGTTGAAGGAACCTGTAGATGCTGGCGTGAGATTTGTGGGAGAGTAATGTGAGTTTCAGGACCTGGTCGCTGCCATTCTTCAATAATCTGCACTTAAACTGGACTGTACGTGAGTGTCTGGGGGTGAAGATTGATCTCAAGGCAACATTGGAACTCCTAGAAGTGTTTCATAGGGGTCACGTGGTCCATTGCTATCAAAATACTGCTGCTGTATTGAGTTCTCAGACCTGGCGTAACCATATCCAGGTTTGCTTTGTACATTAATGAGGGAACATAAATTCAGATTTCTGAGAAGTAATATAAAGCTCAAGCTAGACTGAATCAGTTGCATAGATTATGCCATTTCTATATAAGTTTTGTGGCCAAAGCAGCAGAAAATGGTTCTGAGAAAACTACATTTTTTGCGTGTTTTAACAGGATTTCTAAAACCTAGTGTTGGGCATCTGTTATGGAATGGTCATGATCTGACAAACTCTAGTATCCATGAGTTGCTTAAAGTATAATTGCATTGGGTGGGTCTTAAGGATGCGATCAAGAATAAATTAAGTGTTGTACATAATGTTGAATTTTGGGAAATTTTGGAAGGTAAAAGTGGGAAGTCTCGTAAGGCATTGGAATTCATGGGTTTGGGACATGTCATGAATGAACCAGCTCAGGTGTTTGATCTGAAAATATGAGGTCAGTTGCATGGGATGGCAACACTAAAGGTGGCAAAGATGAGACACAGCTACTGGTCTAGCCCAATGGTGTACCAACATAAAGAGATAAGTATTTTATGCTTGTACCTTGAATAAATTTTCTGTAGTTAATAATAATTCACGCAAGCATGTATGCTTCTAGCATTGGTATTTCTCTTCGGGATAGTTTAATTCTATGAACTATTATTAATCTCTCTAAAATGCTTCCAGGACAGATCGAGGAGCAAAAGGATGATGAGCAAAAGGATGATGAGAGATTGCATAAGGAATTCAAGGGAGGAAGAGCTTGATGCATCCTATAAGGAAGTCACGCAGGATGAAGAAATGAACAAACATGGAGACATAGCTTGCTACCTTGGGACTGAGCTGGTGGTGCATAACTCTCATGATTCTTCACTCGAGGGCACAAGGTTGGGTCAGCCTTGGATGGAGAATTTGCGATCAGTTTCTTCGAAGAGGAGGAAATAGCATTCAGAGGGAGTCTAACAAACCAACAAAGGCAACATTGGACGAGGAGGTCAGGAGGTTGATGCAAGTACTTGGAGCTTCAGAGGGAGTCACATCATCATGAAGATTTGTTGTAATGTATATTTCTCTGAGACAAAGAAATATGAGGTGAAAGCCCTTGTAGTGTATATTTCTCTAAGACGGAGAAATATGAGGTGAAAGCCCTTGTAGCATATATTTCTCTAAGACGGAGAAATATGAGGTGCGAGCCCTTGTTCATCTCTAAGACTAAGATGAGACATCATGTTGAGAGACTCCATGACGACATCACGTTGAGAGACTCTATGATGAACCCTTGTACTTGTGTTTCTTTCCACACATGGGAGTAGCCATGGTGGACGTCATGTTGAGAGAATCCATGACGATATCACGTTGAGAGACTCTGTGATTAACACTTGTACATGGGTTTCTTTCCACACATGGGAGTAGCCATGTTGGACGTCATGTTGAGAGACTCCATGACGACATCACGTTGAGAGACTCCGTGATGAACCTTTGAGTTTTCCACAAATGGGTGTAGCCATTGTGGGCGTCATGTTGAGAGACTCCATAACGTAGATATTTGGAAAATACCTCCCTAGCTAAGAGGGAGTGTTAGTGTTATAATAAAATAAAATGAAAAGATGCTCAAGGTAGGTCAGCCTTTTGATGTACAAATCATATTTTATATTTTCTATTTCTTGTAGGGGCTGACCTAGAGAAGAGGTCGACCTTCATTGTATATAAAGGAGTTGAAGATACCTCATTTGAACATGACAAGCATTCATTCCAATTCGCACTTAGCAGCAGTTCGCATGTTTTAGAAGCAGATCAGATTCTTTGAAGGAAGTTTATCATTTGCTCAAGGAGAAGCATCTTATATATTTTTGTATAAGTCTTGGCCAAATTCAAGGGCCTGAGTTGTAAGCAGATTTCTGCTTTGATTCTTTCATTTAATAAGAAGATTATTTGCTGGGTTTTTCTCCCTCGAGTAGGAGGGTTTTCCCAGGGTAAAAATGTTGTGTTCTTTGATCTGTGTGTTGTATTTCTGCTTATTTACATTTCTGATCCTAAAACTAACAGAATTGGTATCAGTAATCACACATTAATAAACTTCTAGATCAGCTCTAAGGCACACAATACTTCACCAAGATTGATCTAAAGTTTGGCTATCATCAAGTTCGTATCAATCCTAAATGAGTTTCAAAAATAGCTTTCAAGGCAAAAGGGGGGTCGCATGGATGGTTGGTTATGCCTTTCGGCTTGACCAATTAACCAACAAGATCCATTCACCTCGTAAACAACATACTTGCACCTTACACCGACTCCTCCATCATTGTCTACTTGAATGATATTCTCATCTTTAAAAAGAATTGGGAGGAGCTCGTTGAGCATATCTAATACATACTAAACATATTACACCAACACAAGTTTCAAGCCAAATTACCATTGTCTACTTCAACAATATTCTCATGTTTAGCAAGAATGGGAAGGAGCATGTTGAGCATGTCTCGTACATCCTAAACACATTCCACCAACAAAAGTTTTAAGTCACCTTAAGCAAGGGTATATTCGTAGCTGTGTAAGTCAAGTATACGTGTTACTTCATTCATCACATAATCTCACAACTCTCAAGAGTTATTTAACTTGCAAATTTCTACCACAAATTTTGCCCTTGGATTTTCACATGTCTCATTGTTGATAAATCAATGGATGCATGCCAATACTCTTCTTCATTGTTCTATACAACAAAATATCTTCAAAGAGATTAAGCGACTCCTTCATATGTGTTAATCTAGGCCATCTCTTGGAGATTGAAACCAATGCATCCAGCCATGCACTCAAAGCAATACTCACTCACCATGGATGTCTAGTCGTGAATCCCTCAAAGACATTTAGCAACACAATTCTTGCTACTCCACTTGTAAGAAGGAATGGCATACCATCATGAAGCTATAAAGTAACGATAACATTACATCCTAGAGAAGGAGACTATCATTCACTCAAATCATAAATCACTTCAACTCTTGCATGCATTGACCAAGTTGGAAAACATGTCATAGGAAATGGATGACATACTTGTTGGAATTCCATTTGGTGATCATGCACACAAAGAGGACGAATAACAAGGCCATTGGCTTTGTTATCTACCCTCCCATCCAAGCACTCATCACAGTACATGGTACACAAGTTCAAACCATCTCCAATTGGTTTTCCCTTCGCACAATAGATACAAAACTCATGTCAGCCAATATTTCTTTCAAGGAAGGTGAATAAGTTGCCAACTAGAATCTATTTAACCAACTTCTTTACAAGCTCAAGCATACCTTTGTTCCTATCAACACAACTTGCCAATGACTTGGTTGGGAGGCACACCATTCCAAGATAACAAGACACTTTGGAGTGAGCACGACCTTTTCTATACCCCAACAAGACTTTTTTTAGCCTTATGTGCAAAGAGATAGAGCACCACATCAAATCATGTATTTTGTGTTGCATCACCAAGCTAGAAAACAAGAAGCTTGGGGTTCTATAACCCCTAATAGTTCCAATCAAGCCTTGGGAATCTCTCAACATCAATATTTGGTTTATACTATCTATCACAAAGCACTAGAATGAGTTTATTGTACTAGATAGGTTTTCAAAGATGATAGTCATGATTGCATTCAAGAAAAGGATCAACACACAAGACATGGCACATATCTTTTTCAAGTTTGGGTTCATTTTGAACTACCTTCATCTATTGTATCTTATCACAAATCAAGGTTTGGCATTCACTGTTGGCATGCCTTGTAAGTATCTAATACCCTATTGGGCAGGTCTCCTACATTCCCTCAAACATATGGACAAACATAAGTCATCAATTGCACATTTGTCCATTTTTAGCATGTGCAACAATGCACATCCATGCAACTAACATGATAATCTTCCTTTTACTCAACATGTCTACAACAAACCTCTACAAAATTCTAGGAGGTAAAATCCACTTCCAACATGTCTTGGATTCCAGTTAGCCATGCCTCTTGACATAGTTTATCATGCACCATAGAGCACTCAAACATGCACTCAATAAGGAAATGGGCAAATCAAAATAGATTTTGTGACACATCTAACAAGTGTCTCAATTGGTTCAACAAATTCCCATATGCCAAAAACTTAAGCACAAAGGGCATCATGATGCACATCTCACACATCACAACTTTAAGGTAGGTCCGATTGCATCTTCAAAGTAATGCTTCAAGGGTCCACATCAATAGATCAAGCCTCAAAGTTGTACTTTCTACACCATATTTCACATAGCTAACGAGAATGCTTTTGTTCTTGACCTACCACCATACTTGAGTCACATCACAAATTTAAGGTGGGTCTGATTGCATCTTCAAAGTAATGCTTCAAGGGTCCACATCAATAGATCAAGCCTCAAAGTTGCACTTTCTACACCATATTGCACATAGCTAACGAGAATGCTTTTGTTCTTGACCTACAACCACACTTGAGTCCTCATCCAATATTTCAATGTGGAACTCCCAAAGCCATATTTCCACCTTTGGTTGAGCCAACAATGACTCAACACCCTTCTAACTTGAATTCTATGCATATGCAAATAGCACTAAGGGATAGTATCATTAAGACTACAACAACACGCACCTACCATAAAACACATTAGTAGTTCAAGGTGGTCAAGGCAAGACAATATGTTGATCAAAAAAGTGGTATAATCTTTAGTAAATTCAAGTTCAATTTCAATTGCTAACCAACAACACGACAACAACCATCATTTTTGAGGAAAGGATGAATGATCTAAATTCAAGTCAAGAAATCCCTCACAACTTGGTTGTGCTAGTAGTCCTAAGTAGCTTGATACAACACCACTTAGTGCCAACAATCACTACCTTGATGTTACTCCACATCGCCATGCCATCTTCCATGGCTTCACACATCTATGCCACCCTTCCAATAAGTTGGTGCCACATCACAGAGCACTCAATCAATGCTTACCTTAATTGGCTCAACCTCAGTTGGAACATAGCACAAAGGGCTTCCATGTGTGAAACTTGACGTTGAAACTTCATGCCATGCTCCACCACCCCAAACCATGCCCTCAAGGGTTGTGTCACATAAATAAATCTTCCTACACAGCACAGCAAGAAGGTGAACCATCAACTATTACAAAACCTATACCATTCTATAAACACTTCTATAATTGTTTTCCTTGTAATTGTATGTATACATTTGCAACTAGCCTTTAAGGTCAACAAACATAGTTGCATTCACATTTTAGCTAGGCAAGTCAACTAGGAAGCATCCCTCTAGTTTTCTAAGCACGTGAATTCTCATTCTCAACATTTATTTTCCTTTCGTAAACATATGTCCTATACCTACTTAGTTCCATTGATTGAAGAGCATAATGATATTATTATGTTATCTCTTGGTAGCATGAATGTGTGATAATTAGCCAAATTGTTTTGTCACTGCATATTCCTAGTGGGTTGTCCACCGCGCCACCAACATGGCCCTACAATATACATGATCCCCACCACTATGAAAGTCAACAATGTGATAGATATCATGTAATTGCTAGATAATGTTCATACAAAGTCCAAGTGACAAAGAAATAATGATAATGGAAACAAATATAAATTCATTTCGAGCACAAAGGCTTCATCAAATATTCCTTCCAATAAAGATCAATGTCAATGGATTAGTGCTGAAGAAACACAAGGAATGTTCATATTTGAAACTAAGATAAGTTCATTTATGAGGCAAGACATCATCAAATATATTGTGCATGGACTGATAACAACGATATACAAATAACCAATGCAAATATGAGAACCTATAGATAAGTTTTATCATATGTGATGTTATTGGGCCAAAGAAAATATTTTACTGATGTTTTGGATCAAAGATTTTCAAGAAGGGAAGCTCATTGTACATATTCAAAATACCATAATAAGTAAATGATGTACTGGTCACTTGTATGGCAAAGATGCATGAGCTAATAGATGTGTATTATGCATACCCTCATGTGTTAGCCACTGATCATCATTGTATCTTATCAACAGATCTCATCACATCCTATCACCAGTCTTATTCAGTCGCATGTGCAATTGTACTGTGTTCACATCATTCACTTCATGTATTTCCTTAAATAATGTTTTGATCATTTTCTTGCTCATCACATAGAATCAATTCTGTCCCTTGGGTATTTGTCAACTTAATATAAATTCCAACATTTGCATGCTTGTTCACTCAATAGTCTCAATTCTGCAAGTGTGATCACTTATGAGGCATGGCTCTCACCCCATTTTTGCATCCTCCTCATAATTTTCTTCCCATCATGTAAAAGCAATTATTTCTCTGCTACAAACACCTAATGACCCCCAACTTCAAGTTGCTTAGACTCATCATTGCAAAGGAGTATTGGGAGAGAAATCAGTTCAACAGTTATTTTGTGTGTTTTCTTTTACATAGAATGCATGATATGAACCAACAAAATATAGTCCTAAAGAGGGTCACATGGGAAATAAATAGATTTAAAGCAATTTTGTCTTAAAAGCTACTTGTTAACATATTTAGGCCTTGAGATTCATTTATAACCATACAACAAACAGTGGCTGCAAATAATAAGTTAACCATTATGTTCTAACCACCCAAAACACTTACATTAAATACATGAAAAACTTTGCGAGTACTTGCAAAACTCGCGAGTACTCACGCGTCAAAAATGGTAGCGAGTTTTTTTGCCCTAATCATGTCAAAAAACTCGTCCAAATGCAATACAAAAATGATTTTATATGAAACGCGAATTTTTTTGAATGGACTTTGTTTGTTTTTTGCGACATGAATATAAAACTTGGCAATTGAGCGGACAACAATGGCCCTCGACTACGTTATATTTCTCTATACAGAACAATTTTGTCAATTGTACACCATTGACCAGGCAACTATATCACATCTCTCGACTATGCTATGTCTGTCTAGAGATTTTTGAGTGCGTTCATAAGACCTACGAGAGGACCTTCATTGCAAAATAATTCAACAATAATATCGAACTATCCTGCATACAACAAAATCTCCAATAATCAATTAATGTTCATTATACCTAGTGCTGCTCACATCATCAAGCACAGAAACTTCAGGTATAAGAATGATTTTTCTTCAAAAAGAATTATTTTTGTGTTTATTTAGATCCTTATCCAAACATAGCCTCATAAGAATCAAGAATTTGAAATCCTAAGTTTGCACCCAGTTTAAATGTTACACAATTTTTTAGTTCAAAAATTTATTGACTGTAGACCAGTCTAAAAAAGAAATTGACTGTAATAATTTTGATGAAAAGAGAGTAAGAGAGGACAATGTAAAATGGTAATACAGATTTGTAATTTGTCATCTTATATTTACTTTTCTTGCGCTCTCTCTACATTTTGATGATGGATGACAAAGTGTGACCCAAAAAAATTTTAAATGTTCGAGTTTTTCAACTATGTTAAAAAGAACCCATTTAGAAATATAACTTAAAATGCAATTGAACCATTATATAAAGAACAAAATGTGAATGGTAAAAAAACATTCTATTCTATTAACATGAAAAAAGATTACAATATAAAGAAAATACAGAAGACTATAGTCATTTAATGAAATGACCAACTCAACCTACCTGATACTATAGAAACAGTATATAAAACTAAATTAATACAATACAAAATAATATTGACCATTAAACATCATAAGAATATAATACTCTAACATCCTCCCTTAATGGTCAACCTATCAACTACACCAAGTTGCCCCCTGAATTTGACAAAGTTATCCAAAGACTTGGTGAGAATATTTGCAGTCTGATCCACTATCGAAACATACTGCAGCTGAATTGATCCGTCTTCTACTAGCTTGCGGATGTAGTGACAATGAAGCTCAACATGCTTGGTACGTTCATGGAAGACTGGATTTTTGGCCAGTTTGAGCACCCCTTGATTATCAGTGTACAAGGGAGAAGGTCCTACTTGTGACATTTGCATGTCAGAAAGCATCCTGCAGAGCCAAACTGCCTCACATGTTGCCTTAATTGTTCCTCGATATTCAACTTCAATCGAGGAAAGAGCCACTGCCTGCTGCTTCTTGCTAGTCCATGTTACAGCACCTGTACCCAAACTGAATACATACCCAAAAGTGGATTTTCTGTCATCCACTGAACCTACCCAATCTGAGTCTGTGTAACCAATCAACTTTGGATCCTTGCATCTGCCATACAAAATGCCATAATTTGAAGTGCCCTTAACATATCTCAGCACTCGCTTCGCTGCAATCCAATGATCAGCTTTTGGAGTTGTCATGAAGCAAGAAATGTAGCTCACTGCAAAACTGATGCCAGGTCTAGTGGCAGTGAGGTAGATGAGACTGCCCACTAGTTGCTTGAATGTCGTGTCATCGACCGGAGGTGAATCAGAGTTGGCTGACAACTTCAGCCCCTTCTCCATAGGTGTGGAGGAAGGTTTGCAATCCTACATTTGAAATTTGTCAAGCAGACGTCGAGCATATTTAGACTGAGAGATCAAAATACTATCAGTTGTCTGCCAAACCTCAATACCCAAACAATAATGGAGAAGCCCCAAATCTGTCATGTCAAAAGCCTGACACAAATCCTGTTTGATTGCTGCAATCAAATGTGCTGAACTACCAATAATGATCAAGTCATCAACATAGACAACAAGAAACAAAATATCATCACTAGAGTGCTTGACATATAGATTATTGTCAAAAGGGCTGCGCTGAAAACCATGATCAACCAAGTACTAATCAATCTTGATGTACCACGCACGGGGAGCTTGTTTCAGTCCATAGAGTGCTTTCACGAGCCTACATACCTGATGTTCTTTGCCGGCAACCTTGAAACCAGAAGGCTACGTCATGTAGACTTCTTCCTACAACTCACCGTTGAGAAAGGCACTCTTGACATCCATCTAATGAACTGTCCATCCAAATTGGGCTGCAATAGCGAGAAGAAGACGAATTGTGCTCATCTTGGCGGTAGGAGCAAAAGTCTCCTCATAATCAATGCCCTCCCGCTGTGTGAATCCCCAAGCAACTAATCTGGCCTTGTATTTATCCAAAGTACCATTGGTATGATACTTGACCTTATAAACCCATTTGCAACTGATAGGTTTCTTCCTAGGAGGAAGATCAGAAAGAATCCAAGTGTGATTCTGCAAAAGACTATGATATTCGGTCTCCATAGCCTTTTCCCACTATGGAATTCCTTTAGCCTCTGAATATGTATGAGGCTCATAGATGCTGTGGATGTTGGCCATAAGAGCAAAATTGACTATGTTTTGCTGCTTGCTCTTTCTACGAACTAATCTGCCCTCAATGAGTTCATCATCATGAAGATCTTTGATAGTCTTGAGCCGCCACTTAGGCCGACGAGTAGAAGTACCAACATCTGAAATAGGAGAAACAGCATCTCTTGGGATTTCTGGAACAAAGTCATTTGGATGTGAGTCCTGAGGAAAATCAGGTGGTGCTAGATTATGACTGGTAGACTCCTCATCTTCAGAGTCAGAATGCTCTGAAGCCCTCCCATCAAGGGAACCAAGAGGAAGACGAACACCCTCATCAGAAACCTTCATAGGCTGATCCGCAGGACTAGTAGTAGGAACAAATGGACCAATAGTCTCATCAATCACAACATCACGACTGAATATGAGGCGGTCTGTCTCCACATCAATCAACCTGTATGCCTTGTGATTGTCAATGTAACCAATAAACATAAGTTGTTGGCTCTTGGAGTCTAGCTTGGCACGCTTGGCGTCTGGAATCCATACATGAGCTGTAGAACCAAAGACTTTCAAATGGCCCACCTTAGGCTTACGTCCTGACCAGACTTCTTTTGGAGTCATCTTCTTAACAGCCTGTGTAGGTGACCGATTCAGGAGGTAGACTGCAGTATAAACTGCTTCAGCCCAGTATTTCTTAGGTACATTTATGTACTCCAGCATAGAACGAGCCATTTCAGTAATGGTGTGATTCCTACGTTCAACAACACCATTCTGCTGAGGGGTGTATGGTGTAGTGAGTTGGCATTTAATGCTGTGTGTAGCACAAAAAGAAGAGAAGTCAGCTAAACAAAACTCCCCCCCATTATCTAACCTTAGAGTAACAATATGAGAACCTGATTCCTTCTCAGCTAAGGCCTTAAACTGCTGAAATATACTGAACACATCTAATTTATGTTTCAAAAAATACACCCACATTTTTCGACTGAAATCATCAACAAATAATAAAAAGTACCTGGACCCAGTAACAAATGGAGTTTTCATTGGTCCACATACATCAGCGTGAACCAATTGAAGAACCTTGGAGGCTCGCCAAGAATCACCATCCGAGAATGGTGTCCGATGCTGCTTCCCAACTTGACAGGCTCCACAAACTCCATGATTTTGAGTTTGGATCTCAGGTAGACCAACAACCAAACCCTCCCGAGACAATTGAGAGAGATAGTGCACATTCAAGTGCCCATAACGCCGATGCCAAAGTTTGTTGATGGAAGTACTCCTGGCTGCCAAAGCATGCTCCTGAGAATCATCGGAAGCAACAAGTCTATACAGACCATGTTCCTCAAGTCCCATAGCAATTGTAGTACAAGTCTCCCTATCAACGATGTTGCAAGTGGACGAACTGAAAACAACATCTAACTGGGGAGAATGCCGCATGATCTAACTGACTGAGAGATGTTCCATGCCTGGAATATAGTAAACATCAAGAAAGAGTAAATTTCTTCCTCCTGAGTGAATCTGGACAGTGCCCTTACTAGCAACTGTGTACTCTTTGCCTCCAAAAATGACAGAATCAGAGAATGGTTCGAATTTTGTGAATCAATATACCAAGCAGAAGATTGAACTGGATTTGTTGTTCTCTTGGCCATAAACGCATAGAATGCAGATTCTTTCTGATAAATGTGCTTCGCGACATTTACCTTTTGATGAGGCCCTCCCTGCTTCTTTTGTTCAGAAGCCAATCGAACCCGACAATCAGCCTTCATGTGACCATACTTATGGCAATAATTGCACAGAACGTTCTTTTTCTTCTTGCTGTCCTGAGAAGAACCAGAGCTTTTCAGCTGAGAAGTTTGCGCCTTCCCTTTGTTCTTAGCAAAAGACTTAGCAGAGAACGCTTGCTCGGTGGATGTGGAACTAGTACTGCTTCCAAACTGCTGTCTCCAACGATCTTGTTGTAGAAGCTTGTTACACAAGTCTAGAAACTTCAAATCAACATTTGTTGAAGTAATATTGAGCGTCTCAATGAAATGCTCATAAGACTTTGGAAAACTCTTCAAAGTAATGACGACCATGTCCTCTTCCTCCATTGTTCGACCAATCGCCTCCAACTGATCATGAATCTTTGTCAAATGCTCCTGTAAGGACACTTTCTCATCCATCATGATGGAAAAGAGCATGTTCTTGAGAAAGAATGCTCTACTCTTGTCGGAGGTTTCATGAAGGGCCTTCAAATGATCCCAGATTTCCGTAGCAGTTTTGCCAGACAATACCTGAAGTAGCTGCTCATCTATGACTGAAAGTTTGATGAGCATGATGGCTTCCTAATTGCGTTCATCCCATTTATCCTAGTCCTTTCCGACTACAGTGGGACGAGTTGAGTTCCCCAAAACGACCTAATAGAGGCAACGATATTCAAAGATCGTAATCATGCGCTGCTTCCAGGTGTTGTAATTCTTCCCGTTGAACTTCTAGCTGCTTTCGAGCATTATATTTGTCAGAGATGCCATCACGTACCCTAAGGTCAAACTAGTGAAGGCAAAAAACGAAAACAGAGACAGCACAAATTCAAAGCATAAACCCTAGCACAAATTTCGAGGCACTTTGAAGACAAAACCCAGAAGATCTGAAGAGTACCCAGAAAATGTTGCTAAAAACCTAGAAAAAATTTTGAATACCCAGAAAATTTCGTCAACACACACTTGCACAAATTTAAAGGCACGAACTTCAAGACACCTAGAAAAATCGGAGACCAACCTAGTTGAGATCTTGAAAAACCCACAAGGAATCTGTAATCAAAAAAAATTCGCCTTGAAACAGAGGGTCAAAACCCTAAACGAATTTGCAGAAACCCTAGGCGGCCATGAATAAACCAAAAAATGCAAAAAAATGGTGTCAAATCTACAGAAAAATGCGTCCAGATTGGAGATAGAAGCACGTCTGAGCTAGGGCAGAGAGGGCGACTAGAAAGAAGACCAAAACGCATCCAAATGAGAGCAAAAACGCGGATTAAAAAACTAGAAAAAACGCGTCTTTAAAAGGAGCCGAAAAATGCAAGTGAAATCCATTCAAAAACCCTGCACAAAGTCTCCAAAAAAATGTCTCCAAGAATGAAGATAGATCGCGGCCTATAGAGGATACAAAATCGCGTCTAGGAGATGAAGAATCACGTCTACTGAAGCAACCAAAAAATACACAGAAACGCGGCAAAAAGAACTTCAAAAACACGCCCTAGAACACACGATTTGCAGACAGAAAAACACTCACAAACAAACCCGCAAGCTAGAGAAGAACGACTTGGACAAACAAAAAATTGCCCTCGAAAATCTCAGACCAAGCAGCCACGAATTTACCCAGAAATCGAAACGCGCCCAGGCAAGAAGAAATCCTCACATGATTTTTAATCACGAATTATAGGAATAAAACGCCCAAAAACCCTAGTCTACTCTGATACAATGTGAATGGTAAAAAAAATTCTATTCTATTAACATGAAAAAAGATTACAATATAAAGAAAATACAGAAGACTGTAGTCATTTAATGAAATGACCAACTCAACCTACCTGATACTGTAGAAACAGTATATAAAACTAAACTAATACAATACAAAATACTATTGACCATTAAACATCATAAGAATATAATATTCTAACACAAAATATCAACAACCTTGAGCGGTTAATGAGTCATTATATGGACAATATTCTGTGAAGACAATCCTTGGGCTGAGAAAACTAACCTGAGAACTAAATCTTTGTTAAAAATAATAATAATAACTAGCCAATTATTCTACTCTGTCATCCACCTGTGCAAAATATTTGCTAAAAAATTAGCCAATATTTCTATTTCTTACTCTGCATGCACACTTTGCACTTACTTTGACAGTGGCCAGATATCTTGCAAATTCCAAATCCCTTGTCACTCAAAAAATAGCTAGCATTTCTACTCCTTCCCCCAAGCATGCACACTACAATTCTGACTTCTTTTGGCAGAAGCAAGAAGACTTAAAGATTCCAAATTCCTTTTGTACGCCACACAGACTTTCAACAAATGTCTCTAGGATTATATCCTTTCACATTAATGCAAAAATTATAAGCCTGTGGATTTACAACAGATGAACAAGGGCTGCATGCATCTTAAATACCCAAGTCATTTTAGGTTACCAATTTATAGATGCCACAAACAATGTATGATGTATATAGATGTGAAATGGGTAGAATTTCTATACTTACTTGTATTAGACTTTGGAAGTCAGACACCGCTTTCAAAAGGCCCAAGTTCAGTATCCTTGCTGTCATGAAAAAACATTCGGTAACAAAAGAATATTTGGTCAGCCTTCCATCACTTGGAGATCTAAGTATGGCACTGGCACCAACAGAATTAGAAGCATGGAGACTGCCAGAGCTTGTGGCCCCTTGTGTCTGTAGTACACGGCGTTCTTCCTGTTCCTTCTGATGTTGAAGCTGCCTATATCCTTCAGTTCGTGCATAGTTCCTTCTATCCACCCATGTTGCAATCTCTTCTGATGAAGCATGAATTGCTGTCAATCCTCTGCAGAGTAATGCATCAGCCAATAAGGCATTCATAGAAAAACTTCACACCCACATTATGAAGAAACAAAGATGTAATACCAATTTTCTACAGAGAAAGAAAGATGCTGAAAAGAAAAAAAATAAAAGCAGTTATATCTCACCGACAATCAATTCGGCCATTATAAAGTATGTAATTTGCATCAATTAAGTTCATTTTTGTCGAATTTCCTAGAAATGGTGAGCAAAGCTTTAGCATGACTGCACTGAGACTGACAAACATGCCAGAACTTGCACATTTAAAAGGGTTCACCTGCGTCACATACAAAACAGAGAGTAAGAAAATGAAATGCTAGGAAAAGCCAACACCATGCTAATATATTCCAAAAGGTTGCCAAAAACCTACATTCATTTTTGCCCTTGCAGCATTTTTCTTGATAACTTCTGCCAAGTACTCAAGAACTTTTTCACGCGTATTGGAATTCTTCAGAAGAGCATAAAGGACAAAATGAAGTCCTTCATACATCTGATTCATAACCGTCTTAATTGTAGTGAATGAAGAAGATAAATCAGCAGGACGCCGAGTGTCTGCATTAGAAAAGCATTGCTGCCTAGCATTTTCAGAAGCATTTCAGTCAGACTACAAACTACATATTAATAGGAAATGCTATAAGATAATGTCATCAACATAAGCACTACCAAAATGTAAAATTGTTTTATGGACACAGATTGTAAAAGCATTCAAAACTCAGAAACATATAAGTTTAGATTGTAACAGATTTCAAATAGTGAAAATCGTGTCATAAGCTCAAAGTGAAACAACAACTAGCACTAGCATCTTTATATTTATAGACCAATGCTTCTGCAGTCCATAGAATTAGTTTTGCTCCACAAACTATTAATTTGATATTGCTTGCTTATTTGAAATGTGTTTGCTAACAGGTTGCACTGGGAAACTCGTCATCGCAACATAAAAAAGAAGCCTGGAAAAAAATCAAGTGATAAAATTTATATTTATCATGTTTTCTTGCTGACTAAGTACCCCAAAACATAACACCCTTTTGTGGACCTATCTAGAGTATCTCTGAATGATGTTCTTATCATGTTCCCCATGTTTTATTAAGACTTGCATAATTTCATTTAGTTTTGGTTGTATAATTTTGCTTTTGTGACTTGGGCAGATGGCAACATATTGTCCAAGACTTGAACAAATTTATCAAAATCCCTTAAATCTAGTTATTCCGGGTGTGATGATTATTTTGATGGGTCATTACTAATTTAGCAAAACATGATTTATGATATATGACAGGTACATCTATTTTAATTGGTATATGAATGTTGATAATTATATGACATGTTATATATGAGATGTTGTGATCCTGTCCAGGTTATGTGTGAATCACACAGGCT
This sequence comes from Sequoia sempervirens, assembly GCA_007258455.2. Classification (NCBI taxonomy): domain Eukaryota; kingdom Viridiplantae; phylum Streptophyta; class Pinopsida; order Cupressales; family Cupressaceae; genus Sequoia; species Sequoia sempervirens. The sequence continues at coordinate 69,518,863 of VDFB02047230.1, read as the reverse complement.
GTATGATAACTAAGCAGAATTGAAGGATATGATGTGTTATATATGAGATGATGTGATACTGTCTAGGTTATATGAATCTCACACACTGTATAACTAAGAAGAGTTGAAGGGGCATGCTCAGTTCCCTACGAGGATAATTGATTCAGCCTAGCAGTGAGGCGGCTCATCCATAGGAAAGTGAAAGAAAACCTCAGAAGTATGCTTGAAAGAAAACCTCAGAAGTATGCTATTGCAAACCAATTCAACGAATATATTGCCAGAAGTTAGTTTCATGTTAAAAAGGAAAAGGATTTAGAGAGAAAGATTTTATATAAGCAACATAACAAAATCTTTCAATGTTTTATCTTTAGAAAAACTCATTGTAGTAGAATATAACTTATTCAAGTTGGGAAAAGAAAACAGAAATGGAGTTGATAAAATCATAAATGGAGAGCTGCAAATCTAGATCCCTTTGTCAAATCACCATTGAAATTCAAAAGAAGAAACTTAACAGAAAAGAAAAAAGAGAGACTGTAACAACAAATGATACGTAAAAATATGGAGGTAGCTAGGAACCGTTCCCAAATTTATCACAGGATCAGATTTCTCTCAAGAGAAGTGAAGAACAAAAAAATATAAAAGGAAAAGAAATCCACTGAGAAGGTAGATAGCACTCAAAGGTTTTAGATGCTCAGAGTTTGAGAAAATTTATGGATAGAGACTGGTTGAGGAAGAAAGTGTAGATTAGCTAGGTGATGTTCTTGTGAGTGCAAGGTTGATGTAAATCTAAGGTTAGAAACGAAAGACCAATTCCTTATTTGGAAAGTGATCTTAAGGTATTTTACAGAAGCTTGTATTACAATGTAAATGATGTCAAATGTTGATGTTTATCTAATTGTTGCATCCATGAATTTATTGTTTAGTTATCCTATCCCTTGTTTGCTTAATGCCATTATTGTGTGAACATTTAAGTGAAAAAAAATAATAATGAAAATAGGTTATCACAGTTGCACTAGTTTCAGTGTCAAATTTACGTTAAAAGTCTGTTTTGGATAGAGGTCTCCATCGTACATCTAATGAGGGGCAAAAAGTAAAGTGAGTGTTTTGGGTGTTAATTTTCCCTTTTGTAAACATGGCTCTGACTGGAAACTGAGTGCGTACAAGCTTTTATCAGACCCATTGGGCACAAGGCATAGAGAAGAGAGATAACCATACTGATCACCCTGTTTCAATATTTATAAGTAATGTTAAGATGAAGAGTATAAGAAAGGGTAGAACGCTGGTGCAATGGATTCATTGAAATGCTTCTTTTGATATATTATTGAAAAAACATTATCAGTTCTTCATTTGTGAAATCTTATCTTGTTTGCATTGAAAGCCATTCTTGTATGATAGCTATGTGAAAATCTATTATCCCTGTGTTTGATTGCTCACCCTCTTTCCCTGAAAGGCTGAGACCCTATAACAGAATGACAAAGGGAGGATTATGGTTTGGATGCGTGTGATTGAACTTTGGGACAATGAACAAAATAGGAAGAATGCATATTAGTGGGATGAATTATAAAAGAAGGAGAGGCTTATGGAACCCTGCACCCATTGTGAGGGTGGCCAGGTGGATAAGCAACAGTACTCCATTAAAAAGACAGTCTCCAGCAACAGCTGTTATAACCTGGTAACAAGTTCTAATTCCCTCAATGTTATTTGATTTCTTATTGTTTATTAAATAAATACTTTAATCAATTTCTTCTTAGTAAGAGATAAGAAGAAACCAATTGTACAGGCAAAAATGTTGGTTTTTAGAATGATAGTTGTACAATTGTATTTCAATTAATAAATTATGTTTGCCTATTTGCTTACTATTCTTGTGATTGCAAGGGTAGTGAAGATGAACCAAGGTTTGGTTCATTAATAAAGTAAATAGGAGGATATTTAAGCACATTATGCAGCTATATATTCAAGTTTGCCCCATTAAGGGAACTTTTTGTGAATCCCTCTTATAGCTCTCTCAGTCTTAAACTTCTGTGCTGAATAGATAGTACACAAAGCATCTTCGTTATATGCCAATATTCTAAAACATTTTGGCGGTTCTCCGAAATTTAACTGCTGTACATAACTTGCAGATAGCCATTGGATAAAATAAAATAACGATTGATTTTTTCAGTTTATTTTGAGTTACAACTCTTCCTGAATCTGTCATCTTGCATGCATTATACTGGAGTTAATCAAAACCATCAATTCCATCTTATACTGCTATTTGATTGCTTGGACCCTTCATGAGACTTTCTTTGTTTCAAAGGTTGAAGATTACTTGTCCTCCAAGTCTTGTTTGATATTTCACTGTAAACTTTGTAACTGTTAAATTACTAGATGGAGACTCGAGTGTTGAGCTCCTAAGTTGTATAATGACAAAGAAAAGAGACCGAATTCATGACCCTGTCGCTTACTCACTAACTTGTTAACTTGCACACTCAGATAGGAGGCAAATGCATCAAGAATAATAAATATATAACACTTAACAGACCCCAGGGAGAAGTGTAATGATCAGCCAAGACTTCACAAGATCTCCTGCAGCAGAAGATAAGAATGCAGACTCTGTAGACCCCTGAGAATAGTGAGGATTGAGCAAGTGGACAGCACTTGTCACACATTTAGACACCCTAGAAACATAGGCTTAACAACAAACAAAATCAATGCACTGAATCACCCCATAGACAGAAGCAGAAAGGAGACACCACATCTCTCTCTCGGGTACCTTGTAGCCAGCAAGGTGGAAACTTAGTAAGTTGGCTCCAATGCACCTCGGAAGGACTCATGGCAAGGTAGTGACACTTCACCCTATTGGTGCCCTTCAAAAAAATTAGAACCTAAAGGGTTCTCAAAGCCCTTCTAAAACATCCCAACGAAAACACCTGTCACCATCTCGCACTTGCTATTTACACAATGGACAAAAGGAGCTTAACACCTCTGTCCAGATATTCTGAGGAAGTGAGGAATCATATGGAAACATTTGTCTCCATCTCACTTCCATTAAGAAGGGAACTCGAGATTGTGATGAGTGTTACAATTTCATAGTCCCCATGGATTCACTGAAATTTATAGTGAGGGGGAAAAGTAAAGCACAAAGAGGGATATGAGACTGTGAAAAGTATCACAATCTCACCTACCCTGGATCAGATATGAGATAAAAAGGGACAAGATAAAACCCAGGAAGACATCAAAGAGAGGGAGAATAAAAAAAGTAGAATGAAGCCATAAAATTTTGAACTTTGTAGCAGACATATGCATAAGTAAATTTCACTTAAGTCAGAAAAAAAGAACAATGATCTCTGCTTTGGAAAGAGGAAAAGAGTATTGCCAATGAGTAAAAAACCAGACATCACCAAATTGCTGAGAGTGGAGATTGTGTGAATGCCTTTTTATTTTAAAGGAAAACTTTAGCTGGTATTTTAGCTTGATTTGTATTAATGTGATTGTTTTATCAGTAACATTGAAAGGGTGCTAAAAAAACAGTATCATATAATTACTGTTACATTGAACTGAACTAAAGCCATACTGCGTCAATCAGCACATATTTTCAATTGCAAGTTATCCATCTTGTATTCAAAATAAGGTAAAGTGTATATATACAATTAAAACGACACTCAAACAAGAATTTACCCGACATCCTGTTCTTCTCTTGTGAAGATGACATGATCAGGTAAAGCACTGACATGGAAAAAGGGACCCAGAATGCTTTCAACTTCGATAAATCGTCCATCCACATGATCACCTTTGGGAATCCAAGAAGGATGATTCACAAGAGCTTTTACACAAACAGGAATTTCAATCAAATGTTTAAGGACAGCCAAAGGGACCTGACAGCTTTGAAGAGGTGACGCCACCTTGCGCATAGTTAACTTCAAATCATCATAAAGCTGCTTCAAAATTGGATCTAAACTATCCTCCTCAAAATCCCTCAAAAAATCCTCCAGAAACCCAAGTGGGACAGTAATGCCAGAAGCACTGCTCTCACCAAATGTATCATAACTAGAAGAAACGCTGGACATAAAGAGATCCAAAAGATACGACTTTTCAAGAGCAGACTGAGGAAACATATCTGGGTTTCCCAAAACAATCCTACTGTAGGAAACAGCCAACTGTCTTGCTTGCTTTGCCATCTCTTCCATTTTAACACTCAAATTTTTATCCCTCATAGAAGGTATTTTCCGTAGCTCTTCCTGCACTCTCCTATAGCACTGGACCAGATACTTAAAAGGTGGCTCAAGGTTAGGAATGGACAGCCTGTCTATCAAAACTCTCTCCATTATGTCCATAGATAAAAGTAAGGGCTTGCCTTCACTCATTACTTCCGCAGCTGTCTGCTCTAAATACACAGGTGATGGTACATGATCCCTTCCAGATTCTAAAGTCACTTGAAATATACGACGCAATATAATATCCTCCACCTCTGCAGGGCTTCTGTTTGGTTTAGCTTGCGCCATCACTGCAAAATATTAATAAATATAAGAACACTATGAATTTCAGTTATTATGCTGTCTCTTAAAGCAGGTATATGTAAACTTATTTGTTATGGCCACAACTTGCAGAAAACAGACATCATCAATCAGCAAAAATATAATGTACCAGTTGCGGACAATACACAAAGAATCTGTATTACCTAAAACTAACTGTAAAGGCAAAAAATGCAGGAATCAAAAGTTTCCAGAAATCCAATCTTGGACACACTCACACACAGCAGCAGGTCTAAGTGGACTTATTTGTTATGGCCGCAACCATAGAAAACAGGCATCATCAATCAGCAAAACTATAGTGTACCAGTTGACACAGAATTTGCAGACAATAAACACAGAATCTGACATACCTAAAACAACTGTAAAGGTAAAAAATGCAGCAATCAAAAGTTTCTAGAAATCCAAAGAATTTTTGGATAAAAATTGCGAGCAATCATATGAAAGAATCCACAGTCCAGGTCACATCTTGGACACACTCACACACAGCAGCAAGTCTAAGTGGACTTACTTGTTATGGCCGCAACCGTAGAAAACAGGCATCATCAATCAGCAAAACTATAGTGTACCAGTTGACACATAATTTGCAGACAACAAACACAGAATCTGAAATACCTCAAACAACTATAGAGGCAAAAAATGCAGCAATCAAAAGTTTCCAGAAATCCAATCATGGAGAGAGAGAGAGAGCATATTCTAAATTTAGTACAAAAAGAATTTGGATAAAAATTACAAGCAATCATATGACAGAATCCACAGTCCAGGTCACATAGGATGACTGACCGATAAATATAGATTATCCTGTGCTTCCAGATAATGAAAGAAAAAAACCACACGCTAAAGAGGGCTCGCCATAAGAATTTCCCGACCCAAAACCTCATATGATGTTTCGAGGCATTTGATTTCATTTTTTAATCGGCATATATATAAAAAACGGGTTAAAAAGAAGAGGTAAACCGACAGGAATTAAAAGCATTCTGCAACAGAATTGTCAACACATCGAACAAAATCCTAAACTTAATTTGCAAAATGAAAACAAATTATAGAAGCCCAGAAATTGGAAACGGACTAAGAGTTCAACTAAAATATCGATCCCAGGATGCCGAACTTTTTTTTTTTAATTGACTGATTAATGATAATGTTATAATGGCCCAAAATACGAAATCAAATCAAAACATTGAGACCTGAGATTGCTAACGACCTCAATTATGCCAAAATCAAGTGTGTGCCAGAAAAAACCCTCAAATGCACTCTACACGATCTTGCGCCAACCTAGTCATTTATTCACAGTCGAAATCAGCAAAGTAAAAATTTTATAGATGAAATAGCATACCTGCGTCAACTATTGGATTTGACTATTGGCGAGTAAGAGAAGGCGTGTTAGACTGCACCAAGAAACTGTAAAGCACTCGCTGCCATTTATTCAACAGGGGAGTACTGGAAAGCAAAATAACCGAAAGATTGTCTTTTTTTTTCGGTTTTTCGATTGGAGATTTTTCCAATATATAGTATTAGAAGTTTTGTAATGGTGATATTATAATATGCATGCTATTCTTCATCAAGTTTTGTTATTTTGATGGGACTGTTATTATGTTTGTCAAGTGGCACATTTTTCACTAATTTTGGTTCATAATTCAAATCTTTTATTTTTATTTTCTATATTTTTTATTTATATCATTTTTATTATATTTGTCATTTATTCATTATTTGATTCTTATATGTATATTTTTCTTGTCTTCAAATTATCATCTAAGTCTTAAGTTCATTTTTAAAGTACTTTTAAAATGATTCTAAAATTCAAATCATCAAATTCAAATTTAGTTTTCTTTCCTCTTCTATTAATTGTATTAGCCAATTTAACACGTGTTTTTATGACATCTGCATCATGGTATTTAAAGATATTCAATGTGCATTTAATTGCATATGCACTATCAAGGAGAAACCTATTAGAACACATTTCAATTTATAAAGAGTGGTAAGAGAATCAAATCCACGTCATCATATAGACCATCTATATCCAACTATGTTTGTTTTCTTTGATATTACTCATCATCATTAATTTGGCTTGTTAAAGGGATTTGGCTTAGGAGAACTCATTCACCTATAAAGTTAGTAAACTTTTAGATAATGTCACTAAATACTATCCTGATGCATTTAGCTTTACCTAAAGGCAAAGTTTTTTTTTAGCTCATATTCCATTAGTTAAGTATCATGCATCCCAATTCATTCTCACATATAAAGTTCATTCACATGCACAAATTTTAATCGTGTGATGCATAGGTTTGAACTAGTAAATTCCACAAATGATTTAGTTCAAGTTTTGTCATTTTGCCTCCAACATATATAAGAAGTTGCAAATCTTATAGTTAAAAAGTGATGATCAAAACAATGGACTTAGATCTTTTCTTTACATTTTGATGAACTTGATTTTCCTACATGACTTATAATTTATTCTTGTTCATTAGGGTTTTAGATCTATTTTTTCTAATTGTTCGTCTACTTTTTTAACAGTTTAGGTTGCAATGATTGGTCTTGTCTTTCTCTCATGCTATCCACCCTTATGTTGGCCTATACGGTTGCATTTAACACTTGTTTTATATCATATTATTGATTGATTTTTCTAATTTTGTGTTAATCCTTGCATCATTTTATATCATGTTTAATTAGGGTTTAAATACACCCTTTATTTTTGCATCATCTATTTATCTTTAATGTGTTTGGTCATTTATTATATGATATCTCATTGATTCCAATCCACCTACCCTTATATGTGCTTTATTGATACTTTTTTACCATGGATTCTAATAGATCATAGTCCTTAGCTTGTATTCATGTTATTACCAAGCTTGATGTGTTTTTATACTTTGTAGCATTTGATATGTCCATCCTTTATGCTATTATATCTTTCTATCCTATGGATTTAGATGTCTCTTTTATGGATGTGGTGTTTCATCATTTGCATGACTTTTTCGCCTTCAAAAATTTTGTTATTTCTTTCCCCTCTCTCTTAGACACACTTACTTCACTTGTCCATGAAGCTTCGTGAATGCTTCTTCTCTTTCAATAATGAATGATATGCATGACATTAATGATGTGTTACCTTCAAGCACATTTTATTCCCATGTGTTGGTTCATGTTGGTAATACTTTATTTGTAACCTCTTGTGATACATTTAGAGACCTTCCTTCATGTAATATTGATACACATGTGTTAACTTCATGTGAGGTTGTTTTAACACAACCCACACTCTAGGGTTGCAAAAAAAGATAAATTCATGGGATTTTTTTTTCTGTATTTTTCTTTTCTACAATTATGTTCCAATACTTTTCCCAAATAGCATCCTTTAGTTTGGGTGCATCTATTATTCCATATCCTCTATGTTTGGCAACATAGCCTATTATTTCCTACGTTTCAATACATTGAAATTAGTCTAGTTTTAATTAGCATTTGATTGCATTATCTATCCCAACTTGATAATGGTGTACATTTGAGATTTGGCTAGTGAGAGGTAGTGTTTAGAACCCTTAGATTGCATTTATTTTGCATACACTTGCTTGTATATTGTTTTGGCATAACCTCGACGTGCATTTAGTTTAATATAAACTTGCACATATTTTTCATAATTAAAAATAAGTTGCACCTAACACCACAACTTTAAGAGAGTTAAACCTTCTTCCTAATTGTTATTAGAGGTTGATCTTATATCCGACATTGTGGGAGGATGGCATACCATACTAGTTGAGCCTTTTGAAAACCATTAATATTGGGATAAGTTATTTCTTAGTTTATGCCCCATAGTTGTCCATTCAAAGTTTCTAAACCTCGTTGTGATAGAATCATTCCTTGCCATAATCACCATGTAAATCCTTTCATGGATGTATGTTCTTCTTCATTCACTCTAATTGAACATATAAATTCCTTTCACCCCGTAGTGTACAACTTTAACCAAGAATCCCAATTAGAAATGTAACAATAACTTATAATGCTCTTACTCTAGAAGAGAATTCCACCTCATTATCGGATTCCTTGGGGAACCTTTCCCTATATTAGTTTATTGGAATATATATGTTATGAAACACATGACATGTAATCTAGACTAATACCTTCAAACCACTTGAACCTCACATGCCTAATATAGCACCCATTTTTCATTTTGGTACATTATCCATAACCGTTCAACCTTTGCTTCGAGCAAATATTATTGGTGTGAATAAGGTGTTTTACCTAACTAGTTCACCTAGTAGGTCCTATTCACATGTTAAGTTTACTTAAGTCCTAGGAATCTTTCTAGAAGTCTTAGTTGACATTAGATCTTATCTTATCTTATGTCATTTACTTCTTGTGTCCTAGGTCATTTAATATTTGTTCTATTAGTTGTATCATGTCATAGGATTAAGACACTTGTCATGGTCTTGTCTAATCCTATCTCTCACCTTGCATATATAAGTAAGTCCTCTTGTACATTATTGTATCATAGGGGATGTACTATCATTTATCATTATTGCATCAATATCAAGCACACTATTATTTTTCCATACTCTCTTGTGGAAGGCATATTTTGGTTTTACAAGTGATCTTGGGCTCTAGGAGCTCACTATTAGATCCTTGGAGTTCACTATTAACTCCTACAAACAATCCCCCATTCCAATTTCTACTCATCCCTTCTTTCAATGAATCATAGATCGCTCCTACTCAACATCTAATCCAACATCACACTAAAATCCCTTCCCATACTCAAGTCCTTATGACCACCACCACCACCACCTCTATCTCTTATCTCATACCTCTCATATCTACCAACCCGCTTTCATCCTATGACCACAATATATTTATCCTTCATTCCTCCTTCCATACATGCTTACACATACCCACCCTAATCTTTACCCTAACACACATCAACTTATAATATTGCTCATCCAATCCCTCCATCTCACACTCTTCCACTCACAACTTGTTTTCCACCAAATCCTAATTCATTACTTATATCATCATCTTTTTGAATAATGTCCTTGCTCAACCATCATTTAACTATGTCACTTCTTCAATCATTTTTTATGCGTATTTCCCTATACTTACCCAATAATACCTCGATGTCATTGCTCCCATTACACTTGCACAAACATTCATGGATTTTATTTCACCCATTGATACAACCCTTCATAATCCCTTCATTGAAACCCCATCCAACAATTCAACCAATTTCCCTCCTCCTCGAGATAATGAAGAACTTTCATTTACAAGACACCTTGTCTCACTTGTCCTGAACCACCACTCATAGAGTAACCTTCTTCATCCATCCTAGATTCATGCAAAATAGAGATAACAAACAAGAATCAAATTAAACACTTTACCCATGCAAGCCTCTAATCGATCTTAATGTGTAGACATCCTCATTTTGGAATGTATGTGCTCATTTTACTAACATAACAACTACATTCCTTAGACAATAAATTGATAGAATATAAATTAATGAAAGAGTGATTGTTAAAATGATGAATGAGATGTTTGATTTATAGAATTTAAGGAGAATCTAATGGATGATTGAGATCCAATATTGGATCTCAAGTCTTATCCAGTATGGGGGAAATGACAAGGAGAGATGGAAAGCATGGAAGAGTTGCACTTATTTTTATTTTTAATTACAATAATTATTATTTCTCAACTAAAATTAGTTGGGAAGATGACAAAGTTAATTGATGAGTTAACTGCTTGCATGAAGTGGCTAATTGAGTGTATGTCTAAATGAGCTATATAAACAAGATAGTTAACTAGGTGAATTGGATTTTGATGATTTAATAATTAATTAGATGAAGTATAGGTGCATATTAGGTGAAAATTAATATTAATTAATTTATTAATGGATAATATGTGGATAAAATAGACAAATAATTCGATTAAGAAATGGATAAATAATGAATTGAATTATTAAATCAATGATTAATATTAGCACAATTTAACTAAATAATTAGGACTTGTTTAATTGAATGATTAAGTGTTAGGGACTATGATATGCATTGATGGACTATGATTGGATGATGATGGCAAAGGTGATATTATTTTAGTGTCTACATTTTTTCCCTCTCTAAGACGATGTGAAAAGTAATATCATTTCAAAGAAAAGAAAAGTAGCTATGAAGAAATGGATCATAGATGAAGAAAATGGTGATATGCCCCAAACAATAGAGGAAATAATCAAATATTGGATGGTGAGATGATTCCCCTTTGAAATGTGAGCTGTGTAAAATTTGCACGAGGGAACTTTTGAAAGAAGAAAGTGAGGGGGGAAATGAAAAATGATGGAAGAACATGAGAGGGCGAAGGTAAGAAAAGAATAAAAGTTAATAGGTGAAATGATGACAATGGATAAATATTTATTTGTAATGCTATATTATATTAGAAAATGGAGAGAAACCTTATTTTTATATAGCAATGGATGTTATCCACAAATGTATAAAATACCAAGGCAACAATGTATCCAATGCATAAACTAACTCACAAGCAAACAACAAACAATGAATGCCCCAATACTCACAAGTCATTTGACACTCTTCGTGGGTATATGGTGAGACAACCATCAAATATGGAGAGGATTTTTTATTGCATCTCAAGGTGATTGGCTTTGATGGGTCATATGAGAGAACAGCCAACAAACATGGAGATGAGTTCTCATCACATATTAAGGTGATTGACCTCTGTGGTTCCTATCAGAGAACAACCAAAAAACATGGAGATGAGTTCCTATCACATCTCAAGGTGATTGAACTTGGTGGGTCCTATCAGAGAACAACCAACAAATATGACACACAAAAATAATAGACCATGCCCCAATGTACACCAATTAAAGCACACCTTGATATATAAGGATCATGGTAACTATGAGTAGTCATAATATGGGTCAAAATATTTATCAAAAGATTAAAAAAAACCAAAGATCAAAGATAAATAAAATAATAAAATAATCGAATGAAAGCAATGATGGAGAGAAGGAGGGAGCAAGGATCTCACAAGTCGCAGGGCTTTCGAGGGCCTGGCAGAGATCCAAGCAAGTGGTCATTTAACCAAAGGAATGGAGATCGATCTCATAACCCACCATGGCGAGTACCACAACAAGCATGGAAGGCTCCGACAAACAAGAGAAAAGGCGCTTACAACCCTGGAGATGACAAATTAGCTCATCAAGATTTTGATACAAGGAATAGGTGGGGTTATGCAAACATGCGTCTGACTGCTCTGGTGGATTTTCAAAAAGTAGAAAACAAGTTTTGGAGGCCAAAATCACAAGGAGACTCACAGCAAACAAAAAAAGTAAACCCTAACTCTGAGCATACCATGGTTGTTTCCTTAATGATTGATGGCCAAGCCTAAAATGAATCGGTGAGCCAGTTTAAGGAAAAGGCCTTTTTCATGAAATGGAGTGGGCCTTGGTTGGCCTTTAGACAAGTTAGGAATTGGTGCAATGAACACTGGGGTGAAGCAACCATTCTGAAAACTTTACCCAATGGTTTTTATCTCGTCATATGTCTAAATGCTAAAGATAAGGAATGGATTTTTAATAGTGGCCCTTTTTTGATGGGGGGTAAGGGTTTCTTTCTTAAAGATTGGACTCTGAAATTTCACCCTAAAAATGAAACCATGACGGAGGTGTCGATCTAGACACGGTTATACAACCTTCCTCATGAATATTGGGATGTTGAAACCCTAAAGTTGATTGGAAATAAACTAGGCACTTTTGTAAAGGCAGATGAAGCCATACCAAACAAAGATTATAGTATGTATGCGCGTATATGTATTCTCTGGCAGGCGGTGTATCCTCTCCCTAAAATGGTGGAATTAAAAATAGGGGAGGGTATCTAGAAACAAGTGATTGAGGTCGAGGAAATGATTGAAATGTGTTCTATCTGCAAAGGAGTAGGGCATCTTGTAGGGGAATGCAAATATCTGGATAAAGGTAAGGGACTAGGGGAAAATGCCTTAATCAATTTATTGTTATTAAAGGAAAGGAATTTTCAAGCAGAAGACAGTGACTTTTTGAAAGCTATGTCGAAAGGGCAGGATCAGCCTGATGGTGAAGAGTGGAACTTAAGAAATTTAGAAATAACCCTTGGATTGTGGACAGGTTGTCAAGAAATGGAAATGATGAAGGCAACTGATTGGAATCCTGTTGAGGATATGAGGTGCTATGACGGTATCAACTCGAAATTGGTACATGCTTGGAAAAGCCTTGACTCACCAGGCATAAGAGTTTTTAGTCAATAGAAAGGAAATGATACCTTGATTAAGGGTACAACGTGTGAGTAGATTGTAGACTTTTTGGAGAATAGTTGCAAGGAAAAGTTGGGTATTGATCAGGTTAGTTGTCCAGAGAAGGTAGAAATTCTCTCAAAGAAGCCTGCAAACAGGGAGGAATTCAAGGTAGAGAGAGTTGAAGTTGGAGAAAGTAACTTGACCCTTCCTTTAAACCCCATAAGTGGTAATAATGATCTTCTAATTAATATGAGGGGGGAGAAACTAGGGGAGGAGGAGGAAGATAGTCAAAACTCCATTAAAAAGTCACTTATAGTTGAAAATCAAATTGTGGATGAAAGCTTTGAAACTGAGGAACCCATCTTTAAAGATATTCAAATCTCTCCAATTTTAAATCTAGAGAGTTCCTTTGAGGAAGCTAGAGAGGATGGTGGCCTCTTTGAATATTTGGAGTCGGAGTCCCCAATAGATGATGAAGTAGGAGATGGGGATGATTTGGAACTAAGTGCAAAACTGGGCATCCTGGAGAAGCGAACCCTTGAACAAACTTTGGCTAAGCAAGCAAAGGTGAAGGTGGGTGAAAAGAAGAAGCAAGGGCCAAAATCAATAAGGGTGAAACTAGAAATTGCGGGAAGTGCAGTGAGACAAAAAAACTGAGATCAGGAAAAGGCTATGCCTTTTCCTGGGAGCAATGAAGGTCCTTTTGTGGAATGCCAGGGGTTGCAATGCCCCTAACAAGATTCATTCGATCAAGCAATGTTTTGATCAAATGAGACCAGATATTGTTTTGCTACAAGAATTAAAGCTTAGTGGAGATGATATAATTTCCTTTAGAAGGTGTTTCAACAATTGGAAATGTCTTGTTGTGGAAGTAGAAGGAACATCTGGTGGCCTAGGTATTCTACATAAAGAGGCAATCGCTGAGGTCCAGGTACTTAGATAAAAAAATTCTTGGCAATGGGTTAATGTTTTATCTAAACAATTACTTTCAAGTTTTTATATTATTAATGTCTATGGGCCAAATAATATCGCTGAAATGAGAAGAGTGTGGAATGATATTTCAGAGGTGATTTATGTCAATGGGGATAGTTTGTTTCTTCTGGGGGGTGACTTCAATGCAATCTTATGGTTTCCTAAAAAGAGAGGTGGTATTTAATGGCTAAATCAAAAACATAGGGACTTTAGTGACTTTGTGGCTAATAGTGGCATGTTTGAAATCCAATTTTAAAATGGTGATTTCACTTGGACGAATAGGAGAAGTGGTTTTTTAAATATTGCTGAAAAATTAGATATATTTTTCATAGTTGGAAATTGGGAAAACTTCTAGTGGACCTTTCAGGCAGACATACTCCCTATTGCAGGTTCTAATCACTACCCAATTAGTGTTAGAATCCAAGAGGATGGTGTACCAGATCGATGCCCATTTAAATTTGAGAAAATGTGGTTAAGAGAGGAAGGTTTTATGGAGTTGGTAGTTGGATGGTGGTCTAAAGCGCCGCCAAGGGTTGGAAACAAAGCTTTTGTTTTTTTCAAAAATTACAATTTGTTAAGGAATAGCTGAAGAAATGGAACAAAGAGGTTTTTAAGAACATCTTATCGAAAAAGCTCAAAATGGAACATGATTTGGGGGTGTTACATGCAAAATTTATTGAAGGGGGTATGAGTGAGGAGGACTTTCTCAAAGAGAAAGAGCTCAATAAGCAGTATGTCAAAATTCTGGCAAGAGAAGAAATCTTTTGGAGATAGAAATCAAGAGAGACATGGCTCGAGGAGGGAGATTGCAATACGAAGTTTTTTCACAATTCGACCGAGGTCAAGAGATCATGTAACAAAATATTTTCAATACAAGACAAGCATGGAAATATCCTTACGGATAAGGATGAAATTTGCAATGAAGCTATGTGTTTCTTTTCGGAAGCTTTCAAAAGTACCTTAATGATATTTCTTAGATAGATGAAATTCTGGATTTTATCCCCTGATGTGTTTCAAAAGCCTAGAATGTAGAGCTAATGAAGGTTGTCACAATGGAAGAAGTAAAAATTGCTCTCTTTAGTCTTGGTGGTGGCCCAGATGAATTTCCAGCTTTATTTTTTCAAAAATGGTGGGATACTGTGGCCTTTGAACTTTGGGAGGTAGTGGAGGAATCAAGAACGGGTGGCTTTGTTTTAAAAGACTTTAACAACACTTTCATTGCCCTTGTCCCCAAGAAAGATGAAGTCTTGTGGTTTAATGATTTTAGGCCCATTTCTCTCTATAATACGGTGTATAAGGTTATATCAAAGGTGATGGAAAATAGACTAAAGGGTGTTCTTGCTGTAGTGATCTGTCCTAAACAAAGTGGTTTCTCACCAAATCGTTTCATCTATAAGGGGTCATTGTTGCTCATGAAGTGATACATTCTATTCAGATAGCCCAAACATAAAGGATGCTAGTAAAATTGGATATTAGGAAGGCGTATGATGAAGTTAATAGAAATTTCCTTTTAAAGGTTCTCAAGAGTTTTGGCTTTAGTGAGGCCTAGGTAAACTGGGTTGAAAGTTGTATTAAAACCCCTCAAGGCTTCTTTGATTCGGAGAAAGGACTAAGGCAAGGGGACCCAATCTTGCCTTTCCTATTTATAATAATGACTAAAGTTTTGGGAAGACTGATATCAAAAAAGAGGAGAGATGGGCTTTGGAAGGGTGTTCAGGCAACGAAAGGTGTGGATTCTCTCTCTCATTTGCAGTTTGTTGATGATACTCTTCTAATGGGGGAAGCTTCTTTTTGGGAAGCCAAGGTGATGAAAGAAGTATTGGATAAATATAGAAAAGCCTCTAGACAGTGTATAAATTGGAGAAAATATGAAATTTTATTTTTTAATACTAGCGGCCAGAAGCAAAGGGAAATTTGTTCAATTTTGGGCATGAAATTGGGCTCTCTTCCGGGAAAATATTTGGGAATTCCTTTATTTGGGGGGCAAGTAAGACGACAATGTGGAAGGAGTTGGTGGATTGTTGTCTAAAACGTATGGATGGATGGAAAAGTAGATGGTTGACATCAGCTGGATGAATTTTGATGCTAAAATATGTCATCTCTACCATTCATGTTTTCTCAATGATGTGTCTTAGAATACCAAAGAAAAATCATAAAGGTGGTTGGGAAAAGGATGCAATTTTTCTTTTGGAATGGTGCAAATGATTAGGACAAGATACCCCTTATCTCGTGGGAGAAGATTTGTATGGCGAAGAGAAAAGGAGATGCAGGGTTGAGAGATTGGACTATAATGAATGAAGCTTTGGGGGAAAAATTGGTGTGGAACATTTACTCCCAACCCTCTCAGTTAAGGGTTCGGATTCTAAAAGCTAATTATCTAGACTCCATGGAAGATAATAGGATCCTTACCATGCGTAATCCCCCCTCTGGCTCAACAATATGGAATATTATTATTTCCTGTCGTCAAGTGATAGTAGATCATATTACGTGGTAGATTGGAAATGGTTCGAAGGCAAAGTTTTGGGATGATTCTTGGGTTGGTTTTCCAGCATTGAAAGAGATTGGAGAATTGCAGGATTTAAGACTTTGGTTTATTTAGCATTGGGGTGAAAAGGTCAGTGATTATTTGGAATTTAGAGAGGATGCTCTGAGTGGTGATTGGGGGTGGAAGTCTCTCCAAAATGTAGATTTATCAAATTGGCAGTGGGCTCTCATGCAGCAGATCCTTAATTCTCAAAAAAATTCGAGATCTAATAAGGAGGACAAAGTTGTATGGTGTGGTGTTATGGATGGTAAGTACTCCATCAAACTAGGATATCAATTTTTGGACACAAGAGCAAGGGGTGAGAATTGGCCGGTTGATTTATGTTGGGGCAAAGAATTTTTACCTAAGGCAGGAAACTTTGCATGGTTGGCGATTAGGGGCCATATTCTGATAGGGGAAAGGAGAAAACGTTTGGGTTTTTGTGGACCATCTAAATGTGTTATATGTGCAGAGGCGGAGGAAACGGTAGACCATTTGTTGCTACACTACATGATGGCTTCTTCGTGTTGGGATATGTTGTTGCGATCATTGGGATGGCAGGGCTCTCTACCAAATACTTTAAAGAAAGTCTTTGAGGGGTGGCCAATGCAAAAGAAAAATTTGACTATTTCCTGTATATGGAAGGTATGCCCATCTATTGTTGTCTAGGAGATATGGAAAGAAAGAAATAGATGAAAAATTCTTAGAAAAGGAACAGTCGTTAGATAGATTGAAATTTAGAATTAATCATGCTATAGAGGAAGTGGTCAGTGCGACAACCTCAAATTTCTTTAACCTGGGGGTCCCTTTCACTTTGGAGGATAATTGTATTCAGGCATAATGGTCGAGAATTCGTCTTTGGCCCGTTAAGGGGCATGGTTGGGTTAATCCAGCTTCTAAGGTACCGGTGGTGGTCAGTTGGGAAAAACCAATGGAGAGATGGTGGAAAATAAATTTTGACGGGGCTTCTAAAGGGAACCTTGGACCATCAGGGGCAGGCTTCATTGTTCGTGATTGGAAAGGGAATGTACTGGCTTTGGAAGTGAAGAAGTTGGAAGAAGGAACTAATAATTTAGTGGAAGCCTTAGCACCATTAACGATCATTAGATTTGGCAAAAAATTGGGGGCATCAAAAATTCATTTGGAGGGTGATTCTCTCATAATTATCTAGGCAGTGATGAAGGGGAGTATTGATGCTTGACATCTGCAGAGTATAATTGGTAGAATTAAAGAGGAGTTGGAATCCTTTGATGACTTCGTTATTAGTCATGTAAGGAGATTTGGAAATACAAAAGCAGACATCCTTTCGAAGTGGGCGCTAACATTTGAAGAAGTTGGTAAAACAAGGATCGAAGACTTAAGACAATTGGATTTAGAGGAGGTAGACTTAAGAGAGGTGGTATGTATGCAGAATTTAATGTGATGGAAGTACTGAGTATTTTTAAATTACGAAGCAACTAAAAGAATGTTGCGGAGTTGGGTGGTAGTGTTGAACGTACGCTCAACATTAATGGCCGAGTGTGGAGATTTGATTTTTATTAACTCTCTAAGTCCTTTTTCTTGATGCTTCCTTCGAAGTTTGCAGTGGAAAAGGAGTTCTCAAACGGCTTGCAATTGGTTTGGCTCTGGAGTTGCAAGTTTGCGATGGAGGCTAAATTTTTGCTCTTGATGAAGAGACAACTCTACCCATTTCATGGTGAAGCATCAGAACGGAGGCTGAAAGGAATGTTTCTTTTCAATGATGAGAGATTGGTGCAATCAGTGCAGTTGATACTGGGAAAGGGGTTTGGGGACCTTAAACACAGATATCACACAAATATGGACGTCTATTTTCTAATAATGGCATGGGGATTAGATTTGGGGGAGTTGGTTGAAGTGGTGAAAGAGGTGATGGAAGCACTGGTGCATAGAGATTTCTTAGAGGGAATGGACTTAATCTTGGAGTGGGCCATTCCAGGAGAAGGACTGGACATACGTGAGGGGTTTGAAAATGCAAAGAGTGACGAGGTTGTGAAGTTTATTCCATTCATGAGGTGGCCAAAAGGAAGACTCAAAGCCCGCTGGAGAGAGGAGGCTAAACGCGGTTGGAAAGCTCTCAAGCTGTTTGTTGAATTGATGGACGTAGAAGCAGTAATTGCTCAAGCCCAAGCAAAAGCAGAGCGTCTAGAGAGGAAAGAGTTACATCCTCAAAAGAGGAGGATGACGAATAGGGTAGAAGGAGGAGCAGACCCGGGTACCTCGACCAGAGCTTCTTAGTTTTTTAATTTTCTGTAATGAAATCTCAGTTTTTTTGTGCTTCTTTTTTGCTGAAACTTTGGGGTTTAGCCCTACGTGGAATGGTGGGAAAGTTGGCGTTTATTTATAGGGTGGGTGGTAGTTACAAGTAAATACTTTGCATGTAAATATGGTATCCTTTTTTAGCTTGTTGTAGATGATCAGGGTTTTTAGAAGAAAGGTGTTGTAGGTTAATGTTAGATTATGAGAAAATGGTGCTTTCGTAGATTAAATTTTGGAGGGTAGGTGGTCTTTCATGAAAAACAAGAAGATGATGTATTTTGACTCTACTTTATTAATAAAAAAAATTGTTATTACTGATCAAAAAAAATAATAAAAAAATAATCAACTGTAAACTAACATATAACATTATTACCTTTTACCAAGATGTTAATAGAATAAATGGGTGAGGATTATGCTTGACTTGAGGAAGGGTGTATCTAATGCACACAAGTAATGGATGAAGTATTTGGAAGGTTCCTAAAGGAAAATTATGTGACAACTATATGTTATGAAGGTTGATGTTGAGTTATTGATATGATGTTAAAAGCATGATGTTTCGAGTGTGTAGTTTGTGGGTATGAAGTAAGTGCCATTATGCAAGATTGTATGGATGCAAAATGGGATTTAATTGAAGGAAGAGGGAAATAAAAAATTTAGTAATAGGATGGGAGGATGAAACTAAGTTCATGGGATAGTGGATAATAGATGAAACTCGTTTTTATGGAAGGTATCCAAATCCTGGATTGAGCCAAATGAAACATCTCAAGATTTATTTCAAAGTAGGAGGTAATCATCCATCCCTGGTATAAACCAAGGTATGGATGTTGTGGACTACAATTGTGGGAATGGATGAATAATTGGAGGAAGGAAACTTATGGATAAGTGGTGGATGATGACCTACAAGATGGCGTAGTTTGGTTTATGACCCATGGCACAAGTGCAAGAAGGTTTTCTATTTTTTATTTCTATTGGGATATTCCTTTAATCAGGCATGAAAATGCTTGAAGACATATAGACTAACTAATTAGGCTCAAATTTACCCTTCTTATCTTTGTCTTGTGGGTATTTCTAGTTTTCCTTGAGCATAAGATCACCAACCTCAAAATCATAGGCTTTGATTTTCTTATTGTAGTTATGTTGAAGATGATTATGGTATGACTAATGGTTAAGGGTGTTGAAGTGATTTCCATCAAGAATTTATAACTTATGTAGGCATGCAACTTGATACTCCTCATCATCAATGAGATTGTGCAAGGAAATGTGCAATGACAAAATTTCAATTTTGATAGGTAAAATGGCTTCGTAGCCAACTACGAGTGAATAGGTAGTTGCACTTGTTGGTGTGTAGATATTAGTGCAATAGGAACAAAGGGAAAGATTAAGTTGTAGGTGATAGTCACAGTTAATATCATTGACTACATTTTTAATATTTCTAAAAGGGTTTTAGATACCTCTACCTAGCCATTACCTTGTGGGTAATATGGAGTGTACTAGCAATGTTGGATGTGAAAGTGCTCACAAACATGAAGACTTCATTATTTTTAAATGACTTACCATTATCAATGATAATGGTGGAAGGGACATTATAGCAACAAATGATGTATTGGAAGATGAACTTGGAGATTTGTTTCCTACTAGTGTATGTAAAGGGGACAACTTCAACCAATATGGTGAAGTAGTTGGTAACAATGATGATAAATTTATAGCCACTGGAGGAAGATGGGTGAATCTTACCAATAAGATCAAGAAACCACTGTGAAAAGGGCGAACAAGTAGTGATGGGTTACAATGCCTATGATGGTGTGTGAATTATATCCATGTCTTGTTGGTAGGAAAAATAATTCTTTACATACTCAAATAGATATTTAATTCCATCTTGGTCCAATTTTAGCCTATTCCCAAGAGCTTTTTCACTAGGACCATGCCACTAGTGTGTGCACCATAGATACCATCACAAACCTCTTTAATTATGAGAGAAGCCTCTTTTGAGTTAAGGAATCTAACTAAAGAACCATCAAGCTTCTTTGGTATAGTGTGTCAGTGAGGATAGTGAAGTAGGAAGAGCATTAGATAATTTTTTTCCATTGAGTGTAGGATATGTTTGATGGAAGTATTTTATCATGGAGGTAAGTATATACCATCATACAAGGATTGTTGGGACCAAAAAATTCACAAATGAATTCTAAATTAGGGACATTATACTCAAACCAACAAGTTTTAAACCAATAATTCACAACAAGGACTATCATGTGGCATATTTAGGAGAGACCTAATGGTGGCCATGGAATTTGTTGCTTTGTTGTTAAGTATAGGTACCTACTCAAATTGGATGAAGGAGAATTTTTCCTTGAAATTGTCAACCATGTTTTTGTAATGGATTAGTATTTTATCTTTCATTCAATATTCATTTTTTACTCAGCTTATGATTATTTGCGAATCCCCATAAACCAATAGTTGTTATATATTCCATTGAAGTGCTATTTTGAAACCATTGATGATGGCCTCATATTTTGTGATGTTGTTTGTGTATGGGAAATCCATTCAAAGAGATTTAAGAATGAAATCACCTTGAGGATTAATGAATAGTATTCGTACACTTGATCCTTTGTGGGTATATGAACCATAAAAGTATAATTTTTAGGATTCTACATCATCCGGAGTGAAGATAGATTCATCAAGAAAGTCCACAATGAGAGGACAATTCTTTATAAGAGGTATATTTGCAAGTTGATCTACCACGACTTGTTCTTTGATTGCTTTTCTATCGATATGTTTTATATTAATATCACTGAGCAACATGATCCATTTTTCCATACAACCAATGAGAGGTATTTTTGAAAGAACATATTTTAGTGGGTTAGCTCTAGAGATGAGTTAGATCTTATGACTTAGCATACAACGGTGCAATTTTTGAAAGTGAAAAATGACAAATAAACATGCACATTCTATGGGTGTATAAATAATCTCATAGCCTACTAATGTCCTACTAATGTAGTAGATAGCCCTTTCATAACAATCTCAATCATGTTGTGCTAAGAGTGACCCCAAGGCAACTAATGTTGCAAAGATATAAAGTAGTAATGGTTGTTCCTAGAATTGGCAACATGAGCACTAATGGTGATGCAAGATATTCTTGGATTTTATCAAATGTCTACTGATAAAATTCATCTTAGTGAAAGGCGTTATTTTTCTTCAGTAGATGATAAAATAGCTAACACTTATCTATGAGTTGTGCAATAAATGTCTGATGGCCTGAAGTTTTCTTCGAAGATTGTACAACTATTTGAGATTTCATGGAGGTGATGTTAGGAAAAGGTGTTGTACACCTTGCACAAGAATGAAATATTTTAATTATGTAAATAAATATTTATTTGTGGTGCATCCTAAGTGATTATTTTATCCATGTTAAATATTTATTTGGGTCCACTTGTAAAGTTTTATATAACATTGGGTTAGTTATTTTATGTGTGGGAGACATAAAATAATTAATTATTATTTGGGAAACTTAGTATACAAAAGTAAATGAGGGGTCAATAGTTTTGTGTACTCATGGTTTTATCTTACCACTCGGTTGTATCTGTGTGAGCTTGAATATATAAAAGCAAGCACATGTTTAGTGGTTAAGGTTGGTTGGGTGAGTGGGTTGTCATTGTATTGAGTTTCTCCTATGAGTGCATATGTGAAGCATGGCATGTGATGTGTAGTTATATTTTTGGACACACGGAGAATGCATTGGAGGAGCTTTTTGTTTTAGAAGTTCATGGAAACTTTGTAAATGTGTTATAATATTTTATTGTTGAATAATACATAGAATATGGATATTTTTGGAGGTTGGGTTTTTCCCTCTTTAGGGTTTTCTTAGGGTATATCTTGTGTTATCTTGTGGATAGTCTATTTGATCTTTGTATTATTGATATCTGTAAGCTTGCATGCATGATATTATCTCATGGGGTTATGTAGGAAATGGATTGAATATTATGGGTATAATATTTTATTTCTTAACAAGTGGTATGATATCTTTATTCATGGTTGTGGGAGGTATGAGCTCCTAGTCTTTTCATAACCCTTGTTTGAATAGATCTAGAGTAAAGTTGAATCTATGGCAATGTAGGAAAATATCTAATACATTTCAAGGTATGAGGGTTTTGTGCAAGTTATTTTGTAGATTTGGGGTTTTGGGGTTTGCATATTTATTGGGTTTATTGTAGATCTAGGGTTTGAAAAATGTTTTACGAAAAGGGTTTCATGGATGTGTTTCATATGAGGGTTTTGTAGGGGAAATTTCACAAATGACCTCTTGAGACAAAATGGACCGCACCAACAACTGGCGGACCGTTGAGCATCTATCGCTAGGCTAGTGGGCCTTTGGCCCTTGATTTGTAACCCTAATCAAGTGGGGAAAACACCCAACCCACAAGGCTACAAACTATTTTTTAAAATTTTAAAATAAAATTAAAATAAATTTTAAGTTGATCATCCCTGAGTAGCCTACGTGTCACCTCGAGAACCACTACTGCCACAACACCACCTGGGTGCCACTATTGGCATCGACAATAATGTTAGCATGTACAAACTAGAACAAACGTTTCCATGGCCCCCTTATGTCTCAGTGGAGCAATTTTCTTTCGAGAGGCATAAATTTCACCCATGATATCAAATTTTTGAATTTTAATGGTTGACAAAAATCTCTCTAAAAACTACAAAATGGTATAGGTTTGGTTTGTTGATTTGAATATTTTTGTCATATTTTAGTTCCATGAAGTCAAATGTTCCTATGGAACATAGTTTTGGTCATTACTTTCACATACAAAATTTTATTTTTGATTTTGAATAGTATTGGAGAGAATTTGCAATGTACTACATAGTGGATCATGTAGATTTTTAATTTGATGTGCAAAGAGAGTTTGGTACTTTTTTTATTGCTTGTAGAGGCCTGAGATTTGAGGTGTTTTTGTTAAGAGTTGAATACTTGTGGGAGTGCATGTTTTATGAGATATAGATGATGGTACAATAGATTTTTATATTTGGTAATTCTTGATATAATTTTAGAAGTGTTTTCAGAGTTTAGAACTTGATGGTAACAACTATATAGGTTGTCTTCTATTGAGGACATGGCTGATATATGTATAAGATTAGGATTCTCGTTTTGATGAGAGTTGTGTATAGGTACAATGATGGTGATGATTATGGTTTCATATATATGAAAACATATTTGAGCATTAGCACAACATAATCATACATATGGTTGATTGGTGGTGGTGTGTTTCAACATTAGGAGTTGTGTTTATCTCTCAAATGCTTATTTGGTTCATTGACAATGGTTGCTCATTTGTGGACTTATTTAGAAAATTAGATTTGTGGTTGATTTGGTGTTTGAGTCTTGAGGTCTACTGGGTTATCTTCTTTGATATGTTGGTGATGTGATGATGATTTTGCATGTTTCATTGTTCATGATCTACAAGTTATGCAATTTTGTGGTTTGATCACCCATTTCGTTACAATGGGATGACTTGGATGTGGATTGTCTATATCCATGAGATTGATTCAATGTTAATGCAAAATTTTTTAGTTGGCCTTGTTTGTGGTTATTTATGCATTGGTATGTTACATGGGATGAGAGGATGGATGATTAAAGTGCCTAGATAGTCAATTATTCAGACTTATAGCATTTTATCACAATGTTATGGATATCTTGGATACACAGTTTAGTGTGATCTTTTGGAAATGATAGTTTATTTCCTTTTCTTGGAGATCTTGGTTCTACTTTGGTATTATTGGAATTATAGTTGAGTGTGTGTGGGTCATGGTGATCTTTAGATTAGGAGATAGTTTTCACGATACCATGGATAGATTGTATCATTTTTTAGAGGGAGCATTATTAGTGATGTATATTCATCACCTAGTGATGGATGATCTTCTACATTGATTAGATATCACAAACAATCTCTTGGATTGTAATTATTATGTATTATGTGTGCTTTGACATCTTGAGTTCTATTTTTAGGAGATGATTATCTTCATGTGATTGGAGATGTTGATTCTTGGTTTAGAGCATGTTTGACATTATGTCTTGGTTTACTCTTGATATCAGATTAAGTATTGGCATGATACATGCTCTCTTAAGACTAGGATGTGTGCATTGGTGCATGAGATCTCCTAGCTTCTAAGGAGATGTTAGATCATGATGTCATGGTTGAGTTCTTAATTATGCAATTAAAGCTTTGAAAATGGTATTGTTGGTTATTTGGGTATTGAGTACATTAGTCATGTGCTTGGGAGCTTGATGATAGTGTGGTGTTAAATTTGGCGCTTAGTGTTGATTACTTGGAGACTTGGGTGAAGTTGGGGTTCTCTTGGGATTAGAGATTTTTTTTGAGATGGTTACTCTTTGGAGGTTTCAATAAGAAGACCAAGGACCTACACCTAGATATGAACATGAGTTCATGATGGAAATATAGAGGAGATTTTTATTAGAGAGAGTCATGATGACTTAATTATCCTAGAGGAGCATTCTAATTCCCCACCCTTGATCTATTCAACAAATTATCATCTAAGAGGTATTTTCCCATTCTTGTTTTTTGACGCATTTTTTGTATGCTTTGTCTTCTCGTGGATATGGATCTTGAGCTATGGATAGTTAGTTCTAGAGGGTTCATTTGAGGGATGTTTAGCATGGTTATGTCTTTGTGCATATGATTTATTTTATGATGTCATTTATGAGGATCATAGGAGATGTTTATTAGACGTATTCTAGTTTTGGGAATGGATATCTTAAGTTTAATCTTCCTTGGTTAATAGATGCTTACATCCATGTTGGTTTTACATCATACATGTGTTTCATTTGATCTATGAGATTGATCGATTGAGTGTTTTTTCTATTAGAAGAATGTTGGTGTTGTCATTGATGTCAACTCCTAGTATTGGAGTTGTTGGAAATTGCTAGTAGTGTTGTCATTAGTGTCAAGTGTGGATGTGTTGTGGTTTGATGTCATATTGATGTCAACCCCTAGTGTGGAGATTGTTGGAATTGTTGAGAGTGTTGCAATATGTTGTCATTTGTATTGTGGTTTGATGTCAACCAATGTTTTATCCATGATGAGAAGGTGTTTGTGGTGTTGTTGATGCAATTGGTTCAATTGGTTTCCAGGTGCTTTTGAGAAAATTTATATAAAGAAGTGTATAAGGTAATAGAAGTGTATTTTGTGTTGAGTTCCGCATTTATTCATGGTTGAAGATATGCTTGTGTCATTTTAATGTGATTCAAAGGTATTCAGAGGTGTTATATCTAGAGTTTTAGGTTCTAGATCATTCTATAGTGGAAGATGTGTTTGACAGTGTGTTTGTCTATGAAGAAGGGTTGTCTAAGTGAAATGAGATTTCTTTGCATTTCTCTACATTATGGTTTCTTGTCTTACAGATTAGGGAATGTTCTCATATTGTATGTAACTTCGAACTTCCCTCGAAGTTTCTAGTGTTCAGTTATTCCGCAAGTCTAGATTCATAAGTTGTGTTATGTGGCAGTATGTCTAATTGCACAAAATGATGGTGTTCTTAGTTGAAGGTGGTTGTGGTAGTGTTGAAAAATATTTTAATGATGCTATAATATTCTATGATGTTGTGTGGATGTTGTGAAGTGTTGCTTTGTGGTCTGCATGTTATTTTTAGACCTAGAGAGGCGTGTATGTCATCGCTTTTTAGTGTTAGTTTAGGTTTGGTCAACCTAGCGTACTAATGCTAATTGCAGAGGTTGTTTATTATTTTTGGAAGCATGGTGAAGCATGTCAGTATAGATTTGGGTCCTATTTAACCCTTGGTATGGTTTTCCTTCATTTCTTTCCACTGTAGAAGTGTTTGGTGCCAACCTATTTAGTGGATGCACATTCGAGGTGCATATGTTTCATTGTGGCTGACATGGAGAAGGTTTTTGAGGTTGTGGTTGGTATAAATGCAAGGAAAATTGTTGGAGATGTTTGTGGCATGTAAGAGATGTGAATGTGATCAAGTGTGGTGATCTGAGTGTGAGCTTAAATTACTATGACTCTAGATGCAGTGAGCAGAAGGTGTCTATATTTTTAGTGTGCCAAAAGTTGTTGGAGGAAATGATCCAAAGGTTGTGGACAATGCAAAGTTGTAGTGGTGGATTATTCTCGTTGCTTTGAGATAGTGAATCTCTTTGTAACAGTCTTCTTCTTTCTTTCTTTCTTTCTTTCGGACAATGAGTCCTTCTAGCAGTGATCCTTTATTTTCTAGGTAGTGATCCTAATTGTATTCGGTGTTGTTATTCATATATGTGAGCTAATACTCACCGTGGTTTTTCCCTGCTTAGGGTTTTCCACGTAAATCTGGTGTTCTATTGTTTTTGGTTGTGTTTGCATTGTTGTTTCATATGTTTACATTCTTCTAATGCTTAATGAGGGTTTAAATGTTGATAAGAGTTTGAAAGTTAATGAGGGATTGAATGTTTTAATGTATAATTGATTCACCCCCTCTCGGTTGTCTTGTGCATCTAACAATTGGTATTAGAGTTGTGGTTCCTTGAAGAAGCTTAACCACTTGAGGTAGATCTAGATTGGACACAAGAAGGGTGTCAAAGCTCCTATGTTTGATGGAACAAATTATGCTTATTGGAAAGCTAGGATGGAATCTTCTCTTGTCTCTCTAGGGTTTGGTGTTTAGAAATTAGTTGAAAAGATATACTATGCTTGCTAATGCTCTGTCAAGTGACAATGAGATCAAGGATTATGAGAATAATGGAAAAGAAAGGAATGCTATCTTGACTGGTCTTTCTGATTTTGAACTTGGAAAAGTGATTAAGTCTTAAAACTGCTAAAGAAGTATGGGTGAAGTTGCAAAGCATTTATGAAGGGGATGATAAGGTCAAGCAAGTAAAGATGCAGAATTACAAAGCCAAATTTGAAACCCTAAGGATGTCTAAAGATGGAGATATTACTGCCTACATGCTCAAAGTGGATGAAGTTTTCAATGCCATCAATGGTCTTGGTGGAAAATTGGAAGAAAGTGAAGTTGTAAAAAAGGTATTGAGAACTCTTCTTAAATATTATAGTTCTAAAGTTTATGTTGTTGAGGAAGTTCTAAATTTAGATCAATATTCTAGAGCTCAAATGCTTGGTGCTTTAATTTCTTATGAATTGAGAGAGTTTGGTCAAGATGCTACAAAGAAAGAAACTGCTTTTAAAGTTAGCAAGGTAGAGAAGGATGATGAATCAAATTTGGATGATCTTGATGAAGTGGAAGCAAATTTGGTAAGGATATTGAAAAAGGGAATTGGAAAATACAAAAGGTAAGTTACCCTTTAAGTGTTTTAATTGTGGGAAGATAGGTCATTATACTTCTAAATGTCCAATCAAAGTTGCAAATGACAAACATAAGGATCATAAAGGTAAATATGTCAAGAAAAGTTATTATGCTGAGAAAGACTTGATGGTGTACTTGATGATGAGGAATCATACTATCTTGATTAAGATAGTGATGAATGTTTGTTCATGGATTTAAATGTTGGAACTAATTCTACTAATCCTAAAAGATGTGTGAAGTAAAGTGCTCTAAAAATAGGTCACAAGGTTCAAGGAACTGTGGTGATTTATTTTCATGCAAGAGAAGAAAGAAAATATTGGATAATTGATAGTCTATGCTCAAATCATATTATAGGTGATAAGAGTAAGTTTGTTAAACTTAAAAAATATAATGGTGTTATTGTTAAGTTTGGTGATGATGCATTTGCTGAGATCTTTGGAAAAAAGGTTCAATTAGTTTTGATGGCAAGCATAAAATAAATGATGTTGTTATGTCAAGGGTCTCTGGCATAATCTTCTCAGTGTAGGACAAATGTGTAGTAGAGGATACAATTTGGTGTTTCAAGATGATGGTTGTGAAATAAGAAAAGGAGGCTCCAATACTTTTGTTGTTGTAGGAACAAGGATAGAAGGTAATGTTTATCAGCTCAAAGGTGGTGGTGTTGAGTTCTTTATGTCTCAAATCAATGAAATTTGGCCATGGAATAGAAGAATGGGTCACATAAATTTTGATAGCCTAGTGAAGATTAGTTCTACTAATGTTGTGAGAGATCTGACAAAGATTACAAAGCCTATCAATCCTATTTGCAGTCTGCAAAGAATTTTAGTTTGGAAAGAAAACAAAGAAGAGGTTCAAGACAAAAGAATACTCTCCCATAGGTCCTTTGGAGTTGGTGCATATAGACCTATGTGGACCTACCAGAATAAGAAGCTCTCATGGTAACAAGTATTTTATGTTGTTTATTGATGATTATTCTAGAATGACTTGGGTGACATTTCTCAAAGAAAAATCAAAAGCTCTAGATAAGTTTAAAGCATTTAAATATATGGTTGAGAATGAAATGGATATGAAAACCAAGTTCTTAAGGTCTGATAGAGGTGGTGAGTTTACTTCAAATGAGTGTAACATTTTTTGTGAAGTTCATGGGATAAAGAGACATTTGTTAGCCCTTAGAACTCCTCCACAAAATGGAGTTGTGGAGAGGAAGAACATAACAATTCAAGAGGCATCAAGGACTATGATGAAAGAAGAAAATCTACCAAATGTCTATTGTAGAGAAGCAATTCATACAATATTCTACATTCTCAATAGAGTTCAAGCAAGAGTGAACAGTTCAAAGACTCCCTATGAGTTATGGTATGGTAAACCTCCTACTATGAAATATTTTAGAGTGCTTGGAAGCAAATGCTATATTAGGAGAGATGAAGAAAACTTAGGAAAATTTGATGCAAGATCTGATGAAGGAATCTTTCTTGGATATTCTACAAAGATCAAGGCATACATATGTTATAACAAAAGGTTAAAGAAAATTATTGAAAGTGCAAGTGTCAAAGTGGATGAAGAACCACTACAGAGTTTAGTGTTAATAAAAGGATATGAATTTGATGAACCCCCTTGCAGTGAAGAAGAAAAAGAAGAATAGGAAAAGAAAGAGATGATGGTTGAAGAGGAAGAATATTCAAAAAAGAATCCTAAGTCTCCTAAGTATGTGCAGAAGAATCATTTTGAATATTAAACCATTAGAGATAAGATAAAAGGTGTGTTGACAAGAAGAAAAAATGCTATGATAGAGTAACAAGTAAACTCTTGTTTACTTTTAAGAATAGAACCTAAGACAATAACTAAAGCGTGAAAGGATGAGAATTGGATCAAAGCTATGGAAGAAGAACTAGGATAGATTGAGAAGAATCAGACTTGGGAATTGGTCCCAAGACCAACAAACAAGAATGTGATAGGAACTAAATGGGTTTTTAGGAATAAGTTGAATGAGGATGGAAAAGTTGTCAAAAATAAGGCTAGACTTGTGTGTAAGGGCTACTCACAAGTGGAAGGAATATATTTTGAAGAGACTTTTGCTTTGGTGTTAGGGATGGAATCTATTAGGATGTTTTTGGATTTTGCAACACATAAATATTTCAAGGTATACCAGATGGATGTTAAGTTTGCATTCTTGAATGGTGAGTTGGAAGAAGAGGTATACATTGAAAAATCATAAGGTTTTCAGTTACCAGATGATGTTAATATGGTCTACAGGTTAAAGAAGGCCTTATATGGGCTCAAACAAGCTCCTAGAGCTTGGTATGCAAGATTAGACAAGTACTTATTGTAGCAAGGATTCAAAAAGGGTATTGCAAGTAACAAAATTTACTTCAAGGATGAAGGAGATCAAATCTTGATTGTGGTTGTATATGTTGATGACATAATCTTTGGAGGAGATGAAAGTATGTGCAAGAAGTTTACGAAGGAGATGGAAAAAGAGTTTGAGATGTCAATGTTTGGGGAGATGAATTTCTTCCTCGGGATACAAATCAGTCAATCAAAAAAAGGTATTTTCATTTCACAATCAAAGTATGTCAAGGAAATGTTGAATTTTGGAATGGAGGATTCTAAACTAGAGTGTACTCTTATGGTTACTGGTTGTAAGTTAAGTAAAAATGATGAATCTCCTAAGACAAATCAGAGCAAGTACAAATCAATGATTGGAAAACTGTTATATCTAACTGCTACTAGATTGGATATCATGCATGTAGTGTGTTTTGTGACAAGATTTCAAGAAGATCCCAGAGAAGTACATGTGGCAACAGTGAACAGGATATTCAAATACTTGAAGGGAACTCTGGAATTTGGTCTATGGTATCCTAGGGATACTGATTTCTCCTTAAGTGCATATGTTGATGCAGATTGGGCAGGTTGTGTAGATGACATAAGAAGTACAAGTAGAGGTGCTTTCTTTCTTGGAAGAAGATTGGTGTCTTGGTTGAGTAAGAAGCAAGATTCAATGTCATTATCTACTGCAAAGGTAGAGTATATAGTAGCAACATCATGTTGTACATAGGTGTTGTGGATGAAGAAAACATTGAAGGATATCATAGTATCATATGATAAACCTATTTCTATCATGTGTGATAATACAAGTACTATCAATATTTCAAAGAACCTGGTGATTCATTCAAGAACAAAACATATCTTTATCCGATATCACTTTCTAAGAGAAAAAAGTTACAGAGAATGAGGTGAAGTTGGAGTATGTGCCTACAAAGGATCAAGTTGAAGATATTTTTACAAAGGCTCTTCCAAAAGATACATTTGTGTATCTTCAACATAAGTTAGAGGTTATTCCCCCTCCTTTAAATTGTATGCATAAGAGTGTGCATCTCTCCAAGGAGCATTTCAAGATACATTCTTGATCTTGGATTGATGTTGAAGGCTACCTCTCAGGGGAATTAGGTAGTAGTGTTCTTGTTTGGTACAATCATGGGGAGAATATCTTGCACCCCTAAGGGGGGGAGAGCTAAAAAGTAAGAGCAATGTAAAGAGATTGCAAAAAAGAGTAAGAAAAGGAGAGAGAGCAGTGAAGAATGAGTAGTACAAAACATGTAGTAGATAGAACTATATGGAAAGAGTAGTGGAGAGAGAGTAGTAGCTCGCTAGTGTTGCCTAAAGTGAAAGTGTGCAGGTGATGTAAAAGGGGAAGATGCTACCCTTTTCCATTGATTTCGAAGGGGGAGAGAATAAAGTACAAAAACATCCTCAAGACAGGGGAGTGATGATTGCAAAAAGAATAGAAAAGGGAGAGAATAGTGTCTAAAAGACATAAGGAAAAGAAGTGTAAGAGATGGCCCAGTAAGGGGGAGTGTTGCTTGATGCAAAGTTACTTTTGTTGTTGATGATTTTTTAGAGTTGGTGTTTCCATCAATGACAAAGGGGGATATTTTTTAAAGACTTTTGGTGTTGTCATTGATGTCAACCTCTGGTATTGGAGTTGTTGGAGATTGTTGGTAGTGTTGTCATTAGTGTGAAGTGTGGATGTGTTGTGGTTTGTTGTCAACCCCTAATGTGGGGATTGTTGGAATTTTTGAGA
Source organism: Sequoia sempervirens (assembly GCA_007258455.2). Classification (NCBI taxonomy): domain Eukaryota; kingdom Viridiplantae; phylum Streptophyta; class Pinopsida; order Cupressales; family Cupressaceae; genus Sequoia; species Sequoia sempervirens. The sequence continues at coordinate 69,486,963 of VDFB02047230.1, read as the reverse complement.
GTGTTGCACTATTTTTTTCATTTTTATTATGCTTTTATGTCAACCTCTGGTGTATCCATGATGAGAAGGTGTTTGTGGTGTTGTTGATGCAGTTGGTTCACTTGGTTTCCAAGTGCTTTTGAGAAAAAATGTATAAAGAAGTGTATAGGGTACAAAGGTGTGTTTTGTCTCGAGTTCCACATTTCTTCATGGTTGAAGATATGCTTGTGTGATTTGTTCATGATGATAAGAGGTGTTCAAAGGTGTTATATCCATAGTTTCAGGTTCTAGATCATTCTACAATGGAAGATGTGTTTGATAGTGTGTTTTTCTATGAAGAAGGGTTGTCTGGGAGAAATGAAATTACTCAACACTTCTCTGCATTGTGGTTTCTTATCTTGTGGATTTTGTAATGTGCTCATATTGTCTGTAACTTCCTGTTGAACACTCAAAATATTGAGAGGGGTGGGGGTGAATCAACATTCTTTGAAAATCATTAACTTTATCAACTTTAATCACTCGTTGAATGTATCACATTAAACTTGTAGTAATGGAAAGGAACATAGAAATCATGCATCATATAAAATAACACAAGAACACCATATTTATGTGGAAAACCCAAAAAGGGAAAAACCACAACGAGTATTAGCTCACAATATATATTGCAACTAGTTGCAACGTTTGATAGAAGATGGTGGACTCCCTATCCAGAAGAGAAAGGATCATTGTAGATGTCTTACTACCAAAGGGCTCATTGCCAAAAATAGAAAGAAATAGAGAAAGGGGTGGCTCACTGCTAAATGTGAACTGCTAATAATGCATTTGACCTATGCTAAAGATACAGTTTCGCTAAAGCTCAAAAAGTTGACTTGACACACTTCATACTTCACTTCAATCACAACTCACACTTCTTTACACTAGATCTCACACACACTATTAATTATCTCACATCATCATTCCACACAAGGAATTAACCTTGTATATATATTGCATCCAACAAAAACATAAATTAGGTCAACGTAATAGATGTATCATGCAACACCAAAACCTGCCGCCCTAAAACACCAACACACACAAACCAAAACATATACATAATCAAATATTGGTTGGCATGACCCATAATCACTCTCATAATTCTACTTCATACTCTATCCAACTCCACATGACCCCAAAATACTTAGGTCGGCCACACATAGCAATCTTGGTGAAGTAAAACTGAATGAACCAACTGTTCATCCACACCCTAACACAAAGACCACCAAAACACTTGCCACTTGGAGAAACACATATTTGACACCTGTAAACACTTCCACAAATTCACATAACAAAATGTTCATCCACAATGGAATGTGAAGCATTCCAACATACACTCACCATCACTAACACTGCCATTACAGAGCTCGATACTTTGTTAACATTATCTTTGACTACATAAGACATCAAGTCATGAAACTTTGGATTTAAACTCTTCCAAAATGCAACAACATTACCTAAAAACTGCATAATGAGATTATTCATAGCAAAGTAATGTGGACCCAAAAATTGGTTCTCTAAACACTAAAAATTGTACTCTAAACTTAGGCAATTATCCAAATCATCTGGTCTCAACACTTCTGCATATATGCCATGGGTTTCCATAAATTCCAACACCATATACTCATCAATATTCAACAATCTCTCCATAATATCATGCTCATGTTTCCAACCAAAAAACTTCTCAATGACAAATAACCTTCCAACAATCTCCCCAATAAATCAAGTTTCCAACAATCTCCTCCAACATGCCAGGTTTCCAATAACCTCCCCCTTTGTCATTGATGGCGACACACCCTCAAACTCTTTAAAATACTCAAACTTCTCCCCCTTTGACATCAAGGGCAAAGGGATCTCAATGTCAAACTTGTCAAACTGCTTCAACCATTCTTCCCCTTTGTAAATATACATGTATATACATGAGAATGGCTCTACCTTATTACTTCACTCCTATATTCAACACTTCTTCAATCATTTACATTAGATAGACTCCCCCTAACAAATTTATCCAACAAAAATGACCAAAATTGTACCACAACACTCTCTAATACTTTTGCATATGTACATTGCAATCAAGAAAGCTATCTATACAAAAATGTACAACTTAACTTGAGGAGGGAAAACTGCCCTAATTAAACACCCTTAATTTCGCAAGGTGTGCCTCCCAATCCTTCTTTGTTGTCTCCCACTCATTCTTTTCGAAGGCAAGTATACTACACTAACTCTCAAGCTTCAAATGGAGCTCTTCACCTCCATCCATAGAATTGGGTACCAAATTCATTTGTAACATCTTCCCCACATCAACCAAGATTATAGTCAGAGATGTAAGCCTTGCACTTATCAAGTCTCTAAGTTTACTATACTGCACAATGATTTTCTCTTTCTATTCTTGCAATTAAAGAACTGATCGTGCATATTTTCAATAGCAGCCCTTGTTGCATGATCTGCATCACTAATTAGATCATAAACACCAGAAGCCTGAGCAATATGTGACTTGATTGAGTCCATTTGATCTTTTATGCTCTTTGTATATTTAGGCTATTTTAATGAAAATTGAAATAAAACTTTTGCTTCCTCCACACAATTTTGAATATCTTTTAAGTTGCTTTGCAACTTACCATGTGAAATAACACATTTTTCAGAGGCATTTTCCAACCTCTTATCATTGAACTTCATAGTCATTTCCTTTTCCAATATTTTTTCTAAACTAGTAGAATATTCCTTAAAGGAATCAAGTAATAGCCTTAGTTGTACACCAAATAAAGAATTGTCAACATTTACACTAGGAAAGTTGTCTTGTAGTACTTTTACTACATCAATCATCTCAGCACTCTTCTGGTGATTCTATAGTATCTTGTTTCTTGCAGAGGCATGAAATGCAACACCAAGTTGTAATTTATGCAAGGGATATATTTTGTCCATGTCAACTTGTCCTTGTTGCATTGGAATTTGTAGAAACTACATGCTGACACCACTAGTTGGAACTGAAGTTGCATGTCCAGTAGACTTTTCAAAGAATCTCCAGGTGCTCCAGAGGATTCACCAACCGTTTGAGTACTTCCTTCTTCCTTTTTTCTCTTTCTTCACTATTGAAGCAATCTTCTGCATTTTTCTCTTCCTCGGTAGATTTTTCATTATCTTGAGGAGGCAAGTTATCAATATTTTGTGCCTCTAATTTTTTTGGGACTTCTTTTTTTCTCATCATCCTTCTTCATATCCAGAGAGGGTAGATTTTGTTTTGCTTGTAATTCTTCCTTCTCTAGGATGTCTTGTTTCTCTTTCTCTTGTTCCTCTGCAACCATATTATCCACATCTACAAGAATATTTTCAGTCATCACATCTTCTTGAATATTCTCCTCTACAAGCTCATGCTCTGGTACACGCTCATGGTGTTTAGTATCAGGTTCATTAACCTTTGAGATAGAAGTGTCATGTTTCATTTCAATTTCTTCATCAAGTGACATTCTCAATTCCTTTTCCAAATCTGCAACCTTCTGTAGTGTTTCATTCTTCAATCTTTTTATGTCTTCCTTGTCCCTACTCATCAGAGTGTTGTCTCTCTATTTTTTTCTAGACTCTCTACTATACAGTTGAGCCAATTTATCTCTATCTTCATTAGAAAAGGAAGAACCAATCTTCTCCAAGGAAAATTCCCTAATTTTGTCATCGTCTTCAACAGATTCTTGCATCCTAATACTCAATACATTCTTCAAATCATCAAGCAATTGATATTCAATCCATCCTTATCTGGTACAAAATGTTATCATATACTTCATAACAACTTCTATAGTTGCCTTATTTGTATCATCCGATTCTGGATATATTTTAGTAGTTTCTTCCAACATCCCATGCTCAAAAATACCATTAGATAGTGCATCTAAGCATAGGAGGCTATGCTTTCTCACCAAACGGGTCTTCTCTTTCTTCTTCCCCTTACCTTTAGGAGACTTTTATTCCTTTCTAGACCTTGACTTCTTCTCCCTCACATGGATCTTGAAACCTTGCTTCTGCTTTTCAACTTCTTCTTCACTATCAATATCAATTATGTCCACTTTGGTTTTCTTTGTACTTGTCTCTACTTGAGAGACACTAGATTTCCTTTTTTGAATCAGATGAGGCCCTTCTTCTTCTATGTCCTCTTCACATCCTCACAATTGATATATCTTTCTCTTGTAGATTTTTCTTTCCTTCTCCTTTGCAGAGGATTCTATTTTTTTACAGGGGCACTGGATGTAGCTTTCTTCTTAACACCAACTACAGGAACAGTTCTGGAGGACTTAAAAATAGTGGGAGATGGGGTAGAGTTCCTAACTGACCTTGTGCTTGGTGTCCCCTACAAATCCACCGAGGGGGCTTTGATTTTCTCTACAAACCCTTTTGAAGAACCAACAATCTCCTCCAATGTTGCCTTCATCTTCTCTACATTCTTCTTTATTTATTTTTCCTTGTGATGTAGATGCACTTCACTAGACTTCTCCTCATAGGTTCCAAACCTATCTACAAACGAGTCTCTCAGTTTACCCAACATAATTTCTATAAGACATGTGATTACATCTTCTACCACTTCATATCCCATTTCAGGAATCCAAACTGTTATGGGTTCCATTGCTTCCATATTGCATTCATCTTTGGTAACCATAAAGGTAATATCATACTTGTATTTCTCAACAACACTCTTAAGAATCCTCTCTATTTCTTGCATCTAGGATTGAAAGGATTTGAAAAATCCCCACAAATCCTGATCCCTAGATTCATCATCCTAAAATTTTCTCAAATGATCCCTTGTATTGCAATTGGCATATTATCTAATCGTACTATGTTCTTTGTTTTGGGAAACTCTCTAAGAAAGTAGAATAATAAACAAATGATTAGAGTTCCATACTAGAAAGGATATTTTGATTCTTTTGTCTTTTGTAGGTTCTCCATTAGTTGTTGTCTCAAGAGCTTGCATAAATCAATGTCAAAACCCTCTTTTACCATCTGGTGAGTAGTGTATATAGTTGTGGCCGACACAAAATTTTCTCTATTAGTGAAATATATATTGTAATTGATTATAATTGAAGCATATTTAATTGCTAGATCATCTATGTCCTTTACTGTTAGGGTATGCTTGTCGAATTTTACACCAGTTAGCTTCATTACCATCTCATTCTTCATAAATTTCATCATAGGAAAAAGTCCTTTAGAGCATAACTCTATAACTACCTTGATAGCTTGCTTATTAGTCAAATGCAGCATATCCAACCATAATAATTTGTCATGGATTATGCTCAATACATATCTAACCCACTCATCAACATAACATAAAATATAGAAATTGTTCCAAAAATCTTTTTTTTTACCAAACCTGCATACTTTGGTTTCAATTCAAAATCATCATTGATTAACTTATCTACCCAAAATTCTCCCAACTTCATATGACTATACTCATCCATTTTCACATGGATGTACGTTCTTACATCCTTTGTATGCATCACCCCGAATGGAACACTCAGAAATGCACCCTCAGGGTCCGTTTCCATGGATTTGAAAGGATGATTTTTGAATTTTGGTCTTGGTCATTCAAGCACACTGACAACTTGAGGACTAAACATCCTGAATAACACTAGGGTTTCATAGGATACTCATAAATATCCTTGATTTTTGTTGGTAAGGTTCCACGCAACACTGGAATCACTCTGCCCCTTTTTTGTTCTGCTCCCCATTTAATTTCTCGATCACAAATGAGTTTAACATATGCAAAATGACATATAAACCCTTTTTTGGAGACCTAATGCATATTAATTGAATTGATTTGAAGTAGGTCAAAAGTTGGAAAACCCTAACTGTGTAGTCATAATCACCTTAAATCTCTCCACAAATTTCCACATCAAGAGATTTTCATCAGAAATTTCTCTAGTAATTCGAGCATCTCGAACTACATCTATACCTATGTGCTGAAAGCATCCACACCAGATCTTTGGTAGGGGTTTAAAGATTTTTTATTAGAACTCCCCTTGATCCAAAGCTCTTCATCTAGTTTCTTGAGGAAACATCTACACCAAGGGCTAGCACAAACTCATTCTTCACTTTGCTCTCTTCTTTCTTCTTCTAGATCTTGTTCATTTCATTCTTCATCTCAACTGGATTGATTTTCTTTATTGGATTGGACTTATTTTACGAAACCAAGCGTTTCACATTATTGCTTCTGCAAAAAATAGCTATGTGTCCTGGTTTGTTGCATTTGTAATAAGTGACACCTTTTTTAACAAGCTCACTTCTAGTCATTCTAGATCTACATTCATTATCCTTGTGCCCAAATCCATTACAAGTACAATAGTGGCCATTGAAGGATTGAAACATCATGCCATTATTGTAACCATTCATCATTTGATTTTTGCATTCACTAGCTCTATGATGAAATCCATTGCATGTATAGCATTGACCAAGAAATGACTGAACATTTTGATTCATTTTGCTTCTACAATTTACAACTTTATGTCCAAACTTATTGCAGGAATAGCAATAACCATTAAAAGATGGGTACCTTTGTGAATTTGGTTGTCTAATAGGTGGTCCCTTGAAATCTTTCTTCTAGTTCTAGACTTGTTTGGCATTGCTCTTCTTGTCATTCCTCTTTTTAGCACTATTTGGAGTTTGATCTACCTTTCATAGTTGAGTGCAGGTACATCGATGGCTTTGGTTATGGTGTCATGGGTATGCAGGTACATTTATTCACTGGCACGACATGATCATGTATGTGGTTGTTTGGTGGTGATATGATTTTATGTTAGGAGATTGTTCTTATCTTCCTGATGCTTATTTGGTTCCTTGACTATGATTACTCATCTGTGGAAATGGTTGGAAAATCGGATCTATGGTTGATTTGGTGTTTGAGCCTTGATGTATACATGATTATCTTCTTTGATATCTTGGTTTACAGGTTACTAATGTGATGGTGAGTTTTCATGTTTTAGTGGTTTGGATCTACGATTTATGTAACTTGTAGGTGTGTACAGCCTATTGGGTTGCATTGGGATGAATCAGATGTGATCTGTCTATATCCACCAGGTTTGATTCATTTTTGTTGCGGATTTCATTAGTTGGCCTTGTATGTGGTCATTTGTGCATTGGTATATTGTTTCAGGATTAAGAGGATGGATGATTTGAGTACTTGATTATTTGGTTCATGGGACTTGTAGCATGTGGTTTGATCACAATGTCATGATAGCTTTTTATATTCATTGGTTATACACTTTCAGTGGGAGCTTTTTGACATTGATGACTTGGCGGTGTTGGATTGGTTTGTGATGTTTTGTTGGTAGTTGTATGTATCTTATTGGCTTGGAGATCTTGGTTTCACTTGTATTTTATTAATATTACAATTGAGTATGTGCAAACCTAGATGATCTTCATGGAGAGGATGGTAGTCATGATGCCATGTGTAGCTCGTATCACGGTTCAATAAGAGTTGTTGGCAGTGACAAGGATGCATCATTAGTTATGGTTATCTTCATGTGATTAGAGATATGGTTTCTTGGTTTAGAGTATGATTGATATTATGTCAGGGTGTACTCTTGATGCTAACTTAGAGTTTTGGCATGATATTTATTCTCTTGAGACCAAGATGTTTTCATTGGTGCATGTGATCTCCTAGGAGGAGATGGTTAGATCATGTTGTCATGATAGGTTCATGATTTTGCGGTTGGAGCTTTGACATTGGTCTTGGTGGTTCTCTTTGTTTTTAGTACATTGATCATTTACTTTATTACTTCATGATGGTGCTATGTTGTATTTGGAGTTTGGAATGTATTAATCGATTACAGGTGCTTGTCGATACTTGGAGACGTAGGTGATGGTTGGAGTTCTCTTGTGATTAGAGACATTTCCTTGAGACGGTTACTCTTTGGAGGTTTCAACAAAAAGACTGAGGAGCTTTCACTTGGATATGGATGTGAGTTCATGATGGACCGATAGAGGAGATTGTTCTTGGAGTGAGTCATGATGGCTTGGTTATCCTGGAGGAGCATTCTCATTCCCCACTCTTGGTCTACTCAACAATTTATTATTTGAGAGTTATTTACCCATTATATCTTTCAAATGTGTTATTTTTTCGTGCTTTGATTTCTCATGGGATTGGGTTGATTCATGGTGATTGATTATGGAGATTCATTTGAGGATTGTTTAACATGAGTTATATGCTTTATCTTTCATAGATATGGATCTTGAGCTATGAATGGTTAGTTATGGAGGATTCATTTTTAGGGATGTTATAGCATGGTTATCTCCTTGTGCATTTGAGTTTATGATATCATTCTTTGATGAGGATTGTTGGGAGATGATTTATGGGATGTTTTCTAGTGTTGGGGATGGTTACTTTGAGATTGATCTTCTTGATTAGAGAGTCTTACATCCATGTTGGCATTATTACATGATTCATATGTTGTACTTGGTCTATGAGATTGGGTGTTATGGATGTTGTCGAGGCTTCTCATTTGGGTCTATTGGGAGATCATACTTGACACAACAATACACTTTTGAGGTGTTGGTAGGAGGACATGTTATGGTTTACAGGTTTTTTCTCTTCATGGTTCCTTTCTGGATGTTCATGTTCATGTGATTTGGGGAGGATCGTGGCAACATGTTGTGAGAGACTATGCAACTCTTTGGGTTGTATGTGTGGATCATTGTCATTGTTCTTGGTACTTTATTCTTTGATTTACTTATCACACCTTGATATAGTGTTGATTGGTAGACTTTATATGCTTTGAAATTACCTATGCAGTGGGAGTTCCTAGATATGTATGTTCTTCATTGATAGGTTTTATACAGGGAGCTTGTGGTTGCAGTTTATGGGTTGCATATGTTCCAAGTGGCATGAGTTTATTGATGTATTGATTTGTTATCACTTGGATTTGATGCTTGTGTTCTTGTATTGGTGCATCTTCACCTTGGCATGTTCCTTTTCTTCCATAGGTGGCATGTTGGAGGATGAGAGGAGTTCTTGCTTGAGATGGTGGCCACTTTGTTCTTATTGTAGGTATCTTGATGGAGCATGAGAGCATGTTACAAATTCATATGGTTTTATGTATGGCTATGATGATGTATTTCATGTATTGAACCTTTGTGCAATGTATACAATAAGTGGGAGAATGTTGGGATACGGTGTTGTACACCATTACATAAAATTATTTATTATAATGTTGTAATTAAATAATTATTTAATTGTGATTTACCTAGGTGGTGTGGTTAATCACACTAGGTAATTATTTGGAGGACCACTTGATGTTGTATTGTATCATTGTATTATTATTTAATGTGTGGGAGACATGTGATAATAATTTAATATTAAGGAAAATATTAAATAAAGTGGTCTTAGTATCCAATATTAAATAAAGAGTTAGTAGTTTTGTATTCACATGGTTTTGTGGTACGTGGTTTTATCTTACCACTAGTTGTACTTGTGTGAGCTTGTATCTATAAAAGCAAGCACAAGTGTAGTGTTGAAGGTTGGCTGTGAGAGTGGACTGTCATTATTGAGTCTTTTTTAAGAGTGCATATGTGAAGCATGGCATGGGATGTGTGGATTCATGCTTGGACACATGAGAGTGCACTAGAGGATTTGATGCTTCATAGGTATTCATTCTAACTCTTGTATTGCTTTATGGCTGAATAATATGATGGAGTATGGATGCTTTTGGAGGCTAGGTTTTTCCCTCTTGAGGGTTTTCCTAGGGTATATCTTGTGTTCTCTTATGGATTGTCTATTTATTCTATGCATTGTGGTTACTTGTATGCATGATTATCTCTCATGGGTTATGTAGAAAATGGATTAAGATCACGGGTTAAATGCAATATTTCCTAACAAATTATTCCAAAGAAAGGAGGAAAGTGGAGATTATGTGTAGACTACCGAGAATTAAATGTTGCAACTAGGAAGAACCACTCTCCACTTCCCTTCATTGACCAAGTGCTTGATTTATTAGCAAGAAAAAAGTACTCCTTTCTGGATGGATTTAGTGGCTACAACCAAATTAAAATTTCCCCAAAAGATTGGGACAAGATAACATTTACATGTCTTTGGGGCACATATGCTTATTCTATCCTGCCATTTGGCCTATGTAATGCACCGAACACTTTCTAGAGGGCATTACTAAGTATATTCTTAGACTTTTCCCATGATTCCATGGATATTTACATGGATGATTTCACAACATATTGGAATACATATGATGAAGCACTTGGAAATCTAGAGAAGGTGCTAAAAGGGTGTCATGAACACAACTTATCCCTGAGCCATTAAAAATGTTTCATGATGATGACCTAAGAGATTGTATTAGAACATTTTGTGTGAAATGAAGGAATTCAAGTGGACCCCAACAAAATTGAAGTGATCTTAACACTCCTTGTCTCTCAAAGACAAAAATATGTTAGAAGTTTCCTAGGACATGTTGGGTATTATAGGAGATTCATTCAAGACTTTAGTAAACTTGTAGCTCCACTATTTATGTTAGTGTCCAAAGATGTAGAATTTGAATGGACAATCACTTTTCAAAACTTTTTTGAAGCACTTAAGATAGCATTAACCAAAACCCCTATCTTGAGAGGACCAAATTGGACCTTACCTTTCCACATCCATACAAATGCTTTTGATTTTTCTATAAGAGTAGTACTTGGGTAGAAGGAATGCACAAGGAGTATGTCATATATTACATCAACAAAAATCTACAAGCGGCAGAACTCAATTATATGGTGATAGAGAAAGAAATGTTGGCAATGGTATATGTAGTAAACAAATTTAGGCACTATATTACATGATATCCAATATTCATACACACTTATCACACAACAATCAGATACCTCGTGAACAAACCAATGGTTGGTGGCAGGCTTGTAAGGTAGTTATTGTTGCTTCAAGAATTTGACATCACCGTTATGGACAAGCTAGGAAAAACAAATATAATGGCAAATTTTCTATCCAGACTACCTATCAAATCAAAAGAAGATGTTGATACATTCCTAGATGAGCATTTATTTGCTTTATCTTTGCATACACCTTGGTTTGCAGACATTGCTAGCTCTCTAGTAGCAGGGCAGACACCACCTCATTTTTCCCTAAGAGAAAAGAGATAATTGGTTCACAAGAGTTTTCCTACTCCTAGATAGTTGGATACTTACTTTACATAGGCCCAGATAATATTATGAGGAGATGTATTAGAGAAGATGAAGTATATGACATTCTCAGAGCATGCCATGATGAACCCTATGGGGGACACTTTGCAACAAAGAGGACAACTATTAATATTCTCACCATTGGCTGTTATTGGCCAACTCTTCAGAAGGATGTAGTGAAGTACACAAGGGGCTATAATACGTGTTAGAGAATGGTAAGGCCAACAAAAATAGATTAGATACCATTGTAGCCACAATTAGCAATAGCACCATTTGATAAATGGGGATTATATTTTATTGGCCCAATATTACCAACATCTAATAACAAGGAGTACATGTTGGTATGCACATATTACCTTACCAAGTGGGTGGAGGTTAAGGCTTTACAATTTTATAGGGATGGTAATGTGGAAAAGTTTCTCTATGAGGACATATTTACAAGATATGGAGTACTAAAGAAAATTATCACAGACCAAGGACCCCAGTTTACATTAGAGTTGATCACAAAATTGGTTCAAGAATATGATATCAAACATAGAAAGTCCTCACCTTACCACCCTCAACCTAATGGATAGGTGGAAGTCACAAATAAGGAGATTGAGAACATTCTAACAAAGATAGTACAAATTCATATGAAAGATTGGGTAGCTAGATTGCCTAAGGTAGTTTGGGCCTATAAGACAACTTGGAAAACCACAACATGGTTTACACCATATATGAATTGGTGTATGGAAAGGAAACAATACTTCCTATTGAATCCAAGTATAAAACTTTGAGAACAACTATTCAATTGGGATGGACTTATCAACATCATAGTAGGAGAGATTACGCAACCTCAATGCACTTGATGAAACTAGATGGAAGCCATACACCACACAAAAATTGTTTAGAATCAAAGAAATTGTTGGCATGATCAATTCATCAAAACCAAGGAATTCAATGTAGGTGATTGGGCTCTGCTCTATCTCTCGAGATATCAGGACTACAAGGGAAAGTTACAAACAAGGTGGCTTGGTCCTTATGAAATCAAGCAAGTGTTTCCCAATGGAGCTATACAACTGCATACAATTGATGAAGTCAGGTTCTCCTTATTGGTTAATAGCCACAAGCTAAAGTTGTTTAAGAAACCACTACAAAAGGATGATTTCCTTCTTTCATTAATTCAACAATTTGAGCCTTCGCTTGACAATTCAACTACAACAACTACAAGTTCTACACATGAATCAATAAAGGAGCTACCTATCTCACCTACTGATGTTACACAAGTACAATTTCTCACACAACTCATAAATCACACACTACACAAGGTGACGAGCAACAACAAACATTTTTTGCAATAGTCAGCGAAGCGGTAGGGACCTATAACAACATGCCTAAAGGTGACAATATTTAGAAAGGGACCTATTACTGGAGGCACCCATAGCAATTGTATGGTAGTCATTTCAAAAATCCTTGCTGAGTAATTGCATATCCCTACTTTCCACCTCCATAATTTCACACATGCTGCCTATACACATCCTAACACGTAGCATTACCATCACCTTTTTAGCCTACCATGTATCATACATTTCATTTCACATCCCATCTACCATACATGCCATAGCCTTTCCAAACTATCATTACCACACACCATGCATTCATGTCCCTCAATTCAAATTTCCATTAGGAATAGTCACATCAAATCTCGCTACATGGGTTAATGTCATCTCACAAGCATTCTACAGGTACATGCATTAACTTCTCATAATTAGCATAGAACAATACTTGATTTTCTATATGTTTTAACATTAATTCATGCACGATTCATATCTGATTTGATTTTCCACTTCCTACAATTTAGCCCTCCACTATTACTCATACAATTAAATGAGGACACTTAATACCTTTATTTTGGGGGAGGGACACTCTTAATTTTCTTGATTTTCAAAAAAAGGACCAAAAACTCTTTGTAACCTTTTTTCCATTCTATTTTCCTCCATTTTCACACAAATACAAGCTTAGGGGAGAAGAGAAGGGTTAAAATTAGCTAAATTGAGAAGATACAATGTAGTGGAAGTAGTGTGGTCGGTGTGACAGGCATAAATTGAATCTAGAAATTGAACCTTAACATAGCATAATTGAGGGAATTAGAGAACAATAGTATCATGGGTGGTGACATTATCTAGAGAGAACTAGTAGAACATGCCCAACTATTGGAAGACATGTTGGTACTACCTATTTTATACAAGTTGGTTGGGTAGAGTACTTAAAATTCATAGAGTTTATTGAAGTCATGACACAACAATTTGTTGCCACACTGCAAAATGATGAAGCAACTATAAGAGGTTTAAGGTGGATGCTTTGGATTTTGCCATTGTTGAGGTATCAGGACTACCACGAGAAGGAGAAGAGTTCCCAATGAGGGTAGATGTCATCGCTGCCAGGAATGAATTCAAAGAACATGGAGAAAACCTAGACTCATCGTCTCAAGGTATAAAAATATTATCCTTACCTTGTATATGGACTTCAATAGCTTATTACATAATAAAATACTTAACTTGTGATGGTGGGAAATCATTGTTGTATATAGTCCATTTCAAACTTTTAAGCCATCTTCATCATGATAGCCATGTGAATGTTCCAAAATTTCTTTACAATTTGTTGAAAATAATGAGTTTTGAGTATAAAAGGAAGAGGAGTAACACAACATTGTCACATTTATGCTTACTCACATTGTTGATAAAAAAAGTTTGAGAATTCAATTTCCACATGTTTCTTGGGAGAGTTTCCTAAATTGCAACCGTATCAACACCATCCTTGAAGAACTTGTCCCAGAAAGAGAAGAGGAACCTGTTGTATCAAAAAGGGAAATGCCCTCTAGCTCCCTTGCAGCATCACCTACACACAGCATAGGAGAACCAGAGGAGCAGAGCCTGTAGGACACTCAACCTACAACCTCTGAACAACTAGCAATAGAAAGTACACGAGAGACCCCTACCTCTGGAAAAACACCAAGAACTAGGAAAAGGAAAGGTGAATCTTCTTTTGCACCTACACGGGGGTAGAAGAAATCCACATAGCCTAGGAGGTAGTCACACTAGCTTAAGAGGAAAGGTGTTATGAGAGGGTGAGTCAAAAGGTAGAAGGAGGGAGGTGTTATGGTTGAGATTGACTCATAATTAAAGGGGATGGTAATGAAAATGCACCTAATGCATAGTCATGGCATTTTACAAGAACCTCTTAATTTGATTTAGAGGATGCTTTTGTTGTAAGGAAAACAAACAAAAAAGAACCCCAAAGATCATTGATTCAGAGGGTAATGAGCATACAAGTGAAAGGAATGACTAGGTTTTGGAAAGAGATGAAGAACTTTTTGTTGAGCAAAAGGATATTGGAAAATAATTACAAGAGGCTATGGAAAGGATTAAGCAATTAGAAGGTTTATTGAAAACACACCAATGAAGAGAAAGTGAGATGGACAAAATAATTAAAGAGTTGGAGGAATTTTTTTATAAATTTGAGCATGGGTCTAGGTTGGATGTATTGGCACATTTTGCTATCATAGAAGCAGCCAACAAGGAACTAGTACCCCAGGGGTCCAATCCCTCCACTGTGTGTTCCCTCTGGACCATTTGTAGTGAACTTAGCTATGGAATTGTGGAAAAGAACCCAAGAGTTCTTTGAGAAGAAGGAATGTGAAAAAGAAAAATTTGATTTGATGTCAAAACACACCAAGACACTTGAGAAGAAATATGCAAAAATAAAAAGGTTGAAAGTGAAGATTGAAAAAGTAGCAGACAAGGTTGCACAAATTCTAAAGTGCAGACCTCCTGCAAGAGTTTATGCACTATTTATGTAATAAAAATACTTGTGTATTCAGTTTAGCTAGCTAATTAGTGATTTTCCAATGTCAACGAATAAAAATATTTGTTTTTAGAAACTTTCTAACTCTACATTGGATATGCAAGATCAATTATATGAGTTTTAATTGCATAATCTTGTGCTCTTAGATCAAACAAAATGGAATCCTCTAATTTTTGTGGAGGACGTACAGATTAAAGCACTAGCCTCTTATATCAGGAATGAATAGCAAAGGGGTGAGATCTTGTAGGAATATACTAAAAAGGAGAAATTTGTTGCTCTGCAACTGAGGAAAGAATCCAAAGATCCCAATGTTGTTATTGATGAATAGTTAGAGATCCTAAACTATAAAGGTGTAGGAAGGAAAATAATGAGTGTTAAGAAAAGTGACTACACTAGGATTAAGAAACTAGTTACAGGGCCTATTAATCATACCTTCCAATTTATGAAGAAGAGATGGGAGGAATTAACCCCTGAATTAAAGTAAAAGGAACCTCAACCCCTCTATAATTTTATAGCCATTATTAGAATATCTCACAGGTATGTATACATTACTAGGGACAATGGACTTAAATGGTTTCTATTGACATTTCATCCACCCCTTCTTCTCTACCTAGTGCCACATTGGATAGGGAGGAACCAGGATGAAGTACAAACAATAGAGGACTTGAGGCTAGCAAATATTTCATGCCAAAAAGGCTACTATTTGAGATAGGTTAAGGGAGTTGATGTGGTGATAGATTTCAGGGAAATGACTCTTCAGTACAACCTTCGGTCCTAAATGTTGCTTGAGGACAGGAAAATGCTTAGTTGGAGGGAATGATGAGGCTAATTAATAGCTAGTTTTCTCTTATTTAGTTCATATCTTTCAAACAATTTAAGCTTCTTATTTCATATACATTCCTAAACTTATATACCTTTTATATCTTTTATGCCATCCAAACCAAACTTTGATAAATGATAATATGATTATGATATGATGATGTTTACATAGATGAATGTGTGAATGTGTATGAAATTCAATGTGAATCTATGTTTAATTCATGATTATTAATGGCATGTGTGCTTTAGATGAAACTAACTCCTTGTAGACAGAAGAATTGGAACCCGCAGCAACTAGAGAGCTCATCCCGCACCCAAAGGATTTTAGGCCAATTGTAGGGGAGATTCCAAGAATGCTGAAAATGTGACAGTTGTAAAAATGATGGAAGTGATCATTGGAGTGGTCAATTGTGAGTCATCAAAGCATTCAATAAGATTATGGAGGAAAGAAGAAGTTCGCGGTAATCAGGAAACTAACGTGACTGTTTGCACAAAGCATGTCTCTATCATGCCATTAAAGCAAGATTAAAAACCTATTTATCTTCTTTTATCTTTTTCAGTTATAGTTTTAGTTACAAAGACTTTGTATCTCTCTATTTTGAAGGAGAGTGGATATCTTCATTTAATTTATGTTTTTCAGTCCTTATGCAAATAAAATTCCTCTCGAACCTATATGGTTGGATAAGTGGTTGAGGAGAAGATCTAGTTGGAAGATATGTTTTGATAGTTATAGTTTTTGTTTCATAGATAATATCTTTGTTAGTTTTTTCTTATGCATTCATGAATGAGAAATGTGTGAAGATTCCTATCAGATTGTAGAGTTTAGTTATATGAAATAAAGATGTTCTAGTTTACCGTTATGATTAGTTGAATAAAGTAGCACATATTTGGTTTCTCATGTGGGTACAACAGCTTGAGCAAGGGCCACTCAAGGTACTATTCACCCACCTTCATTTCCGTTGTTAATTTAGATGTTTGCATTATTGCATTCATTTCAATAGATTCTTCATTACATGCACATGAATGATACTTAGACTCATGATTTAAGTTCTATAATGCATCATTGAGTCATTCCTCTAAAGTGAGTCAAGTAACTAGAAGTAAGAATCAAAAGTGCTAGTGAAATTGAAGAGTTCACACTTAACAATTAATAGTTGTAGTGTTAAGCCGAAGGTACCTACAACATCAGTAGCAGATTAAGTTATTTCCTCTATTTTACAATTTATGCTTTATTTTCCTTTTCCAATCTTTACTATTTCCCTGCACGTGTGTAAACCACCTATACTTGATGATATAGGTCGTGTAAATTATGTGAATGAACATATAGTGCCGACATCATCAAAAGCTTACGAAGCCCTAGTTGATAATTTAATTGATTCTTTGTAAGGGTTTAGTGGATTGTTCAATCAGGAACCCATCCTTTGAATTGTGTGTCTAACACCAAGTTGACTAGTAATTAGTGAGTCCAAGTTACACCTTGCTTCAAAGAGGGGCCAAATATAGACACCTAAAAATGTATTGGCTATATCACACATCTTGATTTCATGTATTAACATCATTTTCCTCATTTTCACCCAATTCCTCTATTTGATTAAATAAGTTATAATTATTTAAAATTCACTTTGTTCCTTTATTATTCAAATAATTAAGGTTATTTGATTAATTTATCATTTTCATTCTAATAACCCCTCTTGATTAAATAATTCCTAATTATTTAATTAAAAGTATTAATTCCCTTCATCCTCACAATTAAATGATTTTCATAATTGTTTAGTTGGATAATTTTCCTCCAACTCTCCAACTTACACAAGGAATATTCCTTTTTCAAATTCAAATTCTTCCCTTCAATTCAAAATATCTCCAACCTATTTCTATGAAATAAGGGATATTTTTGGGCTCTCATGAATCCTCAACCATTGATCCTCCTTGATCCACATTAACCTACTTGGTTCCCTCTCATCCATTGATCATCATATCAAATCTTAAACATTGATCAGAATTTCCAAAATCTATAAAACAAAGCCTCTCCTCTTCATAATTTAGGGATTCACAATATTCATAGAATCCTTACTCTCTCAAATTCTTAAGCCAACTTTAAGCAATTTGAGAACTTTTTATGAATCACCCCTCTTCAACCAAGCTTTTGCAAATGGATTAGGAAAATTTGAGAAATCCACATCACTACAAGTTTGCATCAAATCCATAATGGGATTGGAGGTTTTATTGTCATTTGATTCAATTGTTTGGAATTAAGTTTCATTGATTTAGTTGAATCTTTATAGAAATGTTAAATGAATTTCATTGAGTATGGCTTTTATTCAATCATTATCTTGTAAAATTTAAATGTTTTAAGATCTAATTGCATTTATTTAGTTCTTAATTGATCATGTAAGCTAACCAGATGACACAATGGATGATGAAGATAGGTTGGATGGGTCTATATTAGATGATGAAGATGAGGCAACATCATTATTGGGTACTTGATGAGATTTTTGATATTTTACCTCTATGTTTTTGTAATATCGAAAGGGAAAGGATCTCCATAAATGGTTACCTCAATATCATTGTAGGGAAGTTTTGAGTATTGGTGATAGGTGGATGGGATGACTTGCATGACATGTATCCATGGTGGCCTACAAGAATGTTTTAAGGGAGATTAAGTTCCAAGACTTGGCATATAGTATGTGTTATGGTCAAACCAACTTGATTAGGCAATTTGATTATTCCTTCATACGCATGCTCAATATCATCATATGCTTTTATTGTGATATTTTTTTGTGCATTGATGGCACCATAAAAATATCCCAATTGTTTTATTAATTTGAGGGTTCAAATATTCAAGCCCGCTTCACCATGTATTATGACTCTTTTGATTTTATGTTTATAGATGAAGACTTCTAGGCATGGAGCTTTATTATGGTATGTGGTGGATGGAAGATCTCTTTTAGTGAATACGAGGTGATGGGACGAAGTGATGTGCCCTACCATGGCTTGGAATTTCTCACTATCTATGTTAGTGGGCACGAAGGATTCTTGAAGTGCCTCCTCAAGGATCTCTTTATATGTGGGAGATGTACGAAGAAGTTCTTGGATGGAGATTTGAGCTAGTATTTTCCTTAGGTGCTCTAAGAGGGTGTATTCAAATGAAGAAAAAGGTGTTGGTTGGGATCCTTGGAGATTAACTTTACCATAATGTGTGGTGACTTTACATTCAGAAGTTTTATTTGTTATGGTATGGTAGAAAATTGGTTATTGATTTCTTCAATATGACCCACAATGAAATTATATGAATAGTTGACATTGTTATAATTTTTTCCCTTATTAGAGCCATTTTTATTTATATGGTAAGGGATTAGATCCTTGCAAATGCTAATATTGTTATTGGATGAGTTCCTAGGAAAATCTTCAATATTGATGTCTCTTAGTCAACAAGATCTTTAATGAGAAATTTAAATTTCATGTAATCAAGTGTCTTATGACCTTTAACTCTATAACACTCACAATATTCATTATATTTATACCATGAGGGTTTAAATTGTGGTTCATCATATTATCTGAGTTTTGGAAAATTAATAAGATTAGACTAGATCATTTTTTTGAAGGTAGATTCAATTCTAGTTTCCCTAAGGGAGTATATTTTTATCTTGGGTTGTTGATATGTCTAGATTGTCCTCTTGAAAGAGTCACATTTTGGTTGTTTGGTTGCATTATTTTATGATGGTTTTATGTTTTGTACAAATTTTCCATCTACTACACCGTCATTGAGAACATTTTTGTTTTTAGCCCATAGGTGAGGTTTGTCATTATAATGTGAACTATTGTATTTTCTTTCCTTGTAGATTTTAACAAGACCCTTGGCGATGAGATATTTTTAAATAGTTATCTCTTTCTCTATGATTTCATCAAATGTGTTAGTGCATTGCACTTGTAAGTAAAATCCCATTTCTCGATTTATATTTTGAACAAATATACTCACAAGTTGGTTTTCAGGAATAGGCCATAGGAATTTGCTAGCCATATTTCTCTATTGTTGTTGAAAGACAACAAATGGTTCTCTATTTTATTATTGTATGTTGTTTTTTTACAGGGGTAAATGCTTGTGACTCGGAGCTATGAACCGGTGAGATCACAAATGGGGTACCTCATCCCCAACATAAACACTCAACAATAACACCCAAATGGGATTTGAACCCTAGTGGAAAGAACAACAACACCACATGTAAACCATCACACTATGCCAATACCAAAATTGAATTTTGTTGTGTGTTCCATAGGTCAATCATGGAGATTTCATATTCAATGTTATATGAGAAACGACTGGTAGTTTTTCTACCAAATGATGAAATTTTTTAATCCCATTTGGTAAATGAGAGAAACATTCAATTTCTTGTCCTCTTAAACTTTCAGGAAAAGAGGAACATTAAGTATGTGTTGTTGTAGGAAACCTCTCGGTAAGTTATGTAAAATTCTTGTATATGTTCACATGAATCACCTCTTCCCTCATACTTTTCAAATTTAGGAATTTAAAAATTGTGAGGGAAAGGTGTCATAGGGATTGATCTATCAAATGGATAAGAACATATATATTCAAGTTTTCCCAAGTTTAATGTTAACTATTTTCTTTTACAAGCTTTGGATTTGTTGTACCAAGTCATTTGTAGGTGTGATAGTGGACATATTGGTAGGATTTTGAATGATAAAAAATGAGTGTCCATAGATTATTGATGTTGTTGGATGTTGGGTGAAATGAATGAAGGATTATGATTTTGGGGGATATATGTGTTTGTAGGTATGGTGAACATGGAATATTATGAATGATTTGGGATGTATGTGTTTGTAGGTGCATTGTATGGAAGACTGGGAGGTATATGGGATGTTTGTGTTTGTAGGTACGTTGAATGTAGAATATTGATAGGTGTATGGAATGTTTGCGTTTGTAGGTATAGCGAATGTGGAAGACAGAGATGTATATGGGATGTTTGTATTTGTAGGTTCAGTGAATGTGGAAGATTGAGAGGTATATGAAATGTTTGTGTTTGTAGATATGGCGAATATGAAAGATTAAGAGGCATATGGAATAATTTTGTTTGTGTTTCTAGGTATGGTGAATGTGGAAGATTAAGATTTGTATGGTATTGATGAAGAGATTTGATGGTTAGGAAGAGATGTAGTGATATGAATAGATGGGATGGGTCCTTGATAAAGTGGATTGACAATATTTTTTAACAAATCTTGTTGAGCGGGTGTCAATTGAAGGTATGGAAGGCCAGATTCTAATGATTGGAATGTAAATTTGGAGTGTGGAGATGTTGACCAATTATGGTATGGGGATGTTTTTTTATTGGTATATTGGATGAATTTGTTCCCTTTAAGTTATGTGATGAAGTGATGGTTGTAGGGACTTGTTCCCCAACTATGGCAATTCCAAAATAATAAGGTAGCTTCACACCTTTTTGAGCTAGCATAAGAAAATATCTATAGGATCTAAAGCAAGAATATTATCAATTATGTCAGGGTCTTGTTGCATTTTGCGTAATTTCATCGGTAATAATTTAGAGGCATCTTGTGTGTTGTCTCCTAAAGTAGGAATAACCCTTGAAGAATATGGTTGTGGTGTTTTGTAAGCATTTGGGGTGAATATATGAGAAGGCATGACAAACTCATATTGATTATCACACATGGTTGTTATGTTTGGCTTTGATTGGTTAGATTCCATGAGCTTATTATGTTGAGACCTTGTGATAGAAATACAAGTTTAAAAACCTTGGTAAGTAATGTGTGAGCTAAAAAATTGATGGATGTGAGGTTTTGGATTTTTTAAGGAAATGATTGGATTTGGAAAAAGAACGGTGGTTTGGAATTTTTTTGATGTTTTTGATTGATAAAGGATGGTGTTGGGTAAAACCACAATATACCAAATTTAATCTAGATCTTCTAGTGATGATAATTACTAGGATATATGGATGATTTTACTTGAACTAGACTTGTGAGTCCAAGCAAAAGGATAAGGAGTGGATTTTACCAACTTTAAAGTATCCAAAGCTCCTGAGCTAGTTCATCCACTAATGACATGAACTAACTCAACTCTCTACTTGAAATAGGCAATTTTTCAAGCAAAAAGGTAAGCTAGAGACAAAAGATAGATGATATAGATTAGACTTTAACTATTTTGGTTGTTGTATGTAAGATTGGATGAATGATTGGGGATATGCATAATTTTTTTTCTTGGACAAGTCTAGGATAGTGGTTCTAAGGTTCAAAAATATGAGATGAGATGTTTGGATGGATAGGCTTGACTCATAATTCTATTGAGGGATGAAGATGATAGACTTAGCTAGGATGTTTTAGGTCTTGTTCTAGGTTTACCTGGTCAAAATTCTAAAACTTATTTTTACAATGTTTTGGAAACTTCGGGATTTATCAAAAGTGTCAAAGTATTGATCATATGCACATAAATATAACTCAAAAGCACAACTTTGTGAGAGAGGTGTACATGATAGTAGGTCAAAGGAGTTGAAGATTTGATTAAAAGTGTGTATATAACTTAGAAGCACAATTGTGCTAGAAAAAAGCATAAGAAGATAAGTCAAAAGCACCATAGAATAAATTATAAGTGTAGGTATATGGATCATAAGCACATCTTTGTCAGAAAAATTCATAATATACTAAATAAATAGTGCTACAGAATAGCTTAGAAGCACAAGTTTATGAATCAAAAGCATAACTTTGTATAAAAAATGTATTCCTACAAGTGGATGACTATTTGGATGGTTTATTTTTGGCAAGAGACAAAAGAAAAAACAAGATTCCTAATGACTTTTCAAGGTATCAAGGTTGAATGATTTTTACAAGTTTTCACAAGAATACATGCCAAGCACATTAGCATCCCTAAAATTATTCAAGTAGGTGTGCCTTTATAGTGTAGGTTCACATAATAAAATATCTCAATGAGTCAATAGGTAGGGGTTTGGTAGCATAGGTTGACCTTTCCCCTTGCTTTTGAAGATTTGACACCTTTAGCACAAAGATTTTTTATGTCTTCTCAAGGAGGTACATGATGAATTTTGGACTTGATATTGAACCTTGCACCACGCTATTAAGATGAATGAAGGTCTTAAAATTTCTAAATACAAGTCTCTCTATGGATTATATGAATTGAGGTCTCTCTACAAATGCTTGATTTTAGGAGGGTCTCTCCTATCCTCTTCACCAAATGAGTCTCGATGGATTGAAGGTCTCACAACTCAGCCAAACACAACAATATCTCACTCTTGAGGTATAAATTTCACTCTCCCCCTTATATACCTCAACAAAAAATATGGTTGAGGTCATCTCTTTGGGTGATGGAATCCCAAACCAAGCCTCCTAAAGGGAAAGGTTGATGCTAGTGCTTTTAATCCCTAGGCTCGCACAAAACACAAGGGAAGAACATACACAAGCTACGTCAACCTTAGGTTTTGAACATTAAATAAATAAATAAACTAGAAGGTGCTTTTGATCTCCAGGCTTGCAAGTAGAGTGAGGAGAGAGCATACACACCAATTAGCCTACACAATCACACAAAACATGTTCATTGTCCCTTAAGAAATTAAAGTGTGCAACTACTCTAGTGAAAACAAATATATTAAATTTGACAAACATCTTGCAAAAAAATTATGTCAATAGTCCGCAATTTGTGTTCTTCTCAATGATATCCAAACTACACCACTTGAATGAATTTTCAAGATAACAAAAAGTTAGTTGAAAAAACAATTCTCATAAATAGAAGTGCCAAATTACAAGTCAAATGCACAATTCCAAAATCAAAAGTGCGAAAGTAACAAATAAATGTATTAAAAAATATAGCAAATGTGATAAAATAGTAGACAAAAGCACAACTATTCCTCACATATGCACAATTTTGCATGTTAGACGTGTGAGCTTATCTCTCAAAAGTGCCAAAGTTTCTATAAATAAATATCTTGCACATAGAGAATAGAAATATGTGTCAAAAGATTGATTAGATGTGCCAACCTATTCCTACAATTAAAAAGATCTACAAAACTAAAGATAAATACTGCAATAATGAATAAGTAGACAAATTCATAATTTTGGCAAGGGTTAGTTGAAAATCAACAATCCTTAGATCGTAGAAAATAATATTCTACAAGCAAATATAAATGAAATTTAATCAATGATGAACAACAACCAAGGATTTTTTTAGTGGTGAATCTTCACCAATTGGTGAATATTACATATCAGCCAAGTCGAAATTGGCGAATAAATCTCACCCAACAGGGTGGCCAAATCACTCAAATTTTATGAATTATCGATCCAATGCATGGCTATTAACCATCGATTTATTTATGAGGCATATTTAAGTAATAAATTCTCTATAACAAACTACATGTTTCAAATGGACCGATTAAAATTTTCACCTAGAATCTCGAAAGCATGTAATAAATCACCTACATATTCACCAATACTATTAAAACAACATTATGTATCAAGACCCATTTCACCAATTATTTTTTAATGTAATTGGCGAAATGTGTCCTCTGAGGACACATTTTGCCAATTACCAAGAAACCTCCATGCTAATCGTAGGGCCATAATCGCCTTGAAAATTACAACATATGTGTTCCATCAAGGTTTGATTCACCCAACAATTAAATGTATCATTGTATAATCACGCAGGATTCACCAAATTTTTAATATACCATTTAAAAATCCCACAAAATTCACCAAATATGGATTGATATAAATACAATTGAAACTGTCATTTATTCTTACACATTTTGTTCAGTTCTAAACTTGTGAGCTCTCAATTCGAAAGTTAGACTTGGAACCTTGAAGTGGATTGTAGGCAAGTTACAAACTTGCAACATAGGAATTCTTGCATTAACAAATAATAAGTTAGTGAAAACCTAAACTTAAAGGTAAGTGATCATTTCTTCATAGCGTTATAAGATTTATTTATCTCCTTTACATTCTTGCTTCAATCTTAAAGATGATATTGAGTAGGGAATGGGATCTATATTCTATTTCCTTCTTAAACACGAAGACATTTTTTTCCAACTTTTATTTGAAGTGAGAGATCAAGATGTTGAGCAACAAGTGCAACAAGGGTAAGAATCCTCAGGGTGGTGAAGGGATTGGGAGGCCATCAAAATGCCCAAAACGTAGAGTTACCATACAATATTACTTTAGAATTGGCAATGCTTCTGATCCATCAGATCAAGATGGAGCTACATCATCAACTCTTCCACCAAATATTAATAAAGAAGACATTCACAATACCTCATTGCCACCAGAAGGTGGGATTGTCATTGAGTTAAATGAGTCAAATGAGGATGGAAATACCGCAAAAGATGTTCCAAGGGATACCCTTGTTAGCTAGAATGAGATAATTGACTTGTATGAAAATTTTGGGCTCGTAGATGATGTTGGTAGCAAGAAAAGAAAAGGTAAATAAAAAATGGGACACGAGTGGGAAATGACAAGTAATTTTCAACTTGATTGGGTGTCAAAGTACCCATTCAACGAAGCAGTGGAGAAAGCAAACAAAGATGAACCTCCAATAGAATGCAAGTGTATGATTTTTAGTTGGAAATTTAAAAGATACAAGAAGTTGTAGCTAAATCTTGACACTATAGAAAAGCATATTGGTAAAGTTTATCAAAATCAAATCATAGACGGAAAGGAACAATCAGTAGTACGATGGAAATCAAAGGAAGAATGGCTTCATGTTTAGTATGCTACAAAATATGAAGAGCATAAGCAAAAAATGTCAAAGCTTGCTGCATGTGGAGGTACAATTGAGGCTCAATTTGGAAAAGTAATGGAAGGAGCACAAATGGAAAAAATTATTCAGATGAGTGTTGTTTTTCATATTCTGTGCAAAGGGAATCCTATGATAGACTACCCGAAATATTTTAATTTATTATTTTTTGGGTGTTCCTCACTTTCCTAGCGTACATTGGTCAATAAACACTAGATGGGAATGGGCAAGTTGTCTTGTTGTAGTGGAAAAACAAGATTTAAAGGAGAAAGTAACAGAGTCAAACTTCATTGCATTATCTTTAGATGAAGCTATTGCAGTAGATAATACTTCTTGGGTCTATATGCATGTGTATACTGTGAAACATGTCTGCCAAGCTCATCTTCTTTGTGTTCATAAAATGAAGGACAGTTCAAAATCACAAAATTTATTTGAACTAGTCAAGAAATATTTGAATGAAATTGTAGGTATAGATGACTTGACAATTTCCAAAAAGTTAATGTGCGTAGGAGTGGATGGAGTTGTAGTAATGCAAGGTCACAGGACTCATGTTTGCACAAAGTTAAAAACTACTTATGCACCATACATTCTTGGCATTCATTGCATGGCCCATAAAATTAATTTAGCATTTAGAATTGTAAGCAAGTATCCTATAGTATCAAAAGTTGAAAATCTAGTTTGCAAGCTCTACGCATACTTCTGTTGAAGTCCCAAATGTTTCATAGAATTTCAAAATTTAGCTGAGGGAATAATAGTAGGAAATAAGCTTCTTAAGGATGTTGATACCAGATGGATCTCCTTGCATGGACCAGCACGAGTTTTTTCAGAATATCGATCCTTGATTGGAGTAATGTACGAGCATCGCAACACAATAGACAAAGCTCCTAACCTCTTACATAGGTTAAGTGATATAGAGACACTCTTGACTTTAGCTATTCTTGTCCCCATGCTAGATGAAATGAACAATCTTGTGAAGAAATCCCAAGACAGTTCTATGTATATCTATGAATTTACCAAACTACGTAGAATGACATGCATGGCCCTTGATAATCTATATCTAGAGCTAACTTCTAAAAGCCCAATTTTTTTAAGCTAGTAGAAAATTACAGATTTGAATCATCCTAAAAATTATTTACAGTTTAATGCAAGTGGGCACTTATGTGTCTATGTACGTGGATTTGAGATACCAATGTACCATTGTAACACAGTTAGGCACTCTATCAGAGAAGTACATGTTACAAAGGAAGCTTTTAACGACATTGTTAAATATGTTAGTGATAATTTAAAGGAAATTGCAAAATCTCTTTCCACAGAGATTTATAATAGATTTCCTCAAGAAGAAATAATTGAAGCCGTGACTATTGTGTATCCTCAATTTTGGATTCAAGGCAATTGAGATAGCTGAAGCTATTTTCATGATAAGTAATTATCTTAGTCAAACACTTTTCGAAAAGTGTAAAATACAATGAGTAGACAATAGAAGGAATTACAAATGGAGATAAGCTTAAACAACAATGTAAGCGTTTTACAAGAAGTATGATGGACCAGTTTGATTCCATGGAGAAGCCCTTTGAATCGGGATCAATAACAAACGCTTGGACAACCTTAGATCATAGTGAAATATTGCGTGGTTTGATATCAAAATATTTCAAACTTGTTGATTTATGTCAAACAATGATATTGGGGTCGGTGGAGGATGAGAGTTTTCAGTTCATTAGCATTTTTGAAATCAAAGATAAGAAACAAACTACACAAGAATTTGGAAAATTACTTGAGGGTGTTTGGAATTGCGTATAATGTCAAAACTTTTCCTTTTTAAAGGGCACTCACAATCTAGAGGTCCATATGTAAAAGAAGAGGGTTGTGCAACACTCCAAACACTAGTAGTGGTGGCACTGGCAGTGGGACAAATGATAGTGACACAATGAATGTTGAATTTGAGACGTAGGGAAAATAAAATGAAGACCAGACTCAAAATCAAGATGACTCTTTTAATTTATCTCAAGTTGAACGTTAGTTTGAGGACCCTAACTTGATTTGGAAAATGGAAGTGAATTAGCAGTTTTTAGGTATTTATACTACACTTATGAATCATATTCCAAACTCTAGTCGATGATATTTTATATTGTATTCCATGAAATTGTGAATCATTGCACTTCATGATATTTTATTTTATATTGCACTTCATGAAATTTTATTTTATATTGCACTTCATGAATTATATTCCAAATTGTAGTTGATGATATTTTATATTGTATTCCATGAAATTGTGATTTTATATTTTATATTATATTCCATGCTATTGAATTTGATATGTGATTCTACATCATTTTTCATAGTTTATGAATTATTTTGATCAGTGCCTTATCCAAAATTGGGTCAAAAAATTAAATATACTCCTACAACATACCAACTCATAGTCATGGCTTCTTATAACCTCACCACCTTACAATGAGAAACCAAACAAAGAACAACACTTATCACGCTACTTACAAATTCCTATTGCATTTCCATTCACACAACTTTGATAAATAACTGAAAGGAATATTAATCCATTCCTTGAATAGAAGCTAATAGTTCAACATCCATAACATAAGTAGATGATGTGATATGACAACTTATAAATAACTCTTGATTATTTTGAGTCAAAAGATAGTGAATATAATACTAGAGAGCAAGATAGGTCGATACTCAAAATTAAAAAAATACACTTAAGTATTTGAGTCATCTTTTGTTATTATAGAGCAATATTACAACATTTCCTATATGTGCTATCAAATAGCTTAAACTATGTAAAAAGAGCTTACAAAGAATGAGATGAAAGATCAAAAAATCAAAATGCTTTGAAATTTTGAATGAGGCTCAGGATTCCCTTATATAACATAAGGGAAGCAACAAGCAAAGAAGTGAAGAAACTCATCCCAAAACTTTTTGACAACCAAATTCTCAAATAGGAGGCATAGGATTAAAAGCATGGATCCACTCACAGGCTGAGGTAAAAAATTATACTTTTCATTCCATTCCTTAAACATATCCTCAAAAGGCCAGTCATGAGCTAAGATATTTTCTGAATTCTCCAAATTTTGATGATACTTGGCATCAAGTAAAGCATTGGTCTCTCTACAAAAAGTTTCCATCTTTTTTTCTGCATCGACCATCATGTTTGAATAAGAATCAAACTAATTTAAATCATTTTTTTCATCTTTGCAAATCAGAGGGAAGAGTGTGGGGATTAGATTATTGAAACTATCCTTCCATTTCTCTAGGGTCTTCAACTCCCCATTATCTTCTAATAGGCGGGGTACAACCCTTTTGTCAACATTTATGATTTTGTGTCATCTTGACAATCTCAAAAGTAAGATAGATACCAAGTGGGGCATCAAATGTGTTTACAGATCCCTTATACATACCTTCCAAAGATGAAAATCTAGGATTCCATTATTCAAATATACATTTGATCCGCTCTTGATCCCAACTTACTCTAGTAATGGAATTTCTCAAATTCAGATATGACACATGGGTATTTTCCAACCTTCTTAAGATTTTAGACAGTCTATGATCTAGGATGCACGTTGCAATGCACACATTCTCCTTTTGTTGATTCTATTGAGCATTATTCAACAACTCTTCCAACATTTGAATCTTTTCTTTAAGCTCTATGTTTTCAATGATCACATGAGCAACGGGGACTATAGAAGAGGAGCCTGCTTCCTGCACACTTTCAAGAAGGGATTTTTGTTGAGTCAATAATACTTCCTACTGATTGTAAGCTTTCATGAGATCATTATGTTCCTTCAACACTATATTATGTCTATCTTGCAACCTTTGAACACTGGCTTCATTAAACTTGGCAACATCTACCACTAATGCAGCGGCTTCAGGGGCAGAGGTGTCAGACACCCTCTTTACAATCAAGCTCCCTTTGATACCCTTACCCTTTGATGCTTCAACAATCAGAGGCTTGTTTGTAGTTGGGGAAAGGGCTCGGATTGCAAGGGGTTCCTAATGTTCATCAAACCCTGATCATGATAATGCCATCTTTGCCTCCTCTTATGTGGAGAAAACTTCTCCTTCTTATTTCCTAATAGTATCAATGATAATTGCAGAAGAAATGTCCCATTCAGGGACCAATAGCAATCCACTATCTTCCACCATTCTTCTCCCTTTGTTAGGCGTAATTTTTTTGTACTCAAAATTTATTTCTCCCATTACCTTTGCAGCTACTTCATCATACTTTTCTCCAGGCACATTTGATTGTGCCAACTAAACTCTTTTAAGGTACTCCTCCCTCTTTGATCTCAAAACAAACTTTTTAAACGCCTGGGATTTTATAAAATCATCATCAAACATGAATTATGTACAAGTAAATTCCCTCACATCATTGAGGCTATCTCTCCCCATAGCCACGTCCAACCCGAACCTTTGCTAAAGAAGGACAACAATATTTGGTCTTGGGGGGATGGCATATATTATTGAATTTCATCCATGGTGATATGAACATCTTCACTTTCATCTGGATTGATGGGATTGTCAACCAACAATGGCGGTTGCTCAACTTTCATCCTCTTTTGTGGTTGCTCTCTTTGGGGAGAATCAGAATCCACACTGATTGTTTGAGGGTCAGGGGAAGGAGAGGGAGTGACCTATGGTGGGTTTGATTGCATATTTTCTTTAATAATAAGCCCTTGGGGCCTTCTGATAGAAAGCTCATGTCTAGGCCGCTTTGCTGGTTTCTCTTTCAAGATAGGGGCCTTACCTACAACTCTATCAAAATTCTTCAACACCGCCTCAATCTTGGAAATTGGGTCAACAATATCAAAAATTGCTCTACGATAATCCTTATCATTCTTTATCCTTGCAGCCTCTACCTTGTTGAATGCAAACCATTTTGCCTTACTATTTTTTACCTCAAATTCATCCTTACAATTTCTTATGACATTTTCCTTTAAATCAACCTGATGATGAAAATCAGACCTTTTGAACCTTTTCCTAACCTCATGTATGGAACCTTCAGGATCAAAATCCCTAACATTTAATTGAGATAACCTGTATTCCCCAAGCATTTCTTTTAGCCTATCTAAGCCTACTCTAGTAAAAGTGAAATTTGAAAAGGCAATAACATAAGGGAAAAAATACCCTTTCTTTTGTTTGCCTGAATGAAACTAATCAATCTCATTCAATTGCAACATAATTTCCATGAATGCCAACTTGGGTGACACATATCTGGGTAGCACATGGGGGCCTTTAGGGCACCCATATATTCTAATAACAATTGAGTTGTCATTGAGGTAAAAATCTCCCCAGTTATGTTGTACTCCTAACTCCAGCCTCATCTTTTTGGGCCTAAGAAAATCCAAAGTTTCCTTGTGCAATCTAACTCCAAGTAGACTCTTAGATCCAACCTTGCCATGACTTGTCTTACAAAGCAATTGTAAAAAAAATAGTTGGACTCATTATAATGTTTGTCCAAAATATGGGTCTAACATTGCACTGGGAGATCGTTGCTCTCTTTATCTTTCATGTTCAGTTGTAAAACTCCGCTAAATGATCTTTCCCTTTGTATACAAGAATAATTCAAAGGAGAGAATACCACATGAAATTCACCTTTGTCTCCTTACCACCTTTGGTTTCTCTTAATGTCCACCATCCAATTGTGAATAACATCAACTAAAAATTTGGCATATACAAAGTCACTATTGACAAAAGGATATTGTATATCAACAACCATATACATAAGAGGTGTCTCCATTTTTGAGCTTTCATATTCTCCCAACACCTAAAATTTTGCCCAAAATGTTCTTCTAAAATAGTCTTCAAAAGACTTGACATGTGATGCCCCCTCAGTTTGACTTTGTTTGGACAGCTACTTGGACTGTATCTAGACCTTATGATATTGTTTGCTAGACTTTATGATACTGTTTGTGAGACACTAGGATACTGTTGGATGTTATTCAGATATTGTGATACTTTGATGATTAGATATGGTGACTATTTGATGACACTCTGATACTTAGTTTGATGATATTGTTGACATTGTGATATTTGATGTTTCTTACTTATATCATGTTAGCAGATTAGTTAATTGCTTATTTGAGTTATCATGGATATGATGTTATGTATTGTTAGATGTATGCATTATCATGTTTTGATATCAGTTGTTTATGTATTGGTGTTGGGGAACAGTGTCGCATCACTCACTTGTGAGCGCCCTACGACTCTGTGATTTCTCCTTCACGATGTGATTGACTGTTTTCTTTATGCAGATGTTCGACCCTATGTTTTGCTGCAGGCTGCAGGTATAGGGCATCGACTCCACCTGATTATCAGGTTTGAACATGCTAGATCCCAATGGAGTTGTTGTTTTGGAGGTAGCATTGGGTCCCCCACATCGAGCCATCATCCTCGTCGAGGATGAATCTTTGTTGTCACATCCTGTTTGTAAGTCAGTTGTGTTGGTTCATCTCCGTTATTGTCGTTTTACCTTCGTTTTGCTTTTGGTTGGTATTGTTTGACTGTTCCATCATTGAGTCATGCTCGTGATTTGTGCTCTGTTGATTATTACATTAAGTGTAAATTGTCAAGTTGTAGGCTTTGGCTAATAAAGATAAAAGTCTTTATTAAACAAATAATTAAATTAAAGTAAAATGGTGAAGGTATTTATTTAATTTTAGTAAAATTAAGATTTATTGTCTAAAACAAATTATTTATTTTATATATATATATATATATATATATAATTACTAATGTGTTTGTATAAACAAATTTCATGAAAGAAAATTAAAATAATAAATTAATAAACTAATGGGTTGTTTATTTGACCATTGTATGTAAAATTTGAGAATGGGTTAAAGTTTAAAAGAAAGATAAATAAATAAAAATTTGAAGTGGAAGGAAATTCTCAGAAAAGAAGGTAATTAAAGTAGTGGAGGTTAATTAAAAAGGGAGTGGAGTTAACTAGAGAGGGGCAATTGGATTATTTTTCTGGGATGCAGAAACAGATTCTTGAATGCTTGCCATGAACAACCTTCTTGGGGGTTTTTCTGGAAAAACTTGTGGAAAGGTTGGAAAATTTAGGGAATTTGTAGGTTTTACAGGAACAAAGGGATTCAAAGTGTTTAGAGTTGCAAATTGAAGAGTGGGAACTTGGAAGAAGCTGGAGCTGCAGCTGGGACTTTGGATCCGACAACAATTTTTAGCTTGATTGCACGAATCATTCCAAGTTCCTCCATTTCCCTTCCTGTTTACATTTCAATTAGGAAATAAATGTTAGTTTGAAGATATTGTAAATCATTGATTCTAGTTTAATTAATCCTAAATTTAAAAGAAAATTCAAGAAAATGAATCCTCATAAAAGAATAGATGGAAACAGTATTTTCTGTAGACTTATATTCTCCTATGTTCAAGCTTTTGTGTCTTTTGTTGAAACTATAGATTGTGAGGGATAATTAGTATCAGGAATAAATCTCCTGAAACTCAAAAGATTATTGAGACAAATGCATAGCTTTTTATAGTGCTTCCATTCCTTATATAGTTCTTTGGTCTTCTTCAAATACTGTATCCATACTCTAAGTCAACACTTTCCAGCTTCATGTACATGGCATCACTCCTGCAAGTCATCTCTCTCTAATAACTGTGGTCTTAGCTTTCTCAACATCTAAGGTCTCTATTTCATAGAAGTTTTTACTGTAGATGGTGTCACCCTGTTATTTCCAATCTTCTTATAGAATCTGATTCTTGTATGCTTCATTCAAATTCTCCTAGTTTGCAAGAGCATTATATGTATTCTCTGGTAATTAATAAGGTGTTCGAGTTGTTGGTATGTAAAAACTCGTTTGGTTCGGGTTAATATTTCTTGTAGATATCGTGGCTTTCCATACATTGGGCATTTCATGGCTTTCCCAGACATTGGGCAGTCTGTTCTTAATCTTCTTGTAATTACCAGAGTATACGGTGAATAACTTCTTATCACTTCTTTAAAATTTAGTGTATGCGGACTATTCTTTTGTAGCAGCCATATGGATTTGTAGGAGTTCATATTAATGTCTTTGTGGCATCGAATTCAAGTGGTAGGTAATTGGTCTGAGTGGAATTTAGCCTTACTGAGTCGTATGCACATAAATACCTTTATAAACTGATAGTTATTAGATATACATTATTTCATATATTGGTTATTCTATTAGTTATTTAGCTTCAAGGTATAAACTTTTCGTCACTCTAGTTGAAATATCTTTTAAATGTCATGTTTTGTTCTATAAATTGCGCTCTTTGATGTCTTGGACTGCCATTGTTAAGTATCAGCATTTTGCATGGCAGTGTGGCTGTTAGTAAACCCGTCTATCCATTGCATCCCTTTTTACACACGCACACACACATATATATAATGTGTGCGTATGCATGATATCAGCCTTTTCTTTGATGTTTAGTTAACTGTTCTATTCGATTTACTTTGAATTATGTAAGTTTTGATTTTAATAAATATACAAATATAATATATATATATATATGTGTGTGTGTGTGTGTGTGTGTGTGTGTGTGTGTATGAGCTTGTACGTTGGTAATGTGGTTAATATTAAAATATTTCTGCATCTATGTATTTTATTTAAAGAATAAATTAAGGGAAAAGTGTTGAAGGATTAATAAACTTTAATGAGATAAACAATAAGTAATGTACAATACTAGAAAATACTTTTGGAGTTGATAAATAAGTTATAATCACAAATGGATATTTGTAATACAATTTTTTTTTCTCTTGTACTCGCATGGCATGAGTTTGATAGTACGAAAAGTGATTGGCTATGGTTTAGAAATGAATGTGGGTATGGAGTTATGTATAATTCTTTCCTTGTAATGAATCCTAGATTCCTCCAGAGGCTAGGGAGTTCTGTCCTCTTAAGGAAATCTTGATTATTTGGGTATTGGAATTCTTATATTATTTATGATGATGTTGAATGTTTGACTTGCATTGTAAGTTTAGTTTGTGATGGAAACTTTTGTAACTTGTGAATGGGAAGGATTGTGCTCGTCCTGTGTTTTGTATCGAGTTTTGAGTTGTGCAAGTGGTCTCGTTTTTAGCTTCAATGGTTTTCGGTGGTTAGTAGGGGAGTGGCTTCCAATGGGGGCCGGTGCACAAAGTGGTGCTTGGATAACCCATGTGGAATTTTTGTAAACAAGTGATAACATAAAATAAACTAGGGGGAATGGGTAGCTATAACATTAACAAAATAAGTACCTCACTAAGGCTCAAGTGCTCGTATAGGCTTGAGGTGAGACAGGAAGGCCTGGAATGGCACAATCAACTGCCTCATCTCCATGAGAGGTAGGTTGATTTTGCATGGTTGGCATGAGGGGTCGGAGATCGATAGAGGCTACCAAGATAACCCAAGATGGGGGTCGGTGCCTAGGAAGATCTACCTGGATAACCTATGGCCAACTATGTGATGACACTTCCCCTACGAAAACCATGTATCTCTTTGTCTTTGTTTTACCTTAAACAATTTTGTGCCTCTGGATGTTAGTCCCCATTATTTGATATTGTTCTTCTTGCATTTGTGTGTCATGTTAGCCTTGTGAAGTCTTTAGTCCTTTGTCTGTCAGTGAAGGTGGGGCCCTTTGCTACCTCCTAGCACGGGGGGTGGACCTTTGGGTCCACACAGTTGGGTGGAACGTGTTTTGTTCTCCATTGGGTTCCCTTTCCCTTGTACGTGTTGTGGTGACTTCACTTTATCTAAAGACTTCTACACTATATCTGTTTTTGGGATTTGAGATCCTTGTATTTGTACTTTACTGTATCATAATTAAAGTAACATGTATCATGTTGTTGAACACTCCTCACATGTAATGAGGAGGAATCATTGTACAAAATGTAATTGTAAAGATGAAACTAGTGTAACTCTATTATGTGACGAATTATGTATTCAATGATATTGCACATGTTAAGTGGAATGGATGTGTTTAGTTAATATTTTATGTTTATATTATGATTGAATCTCATGATTCACTTGATTATATGTAAGTGTGGATTTGATATTTAACTAATGTTAGGATTGGTCATTATAATGTTAATGTTTTCTATTAACTTGAATAATGAGAACTACGTAATGCAATCGGGAACCTTAGAGGACATAGAATAGTATATAGAAATGATTCTTAATTGATGTTCATTTATAAACGTGTAACATTACATATTAAAAAAAAATGTTTTGTTTTCAGTTGCTAGTGTGTTGTCCTCTAAGGTTCGTGGCGGGGGCGTTACATGACATCAAAAGGCTCATGTTCGATATCAGGGATTTTCAATGACTTTCTATAGAAGCTTTTATGTCTAAACCTAGGGAGCCATTTCGCTCTAAAGTCATTTCTATCTTGCTTGTATTTTCTTCTGAAAGAAGCAAGGTTTATAACCTTATTTGCTGCCACATTGAGTATAAAAACCTCACAAATAAACTCCTTGGTTATATCCATTACAACACTTCTATCCAATGCCCTAATTACTCTGATATTTTCATCATACCCAGAAGCAAGGCATATGATGAGTTCCACATTTATAAAGACATTAGGAACAACCAGATTCCCCAAATCATAGGTCCATGCATTAGAGACAGGGGAATGACAGTATCTTTTTCCATACCAGTATAGGAATAATTCCCACCCAATGACTGTCATCCTGATACTTCGGCTCAACATCTCTACAATTTTTGGCTATGTCTACCATCCCCTCTACTACATTAGGGCCGAGGTTATGTTGATGTTGAGGCTTTTTTTAGGAACCCAAAAACTAGGCCAAAATATCGTCCTCAAAGGGTCTTTTAGATATAGAACCAAAGGGTTGGGTGTTTGACTGACTCATAATTCCAAAATGATTTAAAACTGATTTCTACAGTATTTTTCAATAGAGTTTGCAAACTTGATTATGAGATTCAATAATAACAATGGTGAATTTTGCCAACACGGGCGTACTTGTTTTTTAGTTCAGCTCAAGTTGATGCGGCGCACCTATGTGATTTTTGCTACTATGCTAGACCAAACAAATGAACAAAAAATTTATGAATGCAATTATGAGCCATCATCCATCACATCCAACATTACTTCTTGTTTGTGCAAGTGTAGTTCATTCATCTACCTGTTTATCGATTTTGAACATGGGTCGTCCATTTGGAAAGCAACATACAAATCTAAAATTTCAATGATGAGTAAAGCCTTGATTTTATTGAAAAGGACGCAACTGTCCCCTCTATCCAATAGAATTCTCCCACGTCCCATGTGAGAATATCATCACATAGTTTCCTTCTGCAGTTCCACAACCAAGAAAAGGACATTTCACTATGGGCCCATGAACTTGTAGAATCCTTTATCTTTCACCACGTAACAAACATAAAACAATAAAATTACAGAAAAGTGAAGGTTTTGATTTTGATTTTATATTTGCTATTAAAGGGGCACTTCCTAGCAAAAGGGGACGTGGGACTCATGACATTGATTCCCATAAGTCATAACTTAAAGACTAGTCAAATTTCAAAAAGTGAACAATGTCAACAACAAAACATAAGAACGTCGGGTTTTTAGGATAATAGGGTTTGAGAAAGCCCTAGGTTGCAAACCTAACAACCCTAATTTAACTAGTTGAGGATTACCAAGAATTTTACGTTGGGGTTTTAGAATAATAGGGTTTTAGAAAGCCCTTGGTTGTAGAACTAACAACCCTAATTTAACCAGTTGAGGATTACCAAGAATTTTATATTTCAAACTGTAGTAGATATTTTATATTGTATTCCTTGAAATTATGCATCAAATTAATTTAAACATAGTATTAATAATTTTATATTTTAATTGTGTTAAATATGTACTAAGTGATTCATCATTCAACTCAATGCTTAATAACATATTAACAACAGTAGCATATACAAAAATGAACATCAATAATCATTTAATGTGTATCTAGTAGTTGAGTCCAGAGTTCTTCAATTGATAAAATAAATAATACAGATAATTGAACATCAATACACTACTTAATTTGAGTTTTCTATTGATTTTCAAATGAAGTAATACATAGAGGCAATGCAAAATATTGCTCAAAGACAACTTTGCACAGAGCTTAGTTGGAACTTGGAAACTCGTATTATCAATATCAAATCATTCTATCAGATTTTGTAGCAACTTCCACTATTCAGGTGATGGAATTCTCATTTGTTCCAACTAATGTTGTATGACTTGAAAATTTGTTAACAATGTATGATTGAATTTGGATCTTGACTTGAATGTTTCAGAAAAAGTTACATTCAAGGCTATCAGTGGTTTAATGGAATCCAAATAGTTTGCCTCATCTGGGTTATGAGGAAACTAGTCCAAATCAATCTTCCTTGCACCCTCCATCTTCTTTCCAAAACCATCCTTTTCAATGGATCGCTCATTTGTGTCAAAAGTCTTTGGCAGACGAAGATTTGTCATGTTCCTTACCTTTTCATCCAGCTTCTTCATCTTTGTTGTAGCCAGATTCACAAATTTTGTTGTTTCACGCATTCTCAAACACTTTTGAATGATAGATGACACCAACATTTAGGCTTCAATCTGATTATTAATCCCTTTTGATTTCAAATCATTGTCATTGGCTTTGTAGACTATTTGTTGAACTTGAATTGCAAATTTTCCTGCTGCCAACACATTTTTGTTGTCCATTAAATATTTTTTGAGCTTTTTATAATGTAGTCTCATAGCATCAATCAATTGAAATAATTCACACAAATGATCAATCCTCTACATTATTTCCTCCCAGATATTTTGTTTCATATGCCTCATTGTTTCTCTACAAAATCCTATATTTGTTTTAAACTTTAGTGGCTCTAGGATACACAATCCTAATGGAGTCGTTGAGATGAGTCCACGTGTCCATTCCACGGTTTCACAAGTCACATATAGATCTACTTGAAGCATCTTGTGGACTCGCGAAATCCCTTTAAAATTAAGACATTGATTGACATCAAGGCTAAGGGGCCAGTAACTTAACGTTGCAAAGGACTTAATAAAATGACTAATGATACCGAAAACCGAGGAGCAGGTCAACGACAAATTAGAAAGCAATAACGTTTTGAAAACTAGCAAGAGTGACAACTTTTAGTGTTTATAGTGTATTTTGTCAATTTGATGGCAACTTTCTTTTTTCATCTATATTGCTTTATTGTTTAAATTTGCATGCAAATATTTCATAAATAGGTAATACTTAATCTCTTAAAGGAAAAAAATCTGATTTTTCTAAGTTTATTAAATATTTCATTCTATTATTTTATTCCATTTACATACTTGTATAATTTGAATAGACATTGTAAACACAAAATAATTCTTTACTGTAAATGAATACCAAAGAATAACACAACAATTTATTTTATTACCACTGAATTACAATGTTACATTATTACATAGCTTTTTAAAGTGAGTAGAGCATGCAAGCTCTTATTTTTTATAAGTGACATATTTCACTTTACATCAGACACAATTGATTACAAGCTGCTACTGGTGACCTGGAAGAGCGTTTCTTATACCATATTCTCAAACCACGAGGCTTGCCGACCATGGTTTGGATCTTGGTATTTCGAATATGGTTCTACATTTATAATATGCTCAATTTGATGCATCAGAACAACAACCAAAATGACACAATTGATTCCAAGTTCGTAGTGGCGACTATGAGATCCAAACCATATTACCAAACAAATGACTTTGAGAATCCATAGGGCTTGCCTACCATGCTAGGGAAATGGGAGCTGTAAAGATACAAAATGTACCTATCTTGGTTATCAATCAAAGTCATGCAAAAGATAAGGGGTAGTAAATCTGCTACCACCATCTTCATGTAGCTTCCATGCATCTAGATAGCCCAACATGACTCCTAAAGTCCACAATTCCTCTTCAAGGGCCTCTATCAAAATGGAGTATGAGAAGGCGTCGACTTTGAATGCAAACAAGATTAAAATACTTATGTGGGCGTACTCTTTGTGAAATAACTTATCTCCATCAGAGCTCCTCATCCTGGTTCAAAACTTGTATGAGAAGACAGGCTAACTAGATCAACTTCTTTCCAATTCCACCCATTATGAACTTGAAGGAAATTAGTCTTTTCCTCTGTAACTACATAATTGGAGGCAAGAGAATTTAGAGTATCCCCAATAATACCACATCATCTTCTTCCTTATTAACCTTCAAAAATGAAAAGCCTTATGACAATTCAAAACATTGCACTCAATAGTAAAGCCTTTAGCCTTCTACGAATGATTTTAGTTGTGTTCACTATCCCTATTTATGGGCCACCACTACTAGTCTGATCCTTGTTTACACATTATTCGTGCGAGGTATAATCACCCAAACCAAGTAACCAACTTAGTAGTGTAACTTATGTCTTGCATTTACAATATTTATTTTGATTGATGTCTAGCTACATGCACACTATACCTCAAGCTAACAAGCTATCAAAATCGCCACTTAAATGATATGAAATCATTACAAATCTTATTTTAATTTATCAATGACATCATCATCTACAGTACATCGTGCAATTTTCAATATCAAGCTATCTAATCACTTGCT
The DNA here is from genome assembly GCA_007258455.2 of Sequoia sempervirens. Classification (NCBI taxonomy): domain Eukaryota; kingdom Viridiplantae; phylum Streptophyta; class Pinopsida; order Cupressales; family Cupressaceae; genus Sequoia; species Sequoia sempervirens. The sequence goes on along the minus strand of VDFB02047230.1, from coordinate 69,446,807 downwards.
TCAAATGTACATATGGCATTAATCTGCACTACCACAACCACACTTTCTTTAGAGAAAGATAATCTGGTGGATATGTGGAAATCGATAAAAATATGAAAATTTAATAAAAAGAAAGCATGTGCCATGTGCCATACTATCAGCCATTTTTGGTATCAAGTTATCAAATCAAGCATTTTGCTTGCTTGGATTAGAAGAGAAACTTAATTTTGAATCTTTTAAAGATTTCCCAGATACATATGACATTAATCCACAGTACCGCAACCACATTTTCTTTAATGAAAGACTATCTAGCGGATATACGAAAATCAATAAAAAGATTGAGAATTAAATAAAAGGTAGAGTACTTTGAGGCATTGAAAAGAGAGAATTAAATGGCTTGTTGTAGCTTAATCATTATCAATGTCCACTAATAAGTCAAATAAATTTTGCTCACTTATGATCAAAATTATATGTTGAACTTGAATCATACAAAAAATATAAATAACTTTTCAAACTTAAAAGCCACATTTTTATATTGAACAAAGTAAAAAGAATTTACAAGAATGGAGCCATGAAAAGTATTTAATTTAAGTAGTTGAAGATTGAAGTACATAGCCAACCTATCCAAATATCCACTAACTATGACAAAAAACTAGTCATAAAATACATATTACAAGAGCTATACAATAAAATACAGACACAATTCATTACTAAAAAATTATGTAACGGTAGTAGAGGCCCTCAATTAGGTGTTTGAGCATAAGGTGAATTGAATTTAACAAAGTAACAATAGAGAAGAAAAGGGAATCACCCAAATCCTTCCTCCAAAACTCTAGACTCTGTAATGATTCATTTTTCATATCACACACTAGACCACACCTCATATTAACTAGGGAAAGAGCTTGCACTGTAGAAGCATGCAATTCCACTTTGCGGAAGATTCCACAAACAAGCGCTAACCCACTTTCAAAATTGTAATACTCTAGTGTCAACTCTAGCGAAGAAATAGAGTAAACAAAAGGCTACAAATAACGTATTGCCAGTGTCTTCACCAAATATTTATTGAGTAAAATATTCATACAACTGGACAAGAAAGCCAAAGCTACCTTAGAAAATAGAGCACAGGGTTTTCTCTGAAGCCATTTTGTACCCACAATTATTCTTATAGCATCCTCAACCTGCACACAAGGAATTGTAAAAACCATACCCAACTTTCGTTTATCATATGCATCATCGCTTCTTTTCTCCCAAAAACATTTGGGTAGCATGACATGCCATGAAGACTCCATATCACAGTTAAATTGAGAATAAAGAAGAAAGATAACAAAGCCAAATATATTATAAATGATATGAAGAAAATCAAGTTGGTGAAGTAAATATAGAATGAAGACATCAAATACTCAACACTTGAAAATTTAATTCACCACTTGATGTGACAATATTATTTCAGAAAAATTGAGCCATGACTTTAAGTGATTTAATAAATAATAAAACGTCAACCATTGATATTTTAAAATCTAACAGTTTTGGCATTATTCTGGAGGTTTGAATTCACAAGTCTAATGCTTCAGACATTTGCTTCCAAAATGCAACTACAATCGTCCATCTTGTGTTAACCGTCGATCTTTGATGAACTTAGCACTAATCGTTGATTCCTTTTAAACCATTAACCACGAGTTGAAGCTCAGTCCCATCGAGGACAGATGTCACAATCCTGCATTATCGCGTAAAAAATGATGACATCACCTTCTCAGTAGTGTGGGCGCGCGAGAGCCGCCTAATCGTTAATCATCGATCTCAACTATTGATTTTTGTGAGCAAATATTTGTCACTTGACTTAGGAGATATTGAAGTCTTTGATAATCCATAGAACCGGTAATTGCCTAGGTTGAGGGGCCAATCACCACGATGACTCCAAAGGCTTAAGTCATAACTTAAGCAACCTTCAACTGCCGGTAGTCAATCAATGAGAAAATATTTTTTTGGGTGTCATGACTTTAAGTGATTTGATAAGTTATAAAATGTAAACCATTGATTTTTGGAAATCTAACAATTCTAGTGTTATTTTGGAGGTTTGAATTTGCAATTCTAGTGCTACAAACATTTGCTTTTGGAATGCAACTACAATCGTCCATAAAAAAATCATTGAACGGTCATGGGTTATATTAATTTGCACTGACATCTAGCTTTAGACATAATAAATATGTTAACATTTGTCCCCAATCCGAACACTTTATGAAGGAATTTGGATGTGTAAAAAATTTGTCCCATAATAGAACAATATGTGGCATTTGATATTTTTGCCACCCATGCTATGATTTTTTATTGGCATACCAGTTTATTTCACCAATGAATTTTTTCATTGGTTTGAGATTATGTTTAATTTGCTATTTTTTTTTATTCATTTAAAAATAGGTTTAACTTGCCAATGAAAATATATTTTTGGTTTGAAAACATTTTTTAATTGCCAACAAAAATATTTTATTTGTTTGAGTACAAGTTGAATTCACCAATAGAAATATTTTGTTGGTTTGAAAGCATGTTTAATTCACCAATGGAAATATTTAATTGGTATGAAAATAATTTTTAAGCGCTAATGAAATTATTTTATTGGTTTTAAAAAAATTGCAATTTGTTAGGATTTTCCACGAACTTCTAGCAATTACAAAAGATTCGCCAATTGAGATTTTTTTTCCCGAAAAACGAAAAAAAATTGCCAATAAAATTAATATTTTTTCGAGAAGTATACAAGATTCGCCAAGATTTTACACCTTCGTTGAGGGGGGGGGGGTTCTTAAAGTTATCCCTATCAACAAATGCAAATAGAGGATTAGATGCACCAATATACAAGTCAGATGCATCAAATAGAGGATCATAGGCACTATAAAAAGGATCATAAAATCTATTTTGTGAATCAAAAGCATCTTTTATCCAAATAGAAGTGTTAAATCATAGGTTGTAAGCTTCGTTTTACCAAACATAAGCATTGATATGCACTTGTACCTTTCCAAAATCATAAATTCTCAAATAAAGCAATTAAATTTAGGCACATTGGTCCCATCGAGTGTGCTAAAATATGGATGCATTGAAATGCTAAAACTAGAAATAAGGATAATTCAATACAAAACTGTACCTATGTCAACATTAAACAATCTCCTTCAACAGAGCGGGAGCATAAATAAACCAAATCAAGTGAAAATTCTAAATCAAATGATACCTCCACAAAGCCTCAATCTTACTCCATTGTATATGATATGTTGCAAAAATAGTTGATATGTGGATTAATCTTCTTAGCATAACCTATGATAGCAAAAAAGATGTAATGATAGCTCAAATGTTCTAAAAAAATATGGATTTTTGGATAGCTTGAAATGATGGTGGATTTATAGCTTTCACCTAAAACATCGATCAATGGTGGAAGATGATAAAAATGATTGTAACATGCCCATTATTCTACCTAGTAATTTTTCTATGTTTTACTCACAAGTGAATAGTTTATGCATCTACATTATGAGCAATAAATTTTTTCTTTTCTTTTCAATAATAAATGCATCATTTGAAACATAACCTTTCCAAAATTTTCCATTACATAATCAAATAATCATTTCAAAATGCAAGTATGATTTCACTTTTCATATATTCAAGATAACATTTCACATTTACAATTTCCATATAGATGGATACATGATTACATACATAGCTTCAACAAGCTTACATGAACTAGAAATACAAATGGTCTATGGTCTAGAATGTCCTCCAAATCTTGGCCGCCAACTGCATGAGGAGAAGCATCACTCAAGCACTTTTTCGCCAACCATGGACTTATTACAGACCCCCACACATCTACCGAACTTGGTGAGATGAACCTCCCCTCGACGAAGAGATTGGTTCGGTAACCTCAACCTTCCTTAGCATTTCCCTAGCATGGTGATGTGTCCTACATATCTAGAGCTACCATAATATGGCTAAAACTACATATATGATATCCACAACCTAGTATGCAAATCGGATCACAGTGAATTGACAGTGTAAATAGTGGCTACTTACACTACTTTGGCCAAAGATTATCACCCAATACTTCAAGTGAGGGTCATCTATTTCACCACCTTCATAGCTCAATTTGTTTTTTACCATTAGAATTCTATTCAAAGGTTATCCCCTTTCCCCTAGATTATCCTAACCCTACGAATAACCTTCCCACTAAATCATATTTAATTGAAATTGCTACTAATTATCTTTTAATACATAGGTTATCCCCTTTCCCATGGATTATTCTAACCCCAGGAATAACCGAGTTATCCACATGGATAAATATAATGTCACAACATTTAATGACTCTACTTCAAAAGTACAATCTCAACAATAAAATTCTCCATTCAAGAGTGTAATCTCAACAATAAATGACTCCCATAAAAAGTATAATCTCATGAATAAATGACCTCAATCAAAGATATAATCAACAATAAAATGATCAATCAAATCATATAGGTTAATCCCAACCTATTTGCTTCAATCAATAATCAAGTAACAACCAAACCAAATAGGTTATTCTCTACCTAAGGTTTCAATTAAAAGTGATGTAACAATCAAGTGATCATAAACAAATCATATAACGTCTCTTTCAATATACCACAAATATTTGCATGTTTACTATGTTCGCTACATTTGTATATAACCTGGAGGACATTATCCTGAGAAGAGTTTTGTACTTCTTCACCTTTAAGTCCTCTTCTCAATACGACTTTGGGTTGCCGAAGCATATGTCCTCTTTTAGAATTTTCATGGATGGGAATAGACTATAAATCAAAATAAGAAAATAGCATAACCAGAAAATACATTTCTCAACCCTATCACTGAATATTGATATAATCATCAAGTTTATACCCTAACCCTAGGTATAAGACTCTCTTCCTACTTTCAAGGAGATATGAGTAATCAATTAAGTATAGCCTATCTATATGGTTTACATAACATTGCAACCTAAAAATGATGATATGTCTATCATACCAACATTCATGTTGTATTCTAACCTCATTACCCAAAAGGGTTTACCTAGCATTATAAGCTAAGGGATTCAAGAACAATCAATAAACATGCAAGCATATTCAAGCATCATAACACACATATAAGACATTCTTTTCCAAACATGGAAAACATGAATAAACAATCATTCCAACATAATAATAAAGTGGTAGAAATCAACATGCCTATATGAAAGCTCCAACTGATAATTCCTCCTTCCTAGCTTAATTGCTCAATCTTGCTTACAACTTCTTCTAAGAACAATCCAATTCCCACTTATAGCCTCTTACCAAATCTCTCAACAAATACTAATGCAAAATAACAAAGCAACTCACTAACTCTCAAGATATCAACTCACTTTGCACAGAAAGTGCAACAAAATAACAATAGAGTAATCAGAATGAAGAGTGTAACAAATGGTAGAAAGAGCACCTCCATATATACTAAAATGTAAGCAACCAAAGGATACAAACAAGCTAACACTTATGCGACCTTTCTATGTACATGCAACGACTCAACTTAACTAACTCACAAATTTGCAACACATAACAATCCTCACCTTTCAAATGACCAAGTTGACTTGTTTCAAGAGACAACAAGACTCTTTTACTAAGTCAAATGGACAACAAGGTTTTTAGCAAGTTTCCTACTTGGTTTAAAAGTGGACTACCCCTCTATAATGCTGCCAACTTATCATTGATTGAGTTAATGCACATCTATAGGTTTAAGACTTCATTTTTTTTTCCAAAAGTTATAGGTTTTTGTGCCACATTTCATGTTTTGGTGCCCTTATAGATAACATTGTCAAAGACTTCTTCCAACGTTTTAAACTGTTTACATTTCCTTTGCCAACATTTCACTTAATGCCAATAAACATGCACGACCTTTTGACTTGGTTGACTCTTATTTCATGCACATACTATACACTCAACAATGCATTAACATAAGGTAGTGTGTAATATCCCTTGCTAAATTTGACCTTAAACTTGCTGATTTGAACCTTGGGAATTTTGTCAAACACTTGACAAGCGAAATCTGTACTTGCTAATTGAAGTTCTTTTATGGTTTTTGATGTTTTGAGAGTGCATATGCATTCATAATTCTATGACTAAGATGTGCGATTGACTGATATGAAATGAGTATGCAAGCAATTATCAATGTATGACTCACCAATACAATTATATGACTGAAAATATGCATCTACAACCAAGGGACATTAATGCAAACATTTGGAAAGCAACCTAGATGATTGAATTATTATGTAATAATGCAACTACAACAATGAGCATTATACCAAACACTTATCATGCAATCCTAGAATGTAAATGATGATTTCCATCTATTAGCATTTAGACAAACAGTTGTCTTGCAAACTGAAATGTAAGCTACAAGAAATGACAATTTGTCAAAAATATGACATGCAACCTTATAACTCCTTTACTAGATGCAAATCCAAGTACAAGGCTGATATATAATGTTGACATGAAGATTACAACTACTTAACATGCAATGCCAAGACTCTTGGCTTACAACTTACATTAAAATGTCTTACAAATTGATATGACATGCACCTACAGCTGCAAGAAGGCAGTAACTAATATGGAGATACAAGATATGCAAAATGCATGAAGTACCTGATGATAATATGCTGATATAATTTGAGATGTAGTCACAGCCTTGTTGATGATGAGAGACCTTCCAAAATGATGAAGTTGTCCTCCCTATGGTGTCGCCTTTGTTTATAATTTGCAACATTAACAATAAATAAATAAGGCCTCCACACGACTCCAAATAGCTCCAAATATCATTTCCATATCTTCCAAGATGGAGCGATCCAACATATGCATGAATTCAATGCCTCCCAAGACCACTATGAGCAAAATCGTGGCTCCCCAAGATGGCTGGAAATGACTAATAACAGAAATCAAAATATAGGCACTGCAAAAACCCTCCTTGAATAGATAAATCAATGATGCCTTCAATCTACAAAGTATCTCCAATGCAACCCCCAAATCGATTCTCACAAATTTGGCCCTTGGCCACAAAATTTGCACAATGAAATAGATTGAAGTATTTCCTCCTCTCAACTCCAGCTAGGGTTGATCTTTCACAACTAAAATCGGTACCTTAGAGCCTTCAAACCCTCAGGTAATGAAAGCATTCAAGTTCTCTTTCTACCACGCAGGTGTGTAAGAAGTAATAAAATCCAAGTGTGCTTGAATGTCTAGTAGACAACTTCTTAAATAGATTTCTCAACAAGTCTCCAAGAAGCTTCTAGAATAAAATATTATTTTATTCTCTTAAGTGACTTTATGATTTATTATTTTATTTAGTCACTTTATTAAATTAATTAAATATAAAGTCATCCTTAAGATATTATTTATTGGAATAACTTTATAAATAATTAATCTAATATCTCCACTTTATTTAATTAAAATAATCAATTAAGTTATCCTTTTGATATATTATTGTTTTTGGACAACTTAATCAATTAATTTAATTAAATCACCATACCACCAATTTGGGGACATGACATAACGCTATATGTGCATTCATTCATTTCATAGCATATTTAATATATGCCATTGTAGTGCTTAATATGCTTCACTCCTATTTTATTTTCGTTGCATTTAAACCTACTTCTATACCATGAGACTTGCATTAATCTTTCATGCTTTTACATGTAACAAATACTTCATACTTGATGTCTCTTAAATAAGCTAAACCCTCCACTATGGGCTACGCCATTCATATTCGCCCCATATAAGTTGCTAGTATTTTAATATGTATTTGTATTATATATATATATAGACATGTAAAATTGACTTAACACCTATCACAACTCAGAATGTCTCAAAACAACTTAGAATCAATGCAAAATGTCTCTGAACATCTCAAAATCAACCTAAACTATCTTGAAACATCTCAGAATCAACCAAAAATATCACGAAACAACTTAGAATCAACTCGGAACGTCTTCGAACATCTCAAAATCAACCTGAAATATCTCGAAACAACTTAGAACCAACCTGGAATGTCTCAGAACAACTCATAATCAACCCAAATCATCTCAAAATCAACTCAAAATGTCTCAAAACATCTTGGAATCAAATTGGAATGTCTCGAAACATCTCATAATCAACTCATAACATCTCTAAAACATCTTAAAACATCTTGAAACATCTCTGGAACATCTCAAATCATCTCGGAAACATCCCACGATCATCCCACATCTAAAACCCTAATTCTACTATTAATTGAATAATACAATGTTATTTGATTAATTCACGTTTCATCATTTTGACCAATTAAACAAATTACATTTATTTAATAAAGTCCTAATCTAATCTTATTTCATCTTGATTAGTCAAACAACGCCAATTATTTGATTACCTCACTAAGTCACCTTAATTGATTAAATCATAATAAATTAATTATGACACTTTTCCTCAAAAATTTGAATAATCAAATCAAATTATTCAAATTAATTATCAAAAATTAAATCAAACTAATGCAACTCTATTTACAAAAGTCAAACTTGATTTGTAGTTTCAACTCCAAAAAGGAATTAATCAATTAAATCAGTTAATTCATATTCCTCACCCACTTTCTGATTGAGAAAATCACGAGTTGCTAACTAAGCAATCTAATTTTGCTAACTCAACCATCTAATTCATAACTAAACCTTGACTGATCAATCAAATCCTGACTGATCAATCTAATTCCTAACTAGCCAATCTATTCCTCAATCACCCAAATTGTGCAATCAACTTTGCACAATCTTCTCATGTCTAAATCCTCTCAACACCTTTTGACCGTTGATCTGGATATTCTCCAACATGATCCTAATTGTCGATTCAAAATCTCATTCCCTATATAACAAGCCTCTCTCCTCACAAATAAGGATCAGAGAATCAACATACTTATTGCAACAAAGTGTTGTCACAATCACCATTGATAGATCTTCAACCTTTTTCAATCAACCAAGCATCATTCATCTAGATTTTGCACACGAACTTTGGAGGCTTCGCGGTGACAAGAACAATCCAACGTCAAGCGAATACACTCTGCTACGGGATGGTAAAGATGTGCTTATTTCTTGCATTCATTTTGGTATTCATAGGTTTCTTAATGTATGTTCAATTAGCTTAGTTTCATTTCGTATGTGTAGGATTAGATTTTAGATTTTATGTGTTTGATCTTAGCTTAGATTCAAATTTCAATTGCAATTTGATCTTGTTTTCATCTATAATCTTCCCCCTCACACATTCTGGCACACCCGGTGGGACCTAGGTCCTCACTAATGTTTTTTATGAGCCAAATTGAAGTTATAGGGTTTCAGGAGCTTTTGGGAGAAGTTTCACGCATTGCCCAGCAAAAGCTCGCTTTTGACTGACAAGATTTTTGAGCATCTGCAACAAGAAGCTCGCTTTTGCCATGGGAAGCTCACTTTTGCAACAAGAAGCTTGCTTTTGCATTAAAACCCTCACATTTGCTTCTTTCTGGGTTAGTATCTGCATAGGGATTTGAGCATTTGTTTCTAGAACTAAGCATTTGCAATTTTTTCTGAGCATTTGCTTTGGAAATCAAGTGCACAAATCCTACACTATTGTAATGAACCTCCTTGCTAATGTTTGCTTGTTTTGAATGTACTAATGGGTTTTTTATGCAGGATTTGAAACACGTTAACTCATTTTGTGCAAGAAGACAATCGGTCCAAGATTTTTAGATCCACAAACATTTTTTTATTAACTTAGGAAAATTTTCATTTGGTGCACTAAAATGAACAACACAAACTCACATTTGATTTTGGTGTTGTTAAAATGAACCAATTTTAAGCTTTCTAAGTTAGGAACTTTCATTTGGTGCTCATAAAAAGAACAAAAACACTTCAATTTTGGGTTCTAAAAATGAACACATTTCATGGTTCATAATTAGGAACTTTAATTTTGGTGTATAAAAAGAACGCAAAACGGTTTCTATTTTGTTGACGTACGCTCGATTCACTTTTTGTTGACCAAAGTTAGGACCAGGCCTGATTTCTTAGAAACACTTCGATTTTGGGGTTTAAAAATGAATAAACTATTCTTGTTGTTTTTACACCATTGTTATCGTAATTTCTTGATGTCCTGAACACTTCAATTTGGTGCAAAAATAAAAAGAACGAGTTGTTTATATTATTCACATATTTTTGGGGATAATACCGCTCGAGGTGTTTAAAATGAATCAATTTGCTATGAAGTGTATGTTGTGTATTCATTGATTGGCAAAGTTAAATGTTTTTCTTCTCCCCTTGCACCTTTTGGCGAACTTGGGTGAGCGAAACATTTTGAGCTTTGCACCTTTTTTTTCAAGCATACCTTTTTAGAGGGTCTGTCTACTTGAGGAAACTCCCACGTTGGAGAACTCATGGGTGACCCAAGCGGTACTTTCATTTTGGACCACTATATAAATCTTTTGTGAGTGTGAGGAAAGTCCATCACTCGTTAGGTGCAAATGTCCTATACCAGTGTATTCTCCCTCAGTATCCTTGTGGTGCGTAAAAACCCATAAGGGTTAGGAGGCTCTTAATTGAACAAAACGCCACATGTATAGGTTCTCGAAAATAATATCCCCATAACATGACTAAGAGCCGATTATTTTAGAAGCCACCCTATTATCCAAAACATTCTTTGAAAGTGGTGCATCGGAATTTACTTATGAGAAGTTACTTGCCAAGTCTGACTACAGGCCCGTGCCATAAGTCACATGTAAAATCATCTCTTCGGAGCATGAGGCAAGCCCACCTAAGAGGATGGTTTCTCTCCACTAGGGTTGTAATTGCTTGTTAATGTTAAACTTTCCCAATTACATTAAATTGTGACATCAAATTTTGTGTTTGATTTAAAGAGAGAACACATCAAAACAAACACTGAACAGGATAGTAATTTAATTGAAAACCCTTTCATTTAGTGTATACTTGTGAAAGAATCCTTATGTTTTGCACTCCTTGAAAGGATTTGTCCTTAAAGGTTTCTGAACATTTCGAATTTTATTTCATGTTACATTGATCAAAGTAAACATTTGGTAAACTATGGCTTCGGTGTTGTGATTTCACAACTTCAGCTATAGACATTCAGGTCACATAAATTCCATGCTTTTGAGTCAGCCCAGTGTTGTTCTATCATTTTCCATACTCAAGAAACACAGAGGAAACAAACACACAGAAGTTACAAACTGCCATTCTAGCTCACAGTCTTTTTGCTGACACTTAGGTGAAAACAAACTAAAATTGTTTATAAGGTCATTGTTTGAACAAAACATTTGGAAAATTAGACTGGTCACAAAGTCTCTCATCCATTATTCCCATACTACTTATTTGAAATCAAAATCAAACAAAACACTAGGATCATTCTTTCACTCAAAAAGTCTATGATATCAACAGTTACTTGGAACTCACAGATAGTTCAAGTATCTTTCCCACGACATATCCTCTGGACAAAGGAAGTGAAATATTGACCCTCATTTCTTCAACATTTTGATTTCCAAAAAGTAGCCACATTCCAAAACAACACTCAAGCCTTATGGTTTTGAGCTTCATAGCAACCACCTCACCAACACCATTACACCTTATGACCATCTGGCATCGAACTTCTCTCTTTCAACAACATAGAAAGAACATGGAAGCCAACAAAAGAAGTGATAACATCCAACCAGGAAACCCCACAAATAGTGGAAGAGACTGATGAAGATATAAACCAAGTGACCTTATGATAGGGTATTGAGTATCAAAACATCCCTAAAGCATGTCAATCTATTACCCAAATTACTCTTATCAAGGGTCACAACATCAAATAGGGCAACAACATCAGGGATTTCAAAATTACCATCAAGGAATAAATCCAAAACATCAAATTTCCCTAAATAAAATTGAGAGAGATCTTGAGGAAATTAAGTGAAATTGAAATCTGACGTATTGCCAATTCCATGTGCAAAGTCGAAACATTACATATCCTCAACCAATAGACATTATTCACAAACACCTCAATAACCACATCAACAACACTTCCAATATATGTAGTATCAAGAAGTTCTGCAACACCAAGGTGTACCTCAAGTGCAATATCAAAATATACCTCAAACATAGAATCAAGGAGTTTCGAAAAATCAAGAGCAAAACAATCAAGAAAATCCATAGAGGAAATATTACCAACTAGGAAGGAAATTCACCCCTTGGGAGAAACTTTAGAGTTAATCAAGAAACTAGTACAACAGGAACTTATCAAGATCAACGATAGTCCAATTTATGGTGAACCAAACTTTAAACTCCCTTGGTATAACAAGTACGAACAATGTGAGTTCCACAAAATCAAGGGTCACCCAACGAACATATGTGTTACACTTAAAAACTTCATCCAAGACCTCATTGATCAAGGAGAAATAGCTACTAACGTTCAAGGCCCATCTACCAATGACAACATGGACAATGTCTCAACCTCAAAAGTTGAAAAAAATGATCAAGAGCTATCTATCACCAATCACATTGACAATGTCTGTACATCATCCAGTGAGCAAGAGGACATAAATCAAGAATTTATTCCCAAGCATGGTCAAAATTAATCACCCAAGTCTAGCAATGATTCGGTCCAAAATGTATTAACATCATCCAACCTCATGACAGTACATATTTATGATCAAGAGACTCTTAAGCCAACACTTATACCCAATGCAAAAAATCTAAGCCAAGAGCTATCACCCATATGTTCACATTCTAAGGAAATCCAAGGATCCTTTACAAGTAATCCTTTCTTTGAAATTGATCCATTTCAAGAATGTGATCCAAAGCATATCAAAGATGATACCACACAAACTCGAGATCAAGAATCGCTATCATCAAAATACTACAATGACTTAGCAGATATCTTCCAAGACATCCAAGATTTTCCAAAAGAAGAACAAATCCATACACCAAACAAACATACATATTCCCATGAGATGCTTACTCCTAATGGACATGTATATGATCTTCATCCAAAATGAGAGTCTCATGCTCTTGATGAAATTACCAAGGAAGAAGATTCACCTACTCGTAACATCTTTACACATGATCGAAGCATAGCAGAATCTATAGAAATATCATAAATTGATCAAGAAGAAGCATTAAAATCAAAAACATCCTCCAAGAAGGTTGAAGACATCGAGCATGAAAATATGGAGGACAGTATCTTAAAATCAACAAAGATAATTGATAATCTAGAGAAATAGAGCATAGGGAATGCAATAGTCAAAGAAGCACCATTATATTTTGAAGGGCCATCAAAATCTGATATTTCACAAGATAAACCAAAAATATCAACTAGGAAGTTATCTCACACATGGAGGATCCTATCAGTGAAGAAGCTATCATGTTTGAAGATCCTATATAGAGAAGAAAAGGATTAGCACCTTGTTTCCAAGGTAAGACATATCCTATTGCAAATACAAATTTTCAACATCAAGACAAAGGATTAGCCCTACATGAACAAGGTATCCTAGAACTAGTACAAATTATTGGCAATCCTAAGCATCAAGGTCTTGGTTATTCAACAAGTAAAGGATCTAAACATATCGGTGATACCTCTATTATACCAGGGGAAACTTTATCTAATGCGAGCATTAACATAGAGAGCATGAGGAGTCCTTATGATGAAATTGCTACCAATGCTACAACTAGCCATATCATGAATCATCATCCACGTATTTTTCCACCCTCTCATTTGGCCTAACAATAAGAGAAAAAGCTATACCCAAGAACAAAACAAGTCATTGAAGCAAATGAATCAGAAAAACAAAATGGACAAGAAAGATTCAAATGGATACAAAAGAAAAAGAAAGAAAATCATCCCTATCAAACTCCATTAGTCAAAGAAGCTATAGGGCAAAATCAAAAAGGGAAGTTCATCCATCAAAAAGGTCAAAAAATTCAAAAGAAAGCTTCAAGAGCGACCTACAAGGTATATCAAGATGTTGGTCCCAATCAAATCTCCATATCCACCCATCATTGCTCATCATCCCAAGTTTGGAGAGTCAAAGGTTCCAAACTGTCAACCAATCCATCTAAAAATCATATCCCTCAACGCATTTCACCATCCATGATATCCAAATCTCACATTGACCATGTGTTGGCATCAACTCTTTATCATAAGGACTCTAAGGGCACTCTATCGCGATGTGCGCATCAAGGTAAGGTTAACTCCGATATCAACAAGGAAGATAAGAATTATAAGGGGTTACATTCAAGCGCTCGTATCCTAGCAAAACAACTCCAAGCAAGATATCATTGGCATGCCATGGCAACAACAACAACCATATCAGCACCAACAACATCTACATCAGCACCACTAGGTGGTTCAAACATGAGCAGAAAATCGTCACCATGATGAAAACCTAGTAAACATGCATCTTCTGTGACATCAAAAATCAATATAAAACAAAAAAATCAAGAAAATAGTCAAGAAAAAAATTATCCTCCAGTGAAAACCACTATGGTGGCACTTTGGACAAGTACCATGATGAAAACCTAGCAAACAAGCATCATGTGTAGAATCGATCATCTATGTGCACCATTTCTAGAGGAAGCATCTCAGCCAATCCATAATAAATCCCATCCATTTTTATCCCAATCCAACGTATCTTGATCTTGACAAATGTTTAGTGTACACTTTACAATTTGCTTATGGAAAACATCTTGACATGGGTCACTATCATTGATCCTATCCTATCCAAAATTATCTGAGCCATGAGGCATTGTCCAAAAGGGTATACTCTATCCAAACATGTTATCCTATCACAGGATAATCCATCACCTACATTGCTAGACACTGGGAGCAAGTACTTACATCTTGCTTTAGAATAAATCTTGATCTATGTCTTCTAGCTCACATTGTGATCCAGGCATTATCCAAACAACAAGGTGTACCACATGGTACCCTTCCGAATTCGTCCCATCAACAAGGTATCCTACCAACGCACTATCAGGGTAGCCTTCAAAACTATTCGTCCCAAAAACAAGGTGTACCACCAACGCACTACTAAGGTAACCTTCAAAGATAACAACAATGTGGATTATTCCTTCACTCAAAAATTCTAAGATATCAACATTTTCTTGGACCCTACAACTAGTTCAAGTGAATTTCCCATAACATATCCTCTAGAAGAAAAAAAAGTGAAATATCAATCAAAGTTTTCAATATCTTACACCCCAGGCAAAAGGGTAAAAATTCAAAAAAATAGAAAAAGGATAATAAAGAAAAAAAATCAAAAAGCAAGAAAACAATTCATTCCAACAAGGTGTACCACCAACGCACTACCCAGTTAACCTTCAAAGATAACAACAACATGGATTATTCATTCACTTAAAAATTCTAAGATATCAACAGTTTCTTGAACCCCACAACTAGTTCAAGTAAACTTTTCCGTAACATATACTCTATAAAAACATAGTGAAGTATCGATCCAAGTTATCAACATCTTAAACCCCATGCAAGAGGGTAAAAATCCAAAAAAAATCAAAATAGTTCATCCTAGAAACAAGGTGTACCACCAACGCACTACCAAGGTAACCTTCAAAGATATTGACAATGTGGATTATTCCTCCACTCAAAAATTCTAAGATATCAACATTTGTTTGAACCTCACAGCAAGTTCAAGTAAGCTTTTTTACAACATATCCTCTAGAAAAACAAAGTGAAATATCAATCCAAGTTGTCAATATCTTACACCCCAGGCAAGAGGGTAAAAATCCAAAAAACATCATAAAACTACAAAAAAATAAAATAAAATAATCAAAAACAAAAAAGTCAAAAACATCTAGAAAACCAAAAAAGATCAAAAACATTTGAAAAAACATCAAAAACAAAACAACATCATGGGGTTATTCCTTCACTCAAATAGTCTAAGATATCAACATTTGCTTGAACCTCACAGCTAGTTCAATTAGATTTCCCACAACATATCCTCTAGACACATAAGTGGAATATCAATCTAGATTATCAATGTTGTTTACCCAAAAACAATTTATGCTTTGTCAAATGGTCGAACTACTTGGTCTCTGAGTGTACAACGTAGGCAAGGCTTATCAGCCCCTGAGACCTTAGGTCAGTCCCCTTAGGTTTCTAACATGCTTTATTTCAACTTAGTCAAAAAATACAAAATCCAAACATTCACAAAACAGAAAAGGTCAAAAACACTCAAACCAAGCGAACTACGAGCCTCTGCGTGTACAACGTAGGCAAGGCTTATCTTTGATGAGCCCCTGAGACCCTAGGTTAGTCCCCTGAAAAAAACAAAAACAACATCATAAAAACTTAGAAAAATCAAAAACACCCATCCAGTCCATCAAAATCTGCAATAAAACATCACCCATAATAAACAAATCGCCACACTCACACTTTGACAAAACAAACAAACAAAGCAAACATCAACAACTAGAACTTTCAAGCAAACAATCGCAAAATCTCTAACTATAAACAAACAAAAACAATGCCAAAGTATCAGCTACTTGTCTTTTGACAAGTCCCAACAGCATCCTAAGATATGCCTTAACGGATCCATTCCTATGATAGACATGATCAACACCGGATAATAGCCCCACCCCAAACATATATGGCAAGTGATACTACAACTTTGTTTTTATCTTTTTATAGTCTTATCTTTAATGATTTATTTTATTGACTCATTCCCAGGATCTCTTGAGGATGTCCATAAGGATTTAGAGAAGAAGGAATGGGGGCAATTGAGCATCATTTTAGTTTGTTGTTTGTAAGATGTTTTTGTGATACTATCATGGTGAATACTTGCTTTATTGAGTGTATGGAAGTTATGTTGAAACAATTCATGTAGCAGTTGCATCTTAGGTATTTCATACCTCTCTGTGTAAATGATCTGAAATTTGTGTAGTTGTTGCATGTTAGGTATTTCATACCTCTCTATGTAAATGGTCTGAAATTCGTGTAGCACTTGCATGTTAGGTGTTCCATACCTCTCTCTGTAAATGGTCTAAATTTTTTTAACACGACCCAACTATATACTTTAAACAAAGTTTTCGTATGTCTGGTATGAGCAAAAATACTCTTTTCTTGTAGAGTCAAAGTCAATGCAATAGATACAAAGTCACCTTGGTCATTAATACCCTAGTGCATCGTATTTATTTGCTACATCAAAAAGGATTGTTCAAATTGTGAAGTCTCTAAAGCAAAGCAAAAGCAACTCATCAATTACTAATTAACATCACATTTCTATCCATCATCAATATTTCTACTAATTAACATCACATTTCTATCCATCATCAATATTCCCTCTAATTAACATCATTTTTATATCAAATCATCAACATTTCTTCTAAATAAACCTTGCATAGCAATATCATTAGTACCATTTTGCATCCACAATATCATCAATACAAATCTTGATGATGATAAACCAATAAAAACATAATGTATGGGGCATTCATTCATCACATATCAATACCATATAAACATATATAAGCACACATCATCATATATCGTCATCACATAGGCATAAAACAAGGATGAATCGAAGAAGGTATATCTCATTTATATCATCATCAAAAAAGAGAGTACATCATCATATATCGTCATCACATAGGCATAAAACAAGGATGAATCGAAGAAGGTATATCTCATTTATATCATCATCAAAAAAGAGAGTACATCATCATAAGTGTGATAGGATATACAAAATCATAATATCTATACGAGGCCTCAACTAGGTCAATGAATGTATATATACAAAACACATGTCTACAATATGCCTTTGAGCAATAAACAACATGAAGAACAAGTACAAAAAGTAAGAACCCGATATGAACGACATAACCCTATAGACCACCAAAATGAACTGGTTGTCTCATGGACTGATCACCTGCAGCACCAATTGCACCATCGCCACCATTGCTCACAACACTAGGCTCTCCAAACTGTGGGCGTTGAGCGGCCCTAGGAACAACAACCTCATATAGAGTTTGATAGTAGGTGGACCTCTACAAATAATGATCACACTCTACCCCGAGAGTATCTCTCTCTACAGTGAGCAACTGTACAAGAGCCTATGTAGCATGTTGTCGATCGCTCTCGCTATCTCGCTCAACCCTCAAAATATCTATCTGAGCCTTTGCAACATGTCGTCTCACTATCTCTGCATCTATGGCAGCATTCATCTGAGCTAACAATATGTCTCCATCCCTAGCTGGTGGAGGAGGACCCAAAACTTGCCTATGACCCTACACTTGAGGTGGGTGCTCATCCTGACCACCCCGTGCCCCATCACAACGGGCTCTATCCAACTACTATGTGAGGACCTCAATACGTTGTCACTCCCCACGACAACTTGTAATACTTGATCTGCCCAAAGTGGGATCACCCCCAGGGATAGTGAGTCTCAATGACTTGTGTCGTGCCCACCACTCATCATAATCATGAGAAGTACTTGGATTTGCTAGACCAACTGACCAACCCCAACCAACTATGGCAAGTGCTCTGAACTCAGCAATAGCAATATCTATATCTGGCTAGAGACCCCATACACGAACCTCCTGAGCTGTCCGATCGAAACAAGCCTCATAAGCATCAGGAACTCAACCTTGTCTCTCCCTAAACTGGCGACATACTTGATCTGGTAAGTAACGCTCTAGCACAAGATGAGAACTACCAAGAAACCAACGAGTTTGTCGATAGTAGACAAGATGATCTGAATCCTCTAGCCAAGCATCACACCCCAAATAGGGTCTCCACACAAAACTAGACATATCATCAAAAACTCTGCCAATAAGGAAGGTCCCCATGTAAGGTATAGTGCATGAAATCCCCATAGCGATAGGAATATGGATCATTGGGATAATAATCTTGTATCCCATCTGGTCGAGTAACCACAATATGCTCCCATGCCCAAACATGCAAGAGCGAAACACTTGCGAAAATAGATTTCCCGCTTCGATACACGACCTCGTGCATATCTCTGTATAAGTGGGCAAGAAGACATGAACCCCAAGCATACCTTGTACCATGCTCAAGCATACTCTCAATACACACTCCCCAACCCACAGGAAACTGTCGACCTTGTCTATCAGGAACAACTAGTCCTAAAATCAAACCGCATAAGACCTGCAAAATAGGATCTACATTGTCAGAAAACTCAGACATATCAATCTCTTATTGGTGTACCTCCAAGTGTCGAACATCTAACACCCACTACATGGCATGGGTACCGCATCGAATATGGTATGTAACCAACTCTCCATGTATAGGGAGGCGAAGTATCCTCCAAACATCCTCAAGAGTAACAGTAGCCTCTCCTGTTGGCAAGTGAAACGAGGAAGTCTCTTAATGCCACCATTCCACAAGTGTAATCATCATTGTGGTATGGGTCTTCATAGGAGGCATGTAACAAATATAACATAGTCCCATAACATCAAGAGAATCTTGCTCCAATACACCAAAATGGGCAATAGGATCAAACAAGTGTCGAGGACATCTCTCCCTCGATTGTAGTACTCTGAGGCCAACCTACAATCATTTTAAAACCACAATGTTAGGGTTTCACTCTAAACAGGTAAGTAACACATAATGACACAAAATACGATGACAAACAAACACATGCCAAGGTTTTGAGCAAATGCTAAAGTCAAATGCAAGGGTTTTGAGAAAATGCTTAGAAATCACCAAGCAAAAGCGAGCTTTTCAGGAAATTGTGAGCTTTTCAGTTAAAGGCGAGGAAACAAGGGTGGGGATCTTGGTCAAAGGCATGGATTTCAATCAAAGGCAAGAATTAAGAACCTAGAGCAATCAAAAGTGATATTTTTGGTCAAAGGCTTCAAACAAAGGTGATGGTTTATGTCAAAGGTGTGGATTTTAGTCAAAGGCGAGGGTTTTCAACTAGCAAATGCAAGAAAACTGAGGCAAATGCTTAGAAATCACAAAACTTCGCTTTTGACTTGGGAAACTTAGTACACACATAACAAGAATGAAACAAGACGAAAGTGAAAAGTGAGAAGGTACATACCGGGCCACCGATGCCTGAAGGTCGTCCAACCTCTCGAACAAGCTCAGAACGATGTGGGGCTCCCTCAAATCTCGACATTGCTCCTCGAAAACTGACAGAATGGGAAATCTAGAGACAAGAATTAGCAAAAAGATCAAAGCACAAATGAGCTAACTAGAGGACTAATTGCCTATATTAAACCTCAAGAAACCCTAATTTCTACTTGGGGAACCTTCCTACTTTCAAATTAGAATCTCTCAAAAACATCAAAATAAGAAACAAAGGACCTATAGATCTAATTCTTCAACCTAAACATTTTGGAACATAAATAGAATAGAGTCATGAGCCTGACCTCAAAACTTGAAATTTTTGGCCAACCTCTCGAGGGGGCAACATAGAGTCCTACTATCATTCCATGAAACATCGGGGCATAGTGGGGCATAATTTTTTTTTTCAAAAACTTGATCTTAAAAATAGAATCTTTGAAACAAAGCAACCAGTACTTTGTATCAAAGAGGGGCAAAATGTAGACATGTAAAATTGACTTAAAACCTATCACAACTTGGAATGTCTCATAACAACTCATAATTAACTCAGAATGTCTCAGAATATCTTGGAATCGACCCAAAACGTCTTGAAACATCTTAGAATCGACCCGAAATGTCTTGAAACAACTCATAATCAACCCGAAATGTCTCTAAAAATCTCAGAATCAACCTAAAACGTCTTGAAACAACTCAAAATCAACCCAGAATGTCTCAGAACAACTTGAAATCAACCCAAAACATCTCGAAACATCTCAAAATCAACTAGAACATCTCGAAACATCTAGTAATCAACTCAAAACATCTCTAGAACATCTTGAAACTTCTCGAAACATCTCCGGAACATTTCAAATCATCTCAAAATCATCCCATGATCATCCCACAACATCAAATAGCATTCAAAACCTTAATTCTACTATTAATTGAATAATACAACATTATTTGATTAGTTCACATTTCATCATTTTGACCAATTAAATAAATTACATTTATTTAATAAAGTCCCGATCTAATCTTATTTCGTCTTGATTAGTCAAACAATGCCAATTATTTGATTCGTCACTAAATCACCTTATTCCCCTAAATTGATTAAATTATTAGATCATAATAATTTAATTATGACACTTTTCCTCAAAAATTTGAATAATCAAATCAAACTAATGCAACTCTATTTGCGAAAGTCAAACTTGATTTGCACGTTCAACTCCAAAAAGGAATTAATTAATTAAATGAATTAATTCATATTTCTCACCCACTTTTTGATTGAGAAAAAACATGGGTTGTTAACTAAGCAATCTAATTTTGCTAACTCAACCATCTAATTCTTAACTAAACCCTGACTAATCAATCTAATTCCTAACTAGCCAATCTATTCCTCAATCACCCAAAATGTGCAATCAACTTTGCATTATATTCTCATGTCTAAATCCTCTCAACACCTTTTGACCGTTGATCTGGATATTCTCCAACGCGATCCTAATTGTCGATTCAAAATCTCATTTCCTATATAACAAACCTCTCTCCTCACAAATAAGGATTGGAGAATCAACATACTTTTTGCAACGAAGTGTTGTCACAATCACCATTGATAGATCTTCAACCTTTTTTGATCAACCAAGCATCATTCATCCAACTTTTGCACACGAACTTTGGAGGCTTCACGGTGACAAGAACAATCCAACATCAAGCAAATACACTCCGCTATAGGATGGTAAATTTGCGCTTATTGCTTGCATTCATTTTGGTAATCATAGGTTTCTTAATGTATGTTCAATTAGCTTAGTTTCATTTCATATGTGTTTGATCTTAGCTTAGATCCTAATTTCAATTGTAGTGTGATCTTGTTTTCGTCTATAATCTTCCCCCTCACACAATATTATAACGTTTACTATTATTATATATGTAATACTATTATATATATATATATATTTACACATAAAATGCTAAATATATTAATAAATTTACCGACGATTATATGCATGTATATACATACTTTAATGAATATATAGATATAGGAAAAACAAAAGAGAAAGGAAGAGGTGAGTGACTACAATTCTAGAGAAAGAAAACGTAACACATAAAGGGAAAATAAGTTTTGGAAAGGAGGCTAATTCATAGGTCAAATATGTGGAATCCTTTCTTATTTATTTGGTTAAATATATTTCATGCATATTTTGGTTTAAATGTTCTTTGCAAAAGACAATAGGGAACATAAGGAAAGAGGAGTTGTCTTGTTAATTTGTTGTGGAATGTAATGTTGTATGAGCCATTACCTAGGTTTTATGAAATCTCTTTTATCAACTTTTATGTAGTTGTTAGTATGTATTACATGTAGTTCCATGTTCTTGGGTGCATATTTAATACCTTCCATGGTTTATTCTTTACCAATACTATATTATGTTTGAATATGAATACACACACACATGGTATCTTGGCCGTTGGGAGAAATAGCAAGTCATAGAGGAAATCATGGGTCATGAAATTATTATTTTTAAATAGCATATTACTATGATAAAAAAAGTTCATTTGTTAGTGAAGATACCAATAACATAGTTGCTTTTGTTCTCCGTGAGAATGCAAGAACGATTGATGTTCTATATTTGGAAATGTCTCTATTTCCAACCAACATTATAATATGTTGATTTTTTAAGCCATTCGACCTAGCCAATAACTTATTTCCTTCCTATTCAAAATCAATTTATTTAGTCACTGTGGTGAAGTATATTTATGCTAGTTTCATATAGTATAAACAACCAAAGAAAAGTGTTGTTATTCTTGGAATAGGCATCATAAGGTGAAGTAGTCAATATTTTTACTTGTTATAATACTTTTGAGTGTAAACCCATTCTCAAATTCATTTTATATTAGCACTACAATGCAACTAAGATCATATAATCTATCATATATATTATATTAACACTATAGTGCAATTGAAAGCTGAAAGCATATACTCGACCATATGCATTTTATATTAGCACTATAGTGTAGCTAAGAGCATATACTTTGCCATACATGTTTTATATTAGCACTTTATGTTATAGTGTAGCTAAGTGCATAAAATATGTCATACATATTTCATATTACATACCCCTATGTTGTAGTGCAACTGAGTACTCAAACTCTATTATATCTATTTTGAATTACCACTACTTTATTGTAAAACTACTATATATTTATGCTCTATTTTATTATTCTTATAATATTTTTCTATGTCAATAAATAGGATTACTACGGTGTGAAATCATTGGACTAAGTGCATATAAGGCATTGAGTACCACTGTATAAATTAGACATGAATTATGTGAGCATGTGTAGGTGTATGTGTGTATACATACACATATACACATAAACATGCAAGTATGTGCCTTGTAACAAAAGCTATAAACTTTGATTTTACTTGCAAAGAAAAGGAATATTGGGTTAGCCAATTGAATGAGTTTAAGACTATAAGAAAATATCCTACGAAGTAAAAAGTGAACATACTTGAAAATTGTAAGAGATTTGTTAAAATATTTCAATTTATTATAATTAAGATTAATACATTACTAAAGCTATGTGTTAGTAAAGGTATACCCTGAGTTTTAAGGTTGGAATGGTAAATGAGATAATGGGTAAAGGGGTTAAACATGCATTTGTGTAAATATGTATGTATGTATATATGTATGTACATATATATGCATGTATATATGTATGTATATGTATGTATATATGTATATATATGCATGTATGTATGTATATATATATTTGTAAAAATTTATAGACTTATATGAAGGAAAGTGTGTTCTATATTATCTATTCTTGTTGACTAGATTTTAAAAAATTATTGTGGGTCAGGAAGATCCATGGGAATGTACCTATCTCAATATATGAAAAAATTATAATTTAATTTAGAATATTCTCCATGTTTTGGTGGAATTGTTTTCCTGTCTATCGTAATTGTTTGTTGTAATAACATGTTCACATTGTGGGATTATTTTTTTTAATTTCTAGTTAGAATAGTGACAACTAACTCCTCTAGACTAATAAGAGCTCATCAACAAGAGAATACAATATAATAGAGAGAAATAGAAATGAAAAGCATGAAATAAATTACTCCTCATTATGGTTGATTCACTTCTCTTGCTCTCCTTCTTATGCAACTTTTCCTTCAGATTTGTTGGAATACTTGTGCAAAACCTACAAACAGTAAGCAAGAAAGTTGGAGAAGATTAGTTGTTAAGGTGAAAATGGAGGGGGAGGGTTGCTTTTATAGACAACCTTTCAAATGGGTGGTTGAGATTAATCCTTTAAAAGGATTCCAAGATCAATGGTGAAGGATGCATGAGAGGGAGGTTACAAAATGGATGGTCAAGATTAAACTTCTAGAAAGATGCCAAGATCAATGGTCAAAATTTGATGCACCAAGAATATGCTATTCTTGGAGGAATCATTATAGACAGACATGCAAGCTATAACAAACATGCATGCTATGACATGAAATAATGATAGGGTATCTTTGACCAAAATGGTGGGATAAATGAAAATGGAGGAAAATGGAGAAAGGAGACAAGTGGCAAATAAATAATTTATTCAAATTATTTATTTGGAGGAAATAAAAGATGGAGCATTTAATTAAATTTATTCAATTTAATTAAATGTGAGGATGGAAATTGGAGAGGGATTAAATAATTTCAACAATTATTTAATCATGGAAGAATAAAGGGTCAAATAATAATTATTATCTGACTATAGAGAAATGACAATTTATTTAATTGTAGAAGAAATGGGTATATTAGCGACGCAATTAAATAGTTTTAATTGATTAGGATAGAATAAAGATTAGAAGTGAATTAATTAAATAATTTTAATTAATAGAGGAATATGATCAAGTATAATTAAATAATTAAAATTATTTAATTATTAGAGGATGACGATCAAAGAAAAATGTTGCTCGCAGACTTAGGACATTTTTCAGTGTCTACATTTTGCCTCTCTTTGACATAATGCAGTTCATCATGTTGTGTAAAAGAAATTTAATTTTGAAATATGCCCCAGTGAAAGCAAGGTGAGGAAAGATGACCAAGAGGGTTGTGGTATGCCCCCTTGAGAGGACAGGCGGTTTCAAAGAACACAAATGTGCTCTCGAAATGGATGACAAGACTAGAGGATGAAGGATAGAAGAAATGTTAGCATGGAAGGGGATGGATGTTTGCGTGAAAGAGAAAGGAGGATGAAGATGGAAAGTTATACTAGAAATGTTAAAGGAAACAACTTTCATGCTTATATTTTTATATTTATAATCATTGGGTGTCAAAATGTCGCAAATGGACCACAAACACCATGGTATGACATAGACCAAGGTGTGCAAGGTGACCATTTGGTAGAGACAAGTAGTAAAAAAGACAAAGAATGCCCCAACTCATACTAATGACCTAATTGTCCCAGTCTTTTTGCCAAGACAATCCACAGACAACAAACAAAGAAAAGAGGCCATGATCCATCATCATCCCTCTAAATCCATTGATAGGACATCCTCAAGGAGACTAGTAACATGACCCAAAATCAATCGAAAAGATAAGACAATTTCAGACTAATAAAGTGTTTGCCAGTGATAATGATGAGATTGTTTGATTGATCGATTAGGTTAATCAAGATGATTGAGTTGATTGATAGGTTGAAAATAATTGATTGATAAGTTGGCAGAGGTTGAAAATTTGATTTAATTGATAGGTTGACAAAGATTGTTTGACAAGTTGACAAATTGATTTGATTGATTGTACCTAGTTTCAGGAAGGACACGTCATGATTAAGGCAGAATTGATTGACCATGTTGCCAAGATTGATCATGACAAAGATTGATGAATATGCCCAAGCGATGTGACGATGCCTAACTGCAGGAAGGACACATCCTATTTTGGGGCAAGGGACACATCTGATAAGGTTGATCAAGTGATAAGTGTTGACAAGGCACCTAACTGCAGGAAAGACATATCCTGCTTGAGGTGAATGACCAAATTGACAAAGGATAATCTCAGGAAGGACACATCCTGAGAAAAGACAAGAGATATGACCGAATGAGACAAATGAACTAATGCCCCATTCCAATTGAATGACTAGTTTGATTGATTGATGACAAGATGATGGATTGATGAAATATTGTGTTGGTTATATGCGTTTGTTGATTCGTGATTTGGTTTGAATGATGATTGTTTTCAGACCAAGGACATGACCAGCCCAAAAAACCCTAAGGGACTTGACCTAGGGGGCCTCGGGGGCTCATCGACAGATGGCCTTGCCTACATAGCAATGCGTAGAGACCTCGTAGTTTGACACGACTTGACTTTGCCTTATTTGACAAAAGACGAAGTCATGATTTTATTTGGACAACCTAAAAGGACTGACCTAATGCCTCAGGGGCTCATCTAAGATGAGCATTGCCTACGTAGCAAACACACAAAGGCAACGTAGTTTGATCCTACTAAGACAAACTGACTTAGACTCAGACTTAGAATTTGTTTTCAAGATTTTTGATGTTTTCTATTTTTTTTGGATTTTTGAAGTTTTCTGAATTTTTTTTTTTTATGTTTTATGATTTTTTTGGATTTTTGATGTTTTAAAAGGCTGATACTGTGTTTTATTTTCCCATGAAGATGTAAGTTAAGGAATTTCCCCCAGTTAGGCATGGGACCAGTTTATTATGCACAAGGGATCAATGGATGAAAAGGATGATCATGAAAGTGAATGACACTAAATGTCGATGGTCTTTAGGCCGTGGAAAGGATGACAGAGATTTATTATGGATGAATGAGACTTTTTTATGGATGGTAGCTATAAGGATAATGGAAATGCATGTGAAAGATACCCATAATCGACCAAGCAGGCATGCACAAGGATCTGAGGAAAAACATGATCTTGCTCCTAGTCAAGCTAAAAACCAATTGATAGGTGGTGATGATGACAATGTTGTTTGATATGGGAAAGACACATCCCGAAACAACATGAGGATTAGGAAAGACATATCCCGTTGATGATAATGTAACTAAAGGATCAAGGTCTACAACAAGGCTAGGAACAAAGCCAAGGAATGTTTTAGATGATGCGTTAGGTTGCATAGCAAGATTGTATGGATTAGGCTTGTTGCATTTGGAATGACTAACCTTAGGACAAGATGGGTTTATGGAGGGAACTTGGATAAGCATATTAGAATCCTTAAACCAATGACAAGGGAAACCAAGTTTAGCAATAGGTATGGAAAGATAATGGATTTATTTTGGAAAAGGAAAGGAGACATGAGGATTATTGGATGAAAGAATTAGCATACAATCTCCAAGGACTATGTTGCATAATTTGTTTTCTCAAAGATATGGGTTTGGATAAATTCTATGAAGGCAATGACATGATATTCTGTGGATAGTGTATGACCAAATGATAGACATGTCAAGAATTTTCCCAAGGCATGAATTATGTTTGTGCCCCATTTCTTATCAAGATCGAGGTAGGTGGGAAAATGGATGGAAACGATTGAATTGGACGGATAGATGGAAATGTTATGAGAAAGTCATGGGAAATGAGACAACTTGCCCCCAAGTGTAATGGTCCACATAGATAATTTCTCTTACACATGATGCCTATTTTCCAGGTTTTCATCATGGTACTTATCCAAAGCACCATAAAAAATGGTTTTCACTATTGGACGAAATTTTTCTTTTTACTTTTTTTCCTTTTTTCTTTTTGATGTCACACAAGACACCTATTTGCCAAGTTTTCGTCAAGATGACAAATTTTATTTTTATTTTATATTGACTTGATGTTCTGGATGATCGCAGATTATTCTGAATCCTTTGATGGTGTTGATGTAGATACTGGTGTCATGATATGCCAATAGTGACCTTTATGGAGTAGTTGTCTTATTAGGATCATAGCACTTGCATACAATTGGTCAATGTCATTGAGATATTTTATGATACTAGAGTTGGCTTTATCAAAATACACACATCGCGATAGAGTGCCATGGGAGTCCTTATGATAAAGAGTTGTTGCCAAGATGCAACGAATTTGTGAAGTAGGATTTTTAGGCTTTAGGCAAGATGTAGGATTATGATGGATGATGGTAGGTGTGGATGAACTATTTGGACATTTGGATGTAGCAGTTTTTATTTTCCAAACTTGGGATGGTGGATGATGGAGTTTTGGAATTTTTATTGCGATAGCGTTTGGAACCAACGCCTTTATATGCCTGGCGTGATGACCATTTTGAAGGAGATGGACATTTGTTACATGTGGGAGTCCTCTTTTCTTGTGGCTCCACATTTTGATTAACTTTTTGATTTGGAATATTTTCTTTGCTTGATCCATTTTTATTTGGGATCCATTTTAACTTCGTTTGTCCACTGAGATTTCTGTTTGATTCAATGGCCTTTGACATTTGATTTTGAACATTGGATTTGTAATAATTTTCTTTTTGTTGGTTCCAAATAAAAGGTTTATTCATGTTGGAATGATGGTTTATGGTGTGGATGGAAGGAGTGTTGGAAACAACCTTATGACAAGGACTACTCATGGCCTCCATTTTGATGTTTGTATGAGATAAAGTTTCCCCCAATATTGAGGAGGTACCACTAACATCATTTGATTTGTTGATTGAAGAATAGCCAAGACCTTGATGTCTAGGATTTGCATGAAACTGTACTGGTTCTAGAATTCCTTGCTCATGTAGGCCTAGTCCTTTTCCTTGATACTACATGCTCTGCCATATTCTATTTGCGATGGGGTATTTTTTACTTTGAAAGCAAGATGCAAACCCATCATTATTTAGCTAGAAACCATTACTCAAAATTTTCTCATCTGCAAGAAAGCCTGCTTTGACAAAGGTGGATGATCCTATTTGATAGGATATTTTGGTGTTATTATTCATCATGCTTGTTTCTTCTTGATCATTTTGTATGTCGATTTGATCCATGGTAGATTTTGTATCTTCTTCATTGAATTGATCAATGGTAGCTTCTCTATGTTCTTCTTGATCCATATTAGGCTTTTATGTTCTTGTTTTACTTGATCTGGACGTTATTTGTTTGATTATCTATGTGTCCAAAGGAGGCAACTGTCTCATCTTGGGAAATGGAGGTGTTTGGAGTTTGGATAGGATCGACTTTAAATGTTTGATCATGAAAGTTATAAAGGTCAATGAGTGGATCATTTTGGATTTCATGTTTAAGGGTAGGATCTTGGTCAAAAATAGGTTTGTCTTGGATGACATGTTTGGGAATGGGATCTTGATCAAGGATAGGTGCATTTTGGATGCCATGATTATCTAGGACTTCTTGGATGGAATTAAGGATGGGTTCATGGGATGGACTACTTAGATCTTGACATGAAGGTGAAGCTATGATGTCGTGCTTTGGACTTTTCTTTTGACATGTATCCCAAGGTGTAGGCAATGTGATGTGATTTTGGAGACCATGACCAAATGTATTTGTATGACTAAATGTAGCTTGGGATGGACTGGATAGGAATGGATTAGTGGATGATGGACTAGGATAGGATGTGGAGACTTGGAATGGGTTGAGGGATGATGGACTAGGATAGGATGTAGAGGCTTGGAATGGAATAGTGGAAGGTTGGTTTCCCTTTTAAAGGTTAGGATAAGGTGATTACTGGATGTTTGTTGTGGATTAATGTCATGGATTGTGCTAAGGGATTCTTGATAGTGAGGGTAGATGGACAGAGGACTAGAGTTTATGGGTTATTGGTAAGAGGGATAGATGGATGGTTGACTATGGGTTGTGGGTGCTTGGTATTTGGATTCAAGGTATTGTCTTTTGAAGTCTATGGCTTGTTGGGCTTGACCAATGTGGAGTAATTGGTATTCAACTTGACTAGGAAGCATATCCAAGTGAATGGAAGACATGGTGGTGGATGGTATGAAGCCTAAGAGATGCCAATGCAATGGAAGGTATGCACCTATGTTATGTTTTTTTTTGTTGGATATAAGGATGCACCTAAGACCAAGATTAAGGAATCGTAGAATGATAATGACCCTATGACCAAAGGATATGATATGAAGGATGATGATGACCAAAGGATATGAGACTAAGCTATGTTTTTTGGATTTTTAGATTTTAGGATATGAAAATGCAAGGATGACAATGCCTAAAAGATACTGGATAATGGATGCTAAAAGACACTAAAAGATTGATTGATGGTCAAAGTGAGTGATAAGGTGACTAAATGATACTAATGCAAGGTTATGATGATAATGAGATTAATCTATGTTTTTGTTTTTTTTTTGTATTTTGGGTATGGAAATGCAAGGATAATGAGGGATTGATATGATACTAAGGTAAAGTGAGCTATTTTTTTGTATTTTTGGAATAATAGGTAAAGTGCAATCTAAGGAAGGGTAGTCTAAATGAGGGTGATCTAATGCAAAGGAACCCTAAAATTTTAAACAAAGGGTGACACTCAAGCTAATGTAAATCCAAGGCAAAAAATTCCAAATGTCATTGACCATAAGAGGACAACCAAGACCAAGAGACAAGACCAAGACTCAACTTGACAAAGTGACAACGACAAGATAAATGACAAGGATAGTGGTCAATGACAAGTAGAATAAGTAACCAAGAATTTTCAAAAGCTCAAAGGTCTCTCTATGTTCAAAATCTGAAGGTTTAAATGCAACCTAAAAGTCAAGGTCTAATTTGTGTAAAGAAAAGGATTGAGGAATGCAACCTATAATGCAATGTATTTCTAATGGGAATGCCTAAAATGAATTGGTAAATCTTGCAAGCCTCTGGTTTGGGAGTTAAGATCACTATTATGATGAATTGGTTCAGTTTTGGACAAGGATTTTGTGAAATTGTGGTAATTAGGCAATTGTGGCTCTGTATTTGGCAGTTGTTGTTTTTCAGAATGTTGTTTTGACAGTTTTGATGTTTTTGATATAAATTTTTGACTATTTATAATGAGATATGATTGGAAAACATAGCAAACGGTATCAAGCAATTTGTTTAGGACTGGTTTGATGTGAAAATGTTATAAGAAAACAAGCACAATCCTAGTAGGAAAGGGTTTGTACACTTGGTATAGGCCCACTGAAATACCTCAGATCAGTGTTGAACACCTCTCATTCTTGAGAGTGGGTAGCTTAGAAGTTTGGTGGCATTGGCTCCCCTCCACGACACTCACTTCTACGAGCACACCAACTTTAGATTCCTGGGTAGTCACTTCCCGGGAACTGCTATCTCTACTCAAGGGAGTTAGTAGTGAGTAACTTCGGGCATGTTATTGTACCCTGCACCATACCAAGCAACGACCGAAAATGGCTAGGCTTCTAAAAACAAAAGGAGTCTAGTAAGGGCATCTGGTTTAAAGGATACGATGATAAACTCCCTCGAGAGGTCTCCCAACCCTTAAAACAAGGGTTTCTCGTATCATAAAGATGTTGGAGGAGAACTATCACGTACCGTCCTATTGACTACTAACTTTCCTCATGACCACAAATTTATATAGCAGTTCAGAAGGACTTGGCTTTAGCCCATTGCCGCTTGGGTTGTTCCCTTAGGGTGAGTATTTTTTCCCACCAAGGTAGGCTCTCTAATGGGTAAACAAAAAATCAGATGGGTTTGGCTTTCTGATCACCGAGTTTGCACAAGGTGAGAGCATAATACCTACCACTCTCAAACACTAAGACATGGTGTTCTTTACCCTCTAATTAAAGCTATGTGAGAAAGACAATCATTCATTTTAGAGCACCAAAAAAAATGTTTTCTAATCTAAAAACAATCAAAGTGGTTTCAAAATGTAATTCTTGTACATTTGAACCTGCAAAACCACTTGTTAGTAGTCTCAAAAGAAAAGTCTTGGACCAACAAAAAAGCCGCACAAACTCCAAGTTAGCACCAAACCAAAACTAGAATCTAACAACTAAACTAAAAATGAAAGCAAAGATTTTAACTAAACTAAAACTCAAATAAAACTAAAAACTAAAGGACTCATTTTTTTTTTTTTTGCTGCTCCAAGAAGTAATTTTGGGAGTCCCAACCTAAAGCCATATGTTGCAAACAAAAGATCAGTAAACAAAAAAAAAACTTGAATGAAAACAACAAACTAAAATAGTGATAACTTTCTCAAAACTAAATAAAATTTTAAACTATAAAAATCTATGGAAAGCTAAGACATAGACCTTCAAAACCCATAAAAAGTTTGGCAAAATCCTGCACAACAAAAGTGTTATAAACAAAAAGAAATTTGGGTCTTAACAACTAAATCTTAAAAAATTGTGAGCACTAAAACGGCCATAACTTTTTCAAAACACATCAAAATTTTAAACTGTTTGAAGTTACGGAAAGATAAAAGCGAGGCCTACAAAACCCAGATAATTATTTTTTAAGATTTTGTGCGCCCATTTTTTTGTGCTTAGAATAAGATTACGAGATTTTGGTCAAATTCTTGGCTGTAACCTGCAAAACAACAAAAATAAACAAGCAAACAAATGATTTTTTTGTGAAATTGTAAGATTTGCGTCGGGTTCACCAATGTGGGATGGGGTTTTTTAATTTCTAGCCTAGAATAGTGACATCTAACACCTCTAGACTAATAAGACCTCATCAACAAGAGAATACAAAATAATAGAGAGAACTAGAAATGCAAAGCATGAAATAAATTACTCCCCATTATGGTTGATTCACTTCTCTTGCTCTCCTTCTTCTTCTTATGCAACTTTGCGCTCAAATTTGTTGGAATACTTGTGGAAAACCTGCAAATAGTAAGCAAAAAAGTTAAAGAAGATTAGTTGTTAAGGTGAAAATGGAGGGGGAGGGTTGCTTTTATAGACAACCTTTTGAATGGATGACTGATATTAATCCTCTAGAAGGATTCAAAGATTAATGGTGGAGGATGCATGAGAGGGAGGTTACATAATGGAGGGTCAAGATTAAACTTCTAGAAAATGCCAAGATTAATGGTCCAAAATTGATGCACCAAGAATATGCTATTCTTGGAGGAATCATGACATATAGACATGCAAGCTATGATAGACATGTAGGCTATGACAAACATGCATGCTATGACATGAAATAATGATAGGGTATCTTTGACCAAAATGGAGGGATAAATAATTTATTTTAAATAATTTATTCAAAAATAGAGGAAAATGGAGAAAGGAGACAAGTGGATTCAAATTATTTATTTGGAGGAAATAAAAGATGGAGCATTTTATTAAATTTATTCAATTTAATTAAATGTGAGGATGGAAATTGGAGAGGGATTAAATAATATCAACAATTATTTAATCATTATTATCTGACTATAGAGAAATTATGATTTATTTAATTGTAGAAGAAAGGGGTATATTAGCGATGCAATTAAATAGTTTTAATTGATTAGGATAGAATAAAGATTAGAAGTGAATTTAATTAAAAATTATTTAATTAATAGAGGAATGTGATCAAGTATAAAATTATTTAATTATTAGAGGATGACGACCAAGGAAAAATGTTGCTCGCAGACTTAGGACCATTTTTAGTGTCTACACACATGAATCACTAAGGTCTTCTAATGACAAGTTTGAGAAAGAGGTGTGTGAACAATGACATACATATCGGTATAGGAATGTGATTTTTTATATTTTAAAACTTTGGCCAAAGTAATACAAATGTTGCTTGTATTGTTAGTTCACTTTATTTGATAGGTAGCATTTAGTTGAAGTTGCCATACTTTGGTAGAGTGTATCGAGGGTTGTATGATAGATTGTATATGATAGAGTTAGTACACTATACTAGTTATCGAATGATATGATATGGTTACAAATTCCTTTATCTACTACCCTTGTGAAGGGTAGGGCCACTTCCAATTGAAAGGTGTGTGGAGGATTGCTAGTCTATGGTTGGAGGTAAATCATTATGATGATGCTCTCTCTCTTGCAGTTGAAGATCGTCGAAGACTTGCTCACGAGGGAAAACTCTTTGTATAAATATGTACTCCATGTGATTAAAGGTGTATGCTTTGTTGTCAGATAAATTCATGAACATGCCGATGAATTATACTTGAATTCAAATATGAAATGGATTTATTTCTTATTAATGATGTGTATTTAATTATTTGATTTGAATGAATTTATTATTATTTAAAAAATATTAATCTGATCATTTTATTTTTAATAAATAATAGTTCGTTACAAAATGTTATAAGAAACTAAAAATACGTCTATATGTAGCTACATATGTAGATGCTGATGCTTTTGTGATCTAACAAAAGAATGTAGTTAGATTTCTTAATGGATGCTCTCTCTTTTAAAAATAAATTAAGGTTTGTCCTTTTATACAACCACTTAAATACAATTTGAAACATTTCATGCTTAAATTAACAAGCAATGAGTAGTAGAAAGAAGAAGAAATATACCTAATTTAAAATTTTGATTTTTAAAAATAAAAAAAATGATTTCATGATTTCAATATAATATTAAAGTTATAATTTAAAAAATTCTTAAGATATCAAAACATAAACTAAATTCAATCAAAACTCATATAGTTTATGAATTTTTATATAATAATCATCATTTAACAATGCACATGTCAAAATAGGTTTGAAGAGGAGAAAAGTGCAATGTATCATCCAATAGACAATGCCATTATGACACCTGAATGCAATTCATCTACAAAATGATAGCTTAGCTTTACATTGAGTTAGTTATATAATTGTAATTATAATTTTAAATTGAATTGATTTTATAATATTAGTAGAGGGAGAAAATGTAAAAGCTATTAGAGAAATTGTAATTGTACTTTTTTACGTTAGTTAGGCAAAAGTTATTTGGTGCAATGTAAACTAATATTTCAAATTCAAATTTATTAATTTATATTGCTTTCTTAACCTCCATTTATGTTTTTATTATAAGATTGATTTTTTTGAGCATTAGTGAGTTAATTTTTGATTGCATCATTTGGTCATATCATTATTGATTTTATTGAGAAACCTTTGAGGGAGATTACTCATATGAATTCCCCCTTGAGATGTCATAGATAATGATGCCATTCCTTGGTTAGGTTTCCTCCACTTTTTAGGATGTTTGATTGGGATTCCATCTCATTGACTTCTTGGGATTTGATTCCTTCGCCCTAAGAAACATACCCTCGTCTTGTTGCACATGCAACAATGTCATATGTGCACAAATCACTATTGTGAGTAGATTTTTTTTAGTAATCAATTTGTTTTAATTAAAAATAGTTGTATTGTGTTTATATCCATTTGTATACGTGTACGAGTGGGTATGACAAAGAAAGTGGAATAGAATTGGTGGAGTGAGAGGAAGATGGAATAAGAGTAGATGTATATAGCACAAGATAGGAAGTGGGAATGATAATAGTATCCAAGATGGATGTAGGTGTGGAGAGAGGTGCATCAAATTGAAAACAAGCCAAGAGAAAGTTGAAAAGAAGATGTGGAAGGAGGCACACTAGGTTGGACAACACCACTTGAAGAAGGCCTACTGGAACATGTGGGTGAGGAATATGCACTATACACATAAGCTAAATAATTCATTT